>JACAXG010000093.1:426886-597963 GCA_018881555.1 Amblyornis subalaris
CACACGTGGCCGTGCTGCCACCCAGACACCATGATCCTGGCATAGAAGTAGTTCCTTCTTTTCTTTGCCTGTAAATAAAATTGCACAACTCTATTTACTTAGATTTGTTGGATGAATTTCAATCAAGAATATATAGATGTCCACTGGAGGACAGGCACATTTCCTTTAGGCCTCAGACATGGTTCAGCATCATTGCACCAGCACTTGTTTGGCTGAAAAGCTGTAATGATCCTGGGATTGTTTTGTTCTGCTGTGTGAGGTCTAAGTCAGCTATAGAATCTACAGAATACACTGGGTGTCTTTCTGCTTACTGGAGTCACACTGTCAGAATTGAAAATGATGCTTTAACGTTAGTATTCAAATCTATTTTATGTAATATATATTCACGTATAGATTCTGGGCATTAAGAGGATCCTTATTTTCCAGTTGACTGGTATTCCAAGGACATTTCTTTACACCAGACTTGTTCTGAGATGTGTGAACACCCCCAGCTTGGTTTTCTCTCTAACACCGAGCAGTGATGGCAGCAGCTCTGGGCACCTTCTGTGTCAGACCAGCCACTGCTGGCCTGGGCCAACACCTTTTTGGGAAGCAGGAGTGAGCCTTAAATAATTATTAGACAAGAAAGGGGCTAATTTAATAATGAATAGTTTGACTGGCTCTTTGCAGTAATGTGGGAATAGGTGTCACGTGCTKTGGCAAAGCCATTCCTGTAAGAACACTGTAGTCACTTACCTCAAACTGCAAAAGGCTATTTTCCAACTTTGCCTTCCCGGTGTAGAAAAGTAAAAAGGATTTTACGTGGATTGATACATCTCAATCAGGGTGTTTCCAGTAGGAGCTGAGTGCCAGTTTGTTACAGTAGTTGAGTGGGAGGAAAGAAATGTGAATTTATAAGGGAAACAAAACAGGACAAGTGGATTAAGTACAGGTAGGGGATGGGGAAGGAGGGAGAGAAGAGTTTAATGCTGGAATCTGGCATAACTGGTGTTTTCCTTTTGTGTGTGATTCCATGGGCATGTCATCTGATAATTTCATCACAGGAATTCTCTGCTTTGAGAAATGACAGAAGCATGAAATAGAGGTTTTCCAGAAAGAGAAGGCTGGTGCCTTCTGAACAGGCATGAGCTTTTGCAGCCTGAGGTGGTGTCCAGTATCTGATGAACCCAACCTTGAGTATCGGCAGCCAGTGATGTAGAACTAGTTGCAACTGAGTTGCTTGTGAAAAGCATTTGGTTTTGAAGCTCCTTTAGGGATGGAAGTGCCTTTGTACTGTTAGGAGGCATCATCTTTTGGGGAACCTGATTGCCAGGTGCTGCTCATGGAAGGCTCCCCGGCACCAGGCGGCAATGCCGTCGGCGGGAGCGGCGGCAGCGGGAGGCGCGGGGCGGGAGGAGGCCGGGGTGACCCACGTGTGGGCAGGTGCTGGGTGTCCCCAGCGAGGCACTGCAGGGAGGGAGCACAATTCTCCTCCCAGCTGCCYAGAATGCTCCTTGCGTGTGAGGCCAAGAGTGGATGTATTTTGGAGATGCAGATTTGCTGACACGCCAGGTGGGAGTGTGGAGATCCAGAAATAGCGCCTGTGTCATCTGCACGGGGAGGAACCCCCGCTGGATGTGAGCAGGGTGGTGCTGTCGCCCCTCCCAGGGGTTCCAGCCCCACGGGCCCCTTCTTTTCTGCAGTGTTGGGGCTGTGGGAATGCTCATGTCCCGCCATGGTGGGAGGTGTGAAGGGAGAGGGGTGGTTGGGCTTGAGAGCAACACCAGCTCCTTTTTGGGGAGAGCATCCTGCCATTCCTGTCTGCCTGCTCCTTGGGAATCGCTCTGTGGTGGGGGGGAGCAGAACGAGACCTGACAGAGCAGTTCAGAAGGTGCAGGACCCTGTGAGAGGGTTTTCTGCACTGGGCAAAGCTGTCAGCAGGAGCTGTGCTGTTAAGTTTCCAAAATGACACCCATCCACAATTCCTGAACCTTTGCTGAAGGAAAAACCAGCCAAGATTTTAAAAAGTTGGAATTTTAGCAACAATCTTTTCCTCACTGACCTCAAGGGAATCAGCTGCCGGCCCAGTCCCTGGGGCTGTGCACAGACACCTGCACACTCACCTGTGCCTGTGGGGAGGTGCACTCCAGGGCACCTGGTGTGGAACAGRTCAGTGAGATCCCCCCAAAGTCTGGGCATCCCTTTAGATGGAATCCTATGGGATCCCTGCTGAGGTGTCYGCATCAGCTGGCAGGAGGGGTTCTGGGGTTTATGCCTTTATACCTCTTACAGGAGATTTATTTTCTTTCTCGCAAGTGCAATAATAAGGGATATTTTTTAGGTGACAAAGTTTTGGAAAAAAAATAAAATCCTGTTGGCACAAGTGCTAGGAAGCAGGCCAGCTGCCAGGAGGAGGAGCGGGCTGGGCTGGCTGAGGAACAGCACAGGAGTCTACTGCTGCTTTTCTCCCTGTGCGCTGGAGCAGGAGCTGGGGCTGTGGCCGGGATCCAGATGGGTGCACAGCTGCTGGGACCATCCCCTGGGTTTAGATTCATGCCTTTAATCAGCAGTATCTTGATACCAATTTAATGTTTGAAGTGTTTCTTTTCTCAGACTCGTAAGGCAGCTGAGCAGTTTCTCGGAGCAGGATCCCCCAGCGCTGTTCCCAAACAGGCATTGTCAGTACTGCAATCACAGAGCTCTGTCTTTAACAATTGACTGCATCAGCTCCTGGGCACGTGCGGATCCTGCCTTGCTTTTCTCAGTGGCTTCAGCCTTGCAGATGTTTGTCCACGTGGGCTGTTGGTCAGTGGTCAGAGGTTTCTGCTGAGCTTCCAGGAGCACACTTTGCTCCRTGGCTCCTGCCCACTGGCAGCACGGCCACAGTCTGCCCAGTCTGCTCATTGTGTCCAGTGTGCCTGGGTGGGACACGCCATCAGGGCATGGGCACAGGGTGCTCAGAGCCCATCCCAGCCCTGCCTGCTCCAGAGTGCAGCTGTGGCCGCACTCCTGCATCYGCTGGCCGGCGCAGAAGGACTCGCATAAGGTCTGGCAGTGCCCATGGAAATACTGCGTGGGGTGTTAACACCAGTACGAAGACTTTAGATTGGGTATCAGGGAAAATTTCTCCATGGAAAGGGTTGTCCAGCCCTGGCACAGGCTGCCCAAGGCGGTGCTGGAGTCCCCGGAGGTATTTCAAAGCTATGTGGATGTGGCACTTGGGGAYATGGATTAGTGGTGACCCTGGCAGTGCTAGAGGTGTGATTGGACTCAGTGGTCTCAGGGGGCTTTTCCAACCTAAACGAGTCTGTGATTCTGTGAGCAGCACTTTTCTGAGAATTTTTTCTTTTTCCCAGCAAACATTATTGGGTTGTTGCAGGCTCACAGGACAAGTTGTCTCACAGAGCCTGTGTGCACAGCGTGGCTTCTGGAACATTTTGTTTTCAGTTTAGACAACACTGAAAAAGGTGCACTTGGCCCCCCAGGAGTCCTAATTAGCTCCATCAGTGAATGTGCACCGGAGTCATTAAATGTGTGTGGTTGGGTTTAGCTAAGCAGGAAGGAACATCAAGAGCCACCTGACTACACGTAATTAAGTTTAAAGCATGAAGAGTTAATCCTGCTGCGAATTAGAATTTGTGCCATTTCAGTATGAACTTCTCAATATATGGGTGTTAAAAGTTGGTGGGAATTAGTGTAAGCTGTTATTGAGCCGAACAATCGGAACAAGCTGAATGCTGGAATACGATTGGGAGCAATACTATTATTAGCACTCGTGTTCCTGAGTTGGAAATGATCTCTTCGACCTGCCATGGGAACAAGCGATATGGTAATTAATCCGCTGCATATGGCAGGGCAGCTGCATTCCGTGATCAGCATCCCTCTCTCCTGGCGTGAACTGCGAGCGAACAGCATCCTGGAGCACGGAGCCACGCCGGAGGGACCGGGCTTGGCCAGGCACTGGGACATTGCAGGGCTGTGACCCTGCTTCAGGGTGCTGAGCTGTGTCACTGGCTCTGCCTTAAGGGAGGTCCCTGGTGCTTAACCAAACTGAGCACCGGGCTGGTGCAGTGTGGGGGTACCTCCCAGAGCTTTACTGGGAGAATCCGTGTCTCATTAAAGTCAGACGGAAAAGTCTCCTGTGGATTCCACAGGGCCAAAATATCCCCAAGCTCTGCCCCTGCCTTTGTGTATAGAGGACATCTTCTCACTGTTCCTGCTGTTTCTTCCTCTGGGACCTGCAAGTGCTGCCCCACGAGCAGCAACCTCTCCAGCCTGGGGATTATTCTGCTCCGACATCTTTGCACAGCTCCTGTGGGGAACAAGAGCCCCGTGTTGCTGCCGTGGGTGGCAGAGCACAAGGACACTCGGCACTGCAGAATGGGCTGTTCAGTGAGCAGCACAAAGAGACAGTCAGAGCAATTCAGTCTGGATCAACCGGCACCAGGAATAGAGCACAGGGCTGGTGGCTCTCCGTGTCCTTGGTGACATCGGCGAGGTGCTGTGGTCCGCTCCATCCTCCCTTGCGCCTGCCATGCTCAGGTTCTTTCCCTCCCCTGCCTTCATCCTGGACTTAGATCTCGATTTTCCTCTTTACCATCAGTTCTGGTGATGGTATTGAACATTCCCAACTCTGGAAGTGTCCAAGGCCGGGTTGGATGGGGCTTGGAGCAACCTGGGATAGTGGGAGGTGTCCCTGCCCGTGGCAGGGAGTTGGAACTGGATGAGCTTTAAGGTCCATTCSAACARAAACCAGTCTGTGATTCTGTGTTGCTATTAAAAGTCTCTTGCTTTGTGCTATGGTTTCATGTGCCACTTGTTTCCCCTCGGCTGAATCCCGTTCCTGGAGGCTGGAGGCACCAGTGTGGTCTCCAAGTAATCCAGTGCTGGCACTGCCTGTGCAAAGCACAGCAGGAGCACAAGGCTTGAACAGGGCTCTTGTTCTGTGGCTCCCAGTGAGRAAAAATTGCTGTGGATCCAACAGACAGCAGCAGCCTGGGCATATMCTGGCTGACAGCTTGCTGGGAACAGGCCTCGGCCAATTGTGTTTTGTTTGGGGATGTGTAAAACCCGAAAATTAAATGTGCCAGCAAAAAGTCTTTTTTTTTTCTTTTTAATGGCACATTAAAATCTGTTTCTTTTGGAGGTATTTAGGTAAAGAAAATGAAAAGAAGGAAAACTGCAACCTGCTCCCCCTTTCAAGGCAGGTGCAAACCCCACTTGGCCAAGGGCAGTGGTGGTTGGGCTCCAGGCGGAACGGAGTTTTCCCAAGCCAGGGTAGTAGCATTGGAAAACTGGGGTTGTTTCCTTTGCAGTTATCATTAAAGCTTTGCTTGGGTCTGTGGGAACACCAGACAGAAGTTGATCTGTTAATATTTTCACTGGGTACAGTTTATTAAAAATGGAAAATCAGGGCACATGGTGGAGACTGTGGGAGCAGCACGAAAAATGCAGACAGTTTAAATTTGGCCCATCCTCACGTGGAGCAGAGCTTAAAAATGGAAACTGGGGAGGGGAGCACATGAAGTGTATGGTAATTCTTCTATGGGATGAACATGACCTATTTCTGTAAGTCATCCTTGGCTGCCAGCTCTAAAAAATGAAAATGTATTTTCTGAGCAGTGAATAATTTAGCAACTTTGAAGTGATTAACATAGAGGAGAGGCTGGAGCATGGAAGGTGGAGTGTTTTAGGAGTGAAACATGCTCCTGGCCAGGACAGCAGCACAAAYCTTTTGCACCCTTTCAGTTCTGTGAATTCACTCAAAGAAGGCTCCTACTGAGAGAAGGTCCAAGATTTAGGATTGTCTCATCCTCAGGGCACTGGTCAACTGAAGACCTGAGGGTGGGGTGCAGTTTGTATGTCAGACCCTCAGAGGTGGCTTTGTCACAGAAAAACTTTTGTTTAAATTGTGGACTGAAATTATWTAAAGAATTAAATTCATGTTTCATGGTTTCCCTCGTACAGTCAGGACCACAAGGTGAGCCAGGCTCATGGAAATAAGCAGATTTATTTCTGATATAAACCCTTTATTTATTACACTGCAAGCTGGGGACACTCAATGGAACTACTACTGTGCCACAAATGTTAAAAAAATCTGTCCTAAAAAATTAGACAGGGCTGAACCGTTGTTAGTGCTTTAAAATGGTGCCAGGACAGCACAGCTCAATCTGCCCCTCACCCAGGCAATGTGTGTTTTATTGGCACACACAGAACTAAACCTTATATAAAACACTAAAGCAGAGGATGAATGGATTGATGGATGGATGGATGGATGGATGGATGGATGGATGGATGGATGGATGATGGATGGATGGATCAGGATGGAGCCCAGCAGCTCGGGCAGCCAGAGGATCCTGCACCACTGCCTCCCAGTGCTGTGCCTTCTGGAAACTTCAAACAAGGCAATGGAGTTTGGTTGGTGGAATTGCTTCCCTACAGAGCAGTAAAACCTGCCACTCATTGTTTTCCTCCTTGTCTTCAGAAGAGAATGCAGCAGGGCTCCTGCCGCGTGCACCCGGGGTGAGRGGAACCACGCTGGCTGGCAGGTCCCTGCCATAGCTTTTGTCCCTGCACCACAGGCTGGGGGATGCTGATCTTCCCCTTCTCTCTTGGGGAATCCATCCCACGTCACACTGGAGTGGCTGCCAAGGGGGAAAACCAGGCAGGAAAATGGCTGTTGGACAGGCTGCCCTAAGAGCAGCTGGTTCTGGTCCTCCTGGCTGTAGGACCTCCCTCACGTGTCAGCAGGAGAACGGCACTGGTGGTGTCCTCAGGATGGGAATCCAGAGGCACCAGGTCTCTAGCAGGTCTTCAGACACATCCTCCTTCCACTTAAATCTGGGTTTGCAYGAGCTCAGCTGCCAGCCCTGCCGGCGTTCCGCCTCCAGAATTCATCCAGCATCTCTGGATGGGCTTAAATATTTCACAGTTCAGCTGCAGCTCGAGGGTGCAGGGCAGGTTTCCTGCTCCAGTGTGGAGGCTGAGGAATGCTGCAGTATCCATTTTTTATGAGGCAGCAGGTCTGATGAGGATGACTGTGATGAAAGAATGAGCTGTGGGGCTGTTCCAGCCTCTGCAGAGCCCCGGCCGGGAGGGGAGCACCGAGGACTTGGGCATCTTCCATTTCCACGTGCTGTGTGTTCCGGGGCCATGGCAGATGGTAAAATACAAGGAGGTGCTTGGAGTTAAGGGAGGACTTCTCTGAATGGCTGTGGTAACACAAACCCTCTCTGGCTCAAAAGCATTTATTGGAGTTATGTTTAAGGACATGAGCTCTTGAACTGGGGTCCCGTGAGGCTGCACACACATCCCATAAAGGGGGAAAAATCCTGCGCAAAGGGATTTCTAGTTAAATCACTTTCTTTGATTTTAAAAGATTAAACTGACAGAGGTTGAATTTAGGTTAGATATATGGGAGGAATTGTTCCCTGTGAAGAAGGTGAGGCCCTGGCACAGGTTGCCCAGAGAAGCTGTGGCTGCCCCTGGATCTCTGGAAGTGTCCAAGGCCAGGTCAGACGGGGCTTGGAGCAGCCTGGGATAGCGGAAGGTGTCCCTGCCCATGGCAGGGGTGGGACTGGATGAGCTTTGAGGTCCCTTCCCATCCAGTCCAGTCTGGGATTCTATGATTCTATGATCCATCTCATGTGTCTTTTAAATTAATTTTGGAGATGCTTCTTGAACTACCACATCCTGAATTTTTTACAGACTTCTAAAATGTTTCCTTAATTTCTTCCGCCTCAAACTTTCTGCTCCATTACAAGGGTCTCCTGTGGACTTCTGCTTCATCAGATGTTAGTAGCAGTCGTCTCACAGAACTGGGAGGACTGGAGCTGGCTTGCAATGGTAGTGATAAGTTTCTTCCCGGAAACAGGGTATGTCTTTACTGGCTGGATTTTATTTCTGATTACTAAAGGCTTCTACATCCCTGTGAGAGTTCCTTAACTATATTTAAACTGGGGTTGCTCAGCAAACCCTGACACTGCAGAGCCAGAACATGCAGAATGTGCATAAACCATGGAGATTTTCCCAGGGATGGGAGTGAACCCAGGCTGACAAACCCCAAACTTCTCGTTGTGCTGAGCAAAACTGGTTGTCAGCTTTCAGTTTTGCATGGAAATGGCAAAGACATCCCAAACTTTGTTCTCAGCCTAATTTTTGACATTGAGGGGCTGGAGCATGTGCAGAGAAGGGAATGGAGCTGGGAAGGGGCTGGAGCCCCAGGAGCAGCTGAGGGAGCTGGGAAAGGGGCTCAGCCTGGAGAAAAGGAGGCTCAGGGGGGACCTTTTGGCTCTGCACAACTCCTGACAGGAGCGGGCAGCCAGGGGGGTTCGGGCTCTGCTCCCAGGGAACAGGGACAGGAGGAGAGGGAACGGCCTCGAACTGTGCCAGGGGAGGGTCAGGTTGGATATTGGGAAATTTTCTTAATGGAATGAGTTGTCCAGCCCTGGCACGGCTGCCCAGGGCAGTGGTGGAGTCACCAAGAGTGTTCAAAAAGCGTGTGGATGTGGCACGTGCGGACATGGTTAGTGGTGACATGGTGGTGGTGCTGGTTGATGGCTGGACTGGGTCTTTTTAAAGGTCTTTTCCAACCTTAGTGATTCTGTGATTCTGTGATTGATTCAGCTTTTTCTTTTCCTTTTTGTGAGAGTGTTTTCCCCCAAACCAAAGTATGTTCCCTGTGGTGTGGGGAGGGCTGAGCAGAGCTGGATGGTCCCTGCCTGCATGGTCAGGATGTGGAGCTGGGTGAGGAGGTGAGGAGCTGAGAGCAGGGCTGGAGCTTCATCAACATTCCAGAGAAGTGGTGAAAAATACCCAGTTTGGATATTCCACCTGAAATTCAGATTTTTTCAGAGGAGAAAAGTTATTTGAGGTCAAACATTTAATTTTGTGTAACTATTTACCCTTTTTACCTTTTGAAATAAAACTGCAAAAGAGTCTTTATTGTGCTAAAAAGTGCTGGCATGGCCAGTATTGAAAACAGTCCAGAAGAGACACTTTTGCATGTTGTAAACAAATGAATGGAGGAAATTAATTCAAGGTCCTAGTCCAGCCGGCTTTACAGTCCTTGTTGGAATTAATTTGTCTACAATTACGTAGCTTTACAAAGGTGCCTTCTGTTCACTTTGGGGGTTTTAGCAGTCCCAGCCAAGCCCTGAACATGGTACAGCCTCAGTCTTTCATGAGGCACCTAAGCCCCGCCATTTACCATTTCTAACATATGCTGCAGAAACATTCAGTAGGATCCAGCAGCTGTTTATTGCTAACGTTATGCTACTATAAACATGTGCTATAAAGGCTTTTATTTTTCTGTAAATAAATTTTAGTTCTTTGAAATGAAATTTTCCGATCTGTAGACGTGAGGAAAGAAGCAACAGCCCAAGTAAAGCCCATGGCTGGGGCTGCTGCTGCGAGGCAGGGGCTGCTTGTGCTGCCACATCAGCCCTTCCGCGGGGGTCCTGCTGCGGCAGCGCCTGCCGCTCCCGCGGGTCTGCCCCGGGAACAGCCCGGGGTTCGTCCCAGCGCCGCATCCGAGGAACCGGGACCAAGCTGGTGCGTTCCTGCCGCCCCTGCAAGGGCTCTCGTTAGCAATCCTTTCAGCCCACATCCGCGATTCTGGGATCAAACGGCTTCAGCTCTGCCCTCCTTCAGACTCGGGGCGCGGCAAGAGTTTGATTATTTGCCAGGGAGGTTTTACCAGCTGCACATGAAGTTTCCCATCCCAGACTGGTGCTGGCTGTGGCCCAGGACGCCGGCAGTGGCCGCTCCCAGGGACAGGGGAAGGTGTGTCCAGGTGCGGTGTGGCTGCGGTGTTCCGCGGCTCCTGCAGCGTTCCTGGGGCAGGAAGGCTGGATGGGGTGGGTGTCCCTGTCCCTGCCAGCCCGGCACCCGCCTCCCGCCCTCGGCTGTGGGAGGGAACGTGGTCGTCAGGGAGCCCTGGCCCGCTGTGGCCACTCCTGCAGGTTACCTGGAGCCTTTACCCCTGGGCGGGAGTGAATGCCTGAGCAACCTTTGCTTTTCCAGCACTGCCACTCTGCAATTTCCCGGGAAGCTGTTGAACAAGAGGTACCAAGGTAAAATGGACCATTTACCAGGGAGTTTTGCCAAGAGGCAGTGCCCTTCTGGAAATACCAGCTGGACACGTGGCAGCAYGGTGAAACAGAACCTTTGGTGTTGGCCTTGGGGCACTGGTCACCCATTCTGGGTGGTCAGGGGCTCTGGTGAGCATCCGTGGGGCTGCCCTGGGGCCAGCCCCGAAAACACGCCTCACCCTGAGCTTGGGGGGCTGATTGCTGTGAGAGCTCTGTGGGGAGCAGCCCTGGTTGGCCGTGTGTGTGGAGCTCATCCTCATCTCCCCTGCTTTTGGCCAGGACCACTGCGAACTCCTTCAGTGCTCGTCAGTGTGCACCAGCCAGGGCCCAGCTGGGAGGTTAACAACTGACCTGGTGGCCTCCCTGGGTTGTTGTTGCACAGGAACATGTATTTTTGTAACAGAAATAGCACTGGTCAAGCACAGAGCACAAGGGATGAGGTGCTGGGGTTCCTTCTTGATCTCTGGTGCCTCGTGAGCTCGCTGAGGGAGATCAGCTGAATCGTGCACTTGCACTCCTGGGAACAGCTCCTGGCCAACACAGGTGGTATTTTTTTGCTAATTAGGAATGGTTTCTGGCCAATGCAAACATTTTTGTATTGAATATCAATTACCCAAGCTTCCTAAACTGCCTTAGCGGGTGCTTTGCGTGGTGTGTTTGATTCCTTATGGAGTTGCAGGGATTCATTTTTAATTATACAATAACTCTCTGTTTTTACATGACTTCAGAGTTGCTTCCTAATAGTAGGTTTGAATCTGTGGTTTCTAAAGGGGCTCATTTATAGCACTGGGCTAGCATTGTACCTTTAATTTCTTTCATTATCTACCAGCATTCCCTGGATTCCTGGGTAGTTAATGCTCACTTGAGGTTCCTGACAGTCATATTACACTGTATTTCCATTTTCCTCACCCATGTAATCTTCTCTGTGGATATCAATAGGCAAAACAGATCAGCCTGAGATGCTGGAGACCGAACATGCTGCTTGTGCATTCTCCAGGGGCAGAGGGAAAGCAGTGGTTTCCTGCACTGCATGGAGCCCTCTGCTTAGAGAAAATGGGATGCCTTGTGTTCCAAGGGTTTCAGGCTCGCGAAGGATTGCTGCCTCTGCTCCCCATCGCCCTTTGCTCCCTCTCTCCATCAAATACCTCTGCATTTCCCCGCACGTTGCTTTGCCTCATCTCTGACCACAAATCTCACTTTTGATCTTCCTGATCTTCCAAGTTCACCCAGGTTTATCCTCCAGTTTGAAAGCTTTGCATGCTGTGTCTTTCTGTCCCTCCCGTTGCCCTGCCCCTCTCTCGCACGCTGCTCCTGGCAGGCTCATCCCGTCTTTGGGAATGTTGGGAGCTCTCTGTTAGCAGTGGTGCTGCCGTTCCCCTTGTGGGCTCTGCCGTCCTTCCCTTGTCTGCCCCGCCACCCTGCCCAGCCCGCCCTGTGGCTCTGAAGCTGCTCCAGATCAGATCCCCACATCTGTTCACCCAGCAGGGTTCCTTTCCTCTCCTCCTGCCCTCCCCGCCGTGCCCTGGTGCCGGTCCCCGTGCCCGTGTCCCCCATCTGCCCCTGCCCCTGCCCGCTCCGTCCCTGCCCGGGGGCTCGCAGGGGTGGCCTCACCTCCCTGAGTGCCTCCATGTGTGCGAGGGCTCTGGAGCTGAGGCTGGAACTCTCCTTCCTGCCAGATGAAACTCGTGGCATTTTGCGGCAGCAAACTTGTGGTTTCTGTGGCCGCAGTTTAATGTTGCTACATCAATTACCGGGCTGCTTCTTCCAAGCTACATTGCAGTAAGACAGTGGGTAGAGAAATGCTATTAATTATGCCAACGTGTAGAAATACATGGATGGAAAGTAGATCTTGTCATACTAACGCAACACAGTTGCTGTTACAGGACTCAAAATGATTTCTTAGGTCTTTAGTGTTGAAGAGAATCATTCTTGGAGTTAAATGTCCTGGTTGATATTAATGAAGTTAGAAAACGTGCAGATAAAGAGTAAAAGGTTGGCTCAAATCCTAAAATGTGATTTTTAATTTGCTGGTTTCCCCAAATTTGAGGGTATTGGAGACCAGGTTTACTAACTGCATCCTATTACATTGTTCTCCTGCTGTTGGGCATCAATACCAGGTCCTGATGTTGAACCTTTACCATGTGTCCACTGTGTATGTGAAATTTTACTTCTGGGTGTCTTGCAATTAAATGCAGAATAAACAGCAAAAAATAATGAAAGCATTCATAATTTTAAAACAGTAAAGACAAAACTCTCTCTTTTTTGCATCTCTCATCCTTCTGTATAAAGAATTTTTGCAGAGAAATGTACTCTTCATTCCCGCTGTTTCACTGGCAGGTGGAAGCTGTGTATCCAGCCTGCTTTATCCCACAGTACATCTTGTGATTACAATGAGATCTTAATTACAGGGATGTCAGAGCAGCACCTGGCACTCTGTTGTGCAGTGGGCAGGGCTGGGCTGTGTGAGGTTTGGGGAGGTCCCGCGGGCATGTGGAACCCTGCCATCCCTGCCATCCCTGCCATCCCTGCCATCCCTGCCATCCCTGCCATCCCTGCCATCCCTGCCATCCCTGCCATCCTGCTTGTCACGCCTTCCTGGAGCTAGAGAACAAAGCCACGCCGCATGGAGCAAAGCCAGGCCACAGTATTATCTTTAATTGTGATTCATGGTTTGTCACTTGGTGCCAGGGAGGGCCAGGAAGAAGCACACGGCAAATGCCAGCGTCTTATGTCCCACAGTTCTACTCCCCTGCGAAGGTGCTACATTGATAAGGAGCTGCTGGAGGAGTCAATGGAATAATTAGTGTCCTGTTCCTGTGAGGAGCTAAGGAAATACTCGTGGGGGCATTGCGGTACAGCAGATGGCACGGGCTGGGTGTGACGGGCAAGCCAGCTCCTCGCGTTTGCACACTGCAGATGGGCTTGGGATGGAAGGGAACAGGAGAATATTTTCAGTCATAAGGGACCTACTAGTCCTACTCACCCAGACTCATCTAGTCCCACAGCCTGGTGCTTCAGGACTGCCCAAAGCCAAAGCTAAAGCTGTTGAGGGCATTGTTCAAATGCCTCCTGAACACTGACAGGCTTGGAGCACGACCATGTGTCCAGGAGGTCCGTTCCAGGGCTTGAACAACCTCCTGGTAAAGAAATGCTTCCTAAAGCATCTGGGTTTTCAGGTCCCTCTCCCCCTTTCGTGGCTTTCTGCTCAAGCCCGGGCCGTTTCTGCAGCTCCAGACTGCGGCTGTGGGAGCCGTGCTGCAGCCAGAGCAGCGGGCGAGCAGGGCCTGTGAACAGGCAGCAGCCGCCACCTCCTGCCCGCCGCCACCTCCTGCTCGCTGCCACGGAGCCTCCGCTGGCGCCTGTGACTCAGGCTCGTACCAGTCACCCCCAGAGCAGCAGCTCTCTGGCTGTGGGTGAATGACAGCTTTCTCCTGTCAGCTCCGAGCGTGGAGCCTCTGGAGCATACGCAATTGTTCCAGGCAGGTTCAGGATTTCTATTTTAGGGATAATCACATATTCTGTAGTGATAAGTTAACATTTTTAGTAATCCAGTGTGTTGAGYACAAAAAGCAACATACTGCTACTATGATTTTCTTCTTCACATGCTGAGATTGCTTTTGCCTTATTGGGATCRTGGAATCATAGAATCGCTTACTTACATAGAATTGTCAGATCACTTGCTGAATCCTGCAGAAAATACTGGAACTGGAAAACCACTCAGTGCATCATCTGAACTTCCCATCAGCAGAACTGTGTATTAATTTATTAAAAGTGACATCTCTGCTGACAGGTTCAAAGGCCTGGTGAATATTCATATCTAGGTTTGTTTCCTGCCTGCTGACTCGAGCAGGCTTCCCAGATCAGTTGTAGTCATGGATACATGGAAATGACACTTTGGGGTTTGTTTTCTCAGTGGCAATGCTTTTTTACACAATATTCCAAATATTATAATAAAGAAAGCCCTCCTCCTGGAGTGATGGCAGATTGTGAGCACTTGCATGTGGTTTAATTGCCAAAATGCTGCCCTTCCAAGGGGCTCACTGTAGCTGGGCATCCTCTTGGAGCACTTCTTAGTGATGAGAGGTCAATTAATGGATTTGATTGCAAGTGGAAAACATTTGATCTGTTGCCCCAAATGCTTCAGCCAGATTTCAGACAGCATATTTATGAAGCTGTAGCTGCAGTTTTGCATTGCTCACTGCAGCCCCTCTAGTAGGGATGGTAGGAAAATCCTCAATAAAATCACTGCTGAAATGAAAGGCCCACGGAGAAGGGAGGTGAAGAGGAGGTGACACCACCTGTGGAGCTGAGCCTTTCCCCTGAGCTGTGAGAGGCTCTCAGAAGGTTGAGGGGGCACTGATGTCCCCATGGGGTCTGTCAGGGGGTCTCCTGGAGAAATCCCAGGGAGATCACAGAATCATTAAGGTTGGGATAAACCTCCAAGATCATGGAGTCCAACCTTTGACCGATCACCACAAAGTCAACTAAACCTACTGAATGAGCACCAGCCGTGGTGCCTCTGCCCTTCAGTGTTGCTGGGGGAGTGCTCTGAGAGTGCAGGAGACAAGGAGTAGGAACTGGTCCAGATTCTGTTTTCAATTTCATTTGGCAGAGTTTTCTGAGCTCTCCTGCAGAACATGTCCCACAAAAGTGACAATAACAATATTTTGGATATAAGCCTAGCACAAAAGGGTAATAGGAACTCCATGGGCATGCGTGGGCTCTTGATTCATCCTCAGAGATGACAGATGTGCATTTATTTAGGATCTGGGCGTGGGACTCGTAATATTTATAGTGAATTCTTTGCTCCCACTCTTCCTGAATGATTTTGGTCTCTGCTGCCAGTCAAACACAGGGTCAGTGCTCACTGTTGACCATCTCATGCTGCAAACCCCCAAGCCCATGCCAAGTGTTTCTGTTCATCCAGACAGCTGGCAAGGAACGCTGAGGGTGCCCTGCACAGTGAGAGTCTCTCTGTAGAACTGTCAAGAGCTGGCAGCTGTATCTCAGCAGGTGAGCTCAGTCCCCAGCGAGCTCCTCCTCACCTCGTCTTTTTTATTTATTGAAAACTGCCATTAGATTAGATCACAGCAGTACTTTGGTATGAAATAATTTTGTTTGCAGCAGCAGCCGATCAAGGCAGTGGCTGAGGTGTTACAGCTGCACGATTGTTTCTTGTCGTTGCTCCTCACCCTGGCTCTGGAAAAAACCACAGATCTGGTCCAGATGGGCTTGCACGTGAAGGGAGTGGAAGGCTGTCTCTGTCCTCTAAATGCTGTCTTTTGGCAGCACCAACACCAGCACAGCCAGCGCTGGCRATGAGGGAGCAGGGGACAAGGGCTGTGGGGCAGCGGGCAGGGCAAGGGCCAGGGGCAGGGGCAGGGAGTGTGGGGCAGGGGCTGTAGGGCGGGGGCCAGGAGCAGGGAATGGGGGCAGGGTCTTGCCACACTCCCCACTCTGCCACGCTCACAGTTTGCCTCTGAGCTCTGTGAGGCTCCTCCTGGGTCCACACAGGTCGAAGCTGTGTTTTAAGTTGTGCTAAACCATTGATTTTGTAATGTCGTTCGATCCCTCTSCCAACTGCCTCAAGCAGGTGAAAAGAGATTTGAAAGGAAGACTGCTGCTGTCCTGCAGCTTCCCCGCGGGCAGACTTTTAATAAAAGCTTGGCCAATGCTCTGTAGTTGTCTCCCTGTCTTCTTTTAAATGCTAGCTTATTTGTAGTAAAGCATTTACAAATGTAAATTCTGTTTTCTTTACCTTGTAGTGAACTTTGACCACTTCCAGATTCTCCGGGCGATCGGGAAGGGAAGCTTTGGCAAGGTAGGCTTGCGCACTCGCTCTTGTGTAGTTTGTCAGGTGTCTGCTCTTATGTACTTGTGGGTTACTGGAACAGTAAAGGGGCTGAATTAGGTTATTTTTGTACTGTTTTTTATGATGGCTGCTCAGTCGACACAGGAAAAATGTTCAGGAAAATACCCTTCTTGCCATTTGGCATTGCTTTAATTCTTGGCATCTTGGTGAAACAGGTGTGTTTTGAATTACCAGCAGGAGTGTGACCATTTCACAGCAAACATTCTTTACATTTTCAGTTTCCTATGGAGATGTCGGGGTTGTGGGAGGGGCAGTGAGTCAGGAAGGTGCTGGGAGTTGTCCTTGGTGACCGGCTGAGCTGGCACGCTGGTCAAGACGGTTCTGTGAAGTCCTGGGATGTCTTCCCAATCAGAAATGAGTTACACTGAAGAGGTTTTGTTGTTTATTTTTAACTGTTTCTTTTTGCCAAGCATGTGGGAGGAGGTGGGAGGTGATGATCGAAAAGCTGGATAGCTCTGGGAATCAGTTGCTGATTGGTTTCCTGGTGTCAGTCCTTTTCCATTGCCTTTCTCACTGACTCTCACTCGGTCCCTGTGTGGGTGCCCCGTCCCGGCGCTCACAGCCCGAGCTGGCGGTGCCCGCGCAGCGCTGGGGGGTGCCTGTCCTCGCACACGCACGGCGCTTCATTGCACTGCGAGTTCTGGGCTCCTTCTGTCACCTTTTTTCTGTGACCCAGCAGTAGTTGCGTCCCTCTGATGGACAGGAGCTGTGGGAGGGACAGCCCCCGTGAAGATCCCTGGAAATTGCTGAATTGGGTATTGTCACTTGCTCAGGTGACGCTTGTGGGTTGCGGGGCTGTGCGCCAGGACTTGGGTTTCGTGGGGGAAATGGCCTTGGAAATTGTGCAATATCAAACCTGTGGAATGGCCCAGCCCAGCTCAGAGGGTGGCACAAGTGTCCCCACACACTGGTAAGGTAAACAGGACAAGCTGAGTGGTTGGGGAAAGCTGTACCTGCTCGCATTTCCCTCTCGTCAGGTCATCTTGGACGGTTTCTCCCATCATACTTTGATCAAAAGCTAATGCCACGAGGGTGAGAAGACCCAAGTCTGGCCCCGGAGATGACCCACACTGTCCTTTGCCTTCTCGCTCTGCATGGTACAGTCTGACAAGATAGTGTCCCATTGGGCCCCTGCCCCAGGAGCAGCCTGACCTGCTGTACCTGGATGGCTGGAAGCTGGAAACTTTGCAAAAGCAGAAATTTCTCAGGAGATCTGAGACCTGTTTGGCCAGAAGRACCCAATTTTTTACTAATTATTGAAAATCTCTTTTTGAATACTTAAAATATATTAAGCAGTGTCAGTGTTGAGTAATGGTAGTAGCACAAAATCCAGCTGCAGTCTGGATGAGGAGAGTCCAGCTTTTCTGAGAGCCAGGAGAGCGGACACAGTCAGTCACAATGCTGCCATTAGTGCTTCCTGCTGGCCAAGATGTTTCATTACAGCCTCAGTTCACTGACAAACTGAGCAGRGATTGATTGCCCTGCTCTGGCACAACCCACCCACGTGAATTCCTGCCGGGCTTCCACGTAAGTCCGCCTGGGACTTCCAGGGCTGATGAAAATGGATTGCCAGCAGTGTGCAAGTCACTGAGGGGGTGGTTTGGAATAGTCACCCATCTTTGCAGCCATGTCCGTTAAGCTAAAGGCGAGAGCTTGCAGCAGAGCTCTGTCAGATTTCTGGGCTTCTGTTAACTGATGGTGACTGATTAAACACCAGCTCAGTCCTGGCGCTGTGAGGATAAGGCAAACAGCAGAAGAAAGTCTCCCAAGACACTCCTGTGAGAACAGAAACGCTCTGGGTCTTGTGCCTTTGGCTCACAATCAAAGACCAAACGCTAATGCAAAACCTTAGCAGAAAAGAGCAGCTCACTTTTTCTTTTCAAGCTGATAGAAGAAGACTTGTACTTCCAAATGTAAACTTTCCAGAGAAGGTTTTATTCTTTTAAGCAGCGGCACTTGGAAAATTAATTCTGCTCACAACATGAAACAGAGAAAAAACAATTCTTATCCCAGGGCAGGACCCTTTTGGCTTTGAAGAGAGCTGCTCCTTGTGGCTGCTTCCCATGGCTGCTCCCTGTGGCTGCTCGCTCTGCTCTTTGCGTTGCAGAAAGGTTAAGTCTGGCACGTAGCAGTCTAGCAGGCACCAGAACTGTACATACACTTTCAACAAAATGCTGAAATGATTCATCTGTCATCTTTCTGGATAATTATGTCAATATGCTGAATTTCCTCTGACACTGAGAAAAGCTTTTTGCATTTACCAAGTCATTTACAATTCGTATTTAATTAGAGAAAACATAGAACTACCTGCCTGGTAAGTGTTATTTGAAATTTAGGAGTGATTTAGTTGTTTTGCTTGATTTAACCACTCTCTGCCCATACTCAGGAAGATATTTGGGAGCCGGTGTCCGTGTCCAAGGTGGGTGTAGACCCTCGGTGTGCATGGGTGAGCTGTGGGAGCTGTGACGCTGTGTGATCTCACGGTGACAGGACCCGGAGCAGCACCCACGGCAGCCTCAGGCACAGCATTTCCTTCCACAGTCACGTTGTGCACCTCTCAGGACAGACCGTGCCGTCCTTGGTACAGGAACTGCAGGAAAGGAAGGAAAAAGGAACTCAGAAATCCCTTTTGAAGAGCCTGAGAGCCCCTGAGCTGTGGCTCTGGCGTATCTGCAATAAATGGCCAATTTCTGTTTCCTAGAGATAGGTTTAAGCAGCTTTACGATACAATTAATCAAATGAAGGTCAGGTTCAATTCCATGTTTACTCCAATTAGCAAGTGTGTAATATTTTCCACACATATTAGAGGTGACATTATTTGATTTTCAGTAATTTAATAGCAGCTTAGTGTTCCTCCTGTAGCACAGGCTCCTTTCCAAGCAGCAGCAGAAGTTGCTCAGGTTTTGGCTGCTCTGATGCCATTTCCCAAGGAGCAGCAGCCAGGAGAGGGTTTCCAGAGTGGGGTGCAGTTTGTGGCCCTGTTTTAAGGGGAAATACACTCTGAGGCTCGTTGTGCTTCACCAGAGACAGGATGGGACCCAGGAATCTCCAAAGACATCAGTGGTGTTGCAGGATCCCGACATCTCCGTAGGAAAAATTGGCCTCTCCTGGTTCAGTCCCCATCCATTTGAGCCATGAGGCAGCTGAGGGTGTTTGCTCCTGTACTCCTCCTCCCACCTGGGTCTCCCTCTCGTTTCTCCAGCTTCAGCCACCTTTTCCAAGGGATAAACAGCTGGATGGGGTTGTGGGAATTCATTATTTACACTTCACTGCTGTGAAGAAATAAGAACACATCTGAAGTTTTGCAGCATGGATTTGCATCTTTGTGTGCCATTGGAAACAGGGGATTAACCAGGGTTGGGGCTGGAATGAGCAGCAGCAGGAAATGGAATCCTCCCTGGGGTGGGTGCTGGTGGCCCATGGGGGCCTGGCTTTCAGTTTTCTCCTGAGGGGGCTGGGGGTCCTGGCCCCTGTGCCCCGCTCTGCACTGTCTCCCAGGGAAGGCTGGCTGTGTGTGGGTTGCTTTGCACAAGGACTTCAACTTCATGATTTTGTTGCTTTAATAATTCACACCGCCTGGAGCTGGGTATAGAAAGGCTTTAATCCATTTTCTAAAGGTCACAAATGCCCACCTAGTAGCTGCACCATAAATAAAATTCTCTTCRAGTCTATTCTCAACTGAATCCCTCTTTGACATCAACGCAAGCTTGATCTGTTTTCTTTTTTTACGGCATTATAAATGTTGGATTTTTCCCCCAAAACAAAGGCTGGAAACTTAATCCCTTGATATTAAACTGCCACAGATATTTTTTGCCCTTGATTTTCCCTTTGTTGTCCTGGATCTCACATGAGGCTGAGGGTCTGCCAGAGCCACAGGCAGGGACTTGGGACACACGTCCCTGCCGGACACTGCTCCTGTCACTCCCTCGCACGCCGTGCCGTTGCGAGGCTCTGGAGGCAAGGATGCCTCGGCTTTGTCAAAGGGCAGCCTGGTTCTTGAGAGGGGACAGCCAGGTGAGGGGTGTCTGTGGGTCCCGTGGTGCCAGAGAGCCTCTGGTGTTGGACCATGCAGTGCTGGTCAGGCCCCAACCTGCTTGGCCCCTGAGGCTGCCCAGGGAGTCCTGCAGGGTGCAACAGGCTCTGCAGGGAGGAGAGGGGCAGGAGGAGCGATGTGAAGGACATTAGCATGAGGAAAAGTTCTTCCCCCAGAAGGTGGTGGGCACTGAACAGGCTCCGCAGGGAATGGTCCCAGCCCCAAGGCTGCCAGAGCTCCAGGAGTGTTTGGACAACGCTCCCAGGAATGCACAGGGTGGGACTGTTGGGGTGTCTGGTCTGTGCAGGGCCAGGAGTTGGACTCGATGATGCTTGTGGGTCCCTTCCAGCTCAGACTATTCCATGATTCTGTGATTCTATGATTCCATGACATGCTCCGGCATTGCATCCAGCACCGGAGCAACTCCCTTGGCTGGGGACAGTGACCAGGAGCAGGCACAGAGCACACACAGGGGATCCTCCCTCTGACACCACCTCCCAGGTAGTACCAAGTGATTTTTGTTCTTGGATGTTGCTAAGCTGTGGGCGTGTTACTGGTAAAAGCCACAGGAGAGAGAATGGCAGAGCATGGAAAGCTGCAGTGGCCATGGGGTCCAGCACCCCCTCACTGTCCAGATCTTGTGGGGGCAGCAGCAGGAAAATTACAGAGTGGAAAGTGCCACTGAATGGTTTGGAGTGACTGAGTGAGCAGTAAGTTCAGCTGGAAGGAGCCTGGGGAATTATCCTGCGCTTCCCCACTGGGGACCTGTTTGGGGTTTCCAAAGGATCAGACTTCAGAAGACAGTGATTTATCGAACAAGCTGCCCACTTTTGTTTCCATTATACATCTGGTGCCTTATCATCATTTGCATGAGAAACTGCCTGGGGTTTATTTGAGCCCCCATTATTCCCTGCGGGTGAGTCATGCTGGCACGGGGGCCGTAGGGGTGGGAGGTGGGATGGACCCTCACTCCAGCAGCCAGGGATCTGTGGACAAGAAAGAGCTGTAAGGGGACAGAGGGCGGGAGCATCGTCCTCCACCCAGCCACGCTCTGATGGCCCTGGGCCGCCCCCGCAGGTCCCCGGAGGGGGCTGGCATTGCTGGGGCGCGGCCGGGGCTCGGGCGGACGGTGATGTCCCCGGGGGCTGCTGTGCCTGTGGCAGAGCTGATCCGTGCCCTGCGGGGCTGGCTTGGCGGGCTGTGCCCTCGGCATCCGCCAGCGGCTCGGCTCAGCCCGGACCGCAGCGCAGCTCCTGCCCTGGGCGCGGAGAGCCCGCTGTGACCTCGGTCAGCGGGAATGTTCGCTCGCAGGAACTCCAGGCGCAACAGCGCTTGGCTGCTCAGGTTCTTCCTGGCTCTTAGACACGAGTTTTTCAATATTAGATTCTACAACAAAATCCACCCACACCCTCCCCACTCCCCCTCCCTGCCTGAGCCCAGATGCGATCTGATTTTGAGGTCTTTGATTAAGGAAACCTTTTTATGGATCGACATATGCTGCCTGTCAAGTGGCAGATGTCTCCGAATCCAACCTGACCCTTGTGTCAGAAGGGCCAGCCTCGTGGTGGGGCACGGAAAGCTGCGAGTGTTACAGGAGGAGGAGGAGGTGTAGTGTGAGCAGGCAAGGATGGAGCTGGGCCAGGGTGACCTGGCTTCGAAGAAACAGTGGAATAGGCTGCCCAGGGAGGTGGTGGAGTCCCCATCACTGCCTGGAGGTGTTCAAGGAATGACAGGACGTGGCACTCAGTGCCCTAGTCTGCTTGGCAGGGTGGTGTTTGGGCAAAGACTGAACCTTGACCCTGGAGGTCTTTTCCAACCTAAATGATCCTGTGATTCTATGAGATGTGGCCTAAATGCGTCACTGAATTCCATAAACATTCATCCATCTGTGAGGATAAAAAGCAGAATGTTTTGGCATTGATCAGATTAATAATTGTAAATCTGATAATTGTTCCTCAGCACTGCCCTCAGGAGCAGCCCCCGTGCCGCTGGCAGAGGCTCCTCCTGCCCCCGGTGCCAGCCTGGTGGCCGCACCAGACTGCRCCTCGCACATCACCAGCATTAAAAACTCTCACTCTTAAAGTAAAAAACCCCATCCTTTGTCACTAATGATAATTATAAATTACTGAGAGGCTGAAATGTGACCAGCATTTGGCTCTTGTTTTTGTTCTGACAAGCCRTCATAGCACACACCCCCACCAGCTCATTAACGGAACTGAGAAATGGAAGGTTCCAGCGTCAGATGCAGCTTTTGGCTGCAATAAAATTGAAGCTGTGTTGGACATTGGGGTCATCTACAGGTCCTTGGAAGCTGCAGCTTGTGAGTTTGGGATGTTGTGTTAATGCTCACTGTTGGACAATCCAATTACAAATCACTTAATGACATAAATGATAAGGAGCAATGCCCTTGGCTCTTATGAAATTATGAATACATCAGCATGACACAGCAAATAGAGTTTATTAAGGTAAATACTGTCTGGGTTTGTCCAGAGCAGTATGGGCGTGCCCTGTTATTACTCTGGGGAGCACCATCCATCAATGGTGTCTGTGGAAGGAGACTTTCTGCTCTTCTTCACAGGATGTATTTCTTCTTGTGGGTCTGAAGTTCTTGAATTCCTATTGAAGTGTCTATGTGCTTCTTAGAAACTGATCTGAATCTCATGGGAATTCTATGGACACAGCTCCACAAGGCTGGATACAGTTCTGCTCTGGTTTTTCTGTGGTGAAGGCAGGAGCTGCCCACAAGCCACTACAAGGCCATTGGGGTTTCCTGTGTTTCAGCAATGAATTAAAGATGGAACATGAAAAATACAAGCAGAAACTGATACAACTGATGCACAACTAACAATAAAAACAAGTGTTGTGACAAGGGATTTGACATAATTTTGCTGCACTGAGAGGGACCCACAGCCTGTGTTGGCACCTGGAGTCAGCAGCAAGATAGAGGCTTTGTGTGGGCCAGGCTCGCTAGGAAGTGTCCTTCCCAGTGACGAGCACACCATGTGCTTTTACTCCTCCCAGCTTTCCTGCCTGCTTTTCTCCTTTGAAACGGCCTCTTTTCCTGTCTTCTAAGGATAAGCTGGTGATTTGCCTTGTTTCCCAGATGTATGATGTTGGTGGACTCTGGAAACAGGCAAAATGTGGATGTGGGAAAAGCTGTTGTGGGATAGATCTTTAGGGGTGGCTCAGAAAGGCTGTGTGGAGGGTTGGGTGTTCCATCCAGCTGAGGGGGTCCCTGCATGGAGCCCCTCCATCCCTGACCAGGGGCTTGGTCCTGCACCGGAACGGGCCGTGTTTGGGATGGGGCAGGGCATGCGCTGCTCCTGCTGGACACCCTGCTCTGCAGAACCACAGACCTGCTCCCCAAGGCTCCGAGCAGGCTGCCAGGAGCTGTGCCCAAGGCTGATGGGCTGGGGGGGAGAGACAAAAACGGGTAATTCTCATGGGACCCGCTCTTTCTTATCTCTGCTGATTATCTCTGTGCTCAACACCACTCCCAGCACTGGGGGAACAGYGCAGGACGGGCCAAGGGAAAGGTCCAGCTGCTCCAGCTGTCACTGCAAAGGGCTCCTGAGAAAACGGCCAGGAAACACAGAACATGTGTGTGAGCAGCATAGGTATTGGGGTGTGATTTTTGGTGGGTTTGGGTCCCTTTCCCCCAGCTCTTTCCATCAGTGACACTGTTGGCCAAGGCAAGGGTGCAGGGTGAGGGGCCCTCAGGTGCAACCCAGTGAGGGTCACCTGCTGAAACAGCCTGGACGTGCTTATTATGTAATGTGTGATAGCAAAATCATGTCTGTTTCAATAGTTCCAGAAAATTAAAATATCAGGAGTGAAAGTGTTGATGAATTCTAAATTTAGTGCTTTCCATTTTCATACCAACTGGCCATTTTGTTCTCTGAAATAAAACTGTAACTACAGGATCACTTTGACAATTGCAAATTAGCTTTTCTAATGTTTTCTTAATACTTTTTTATTCTTACTGACCCATCACAGTTGTGCTGGACTGTTTTTTATCTGTATGATCAGGGATTCTACCCTTTGGAAAACGCTCCAAGTACATGAGATTTTTTAAAGAAAGAAAAGCATGGAAAGAAACCATATTTATTAAACAGAAGCCTTTTGTGTCTCTACTTTCCACCCTCACCTCCCGTTTACTTACTATTTATGTCCAAAATCCATCGAGAATCCTTCTGTTCCTGTCGTTCTCTCACAGAGTTGCAGTAAGATTGTTGTGCCACGTTATTACTTTTCATCCAAAAATCGTTTTTAAAAGAAAGTGCTAAAAATTCCTCTCAATAAAGGGCAATGCTGTATGAAATACTGATCTGTTCATGTACAGCAAGTGGTGCAGTTAAACCAAACCGCACTGAGGATTAACTGACACCAGCCCGTTCTTCCCAGCTGCCAGCTGGACAAGTGCCGCTTGCCAGTCTGCAGGGGCTTTGGTTACCACTCACCCCATGGGGGATTGTGCCCCAGGTGTGCCCCTCACTGAGGTCTGGGCAGCTGCTGCCTCTGTGGGCTCTCAGATCAGCTCTGCATGCTCTGAAACTCGATTTTAGCTCCTGCTGCTATCTTTGGGCTTGTCAGAGAAATTGAAATTTTTGCCCAGAGAAGCTGTGGCTGCCCCACCCCCAGAAGTGTCCAAGGCCAGGCTGGATGGGGCTTGGAGCAACCTGGTCTATGGAGGGTGTCCTTGCCCATGGCAGGGGGTGGCACTAGGTGAGCTTTAAGGTTTCTCCCAAACCATAATTCTGTGATTCTAAGATTTGCAGGGTGCTCCTGGGCAGGGGAGTCCCATTGCTGGGGAAATATGGAGAAATATAAAGCATATTGCTTTATCTTGGTAGCACGATATAATTAAGTGCTGTTTGGTAGGTTTGATAGAAAGGCTTGTGAAGGTTGTGAAGGCTCCCTGGGGACAGGCAGCCCTCATCTGATGGTGATTGCTTGGCTGGTGGGGTGGCTGCAGTGACAGAGGAAGTCCAGCCAGGAGGAGCAGGGGGTTTGCCTGTGTCCAGGCATACCACAGCCCTGTGCCCCCACTCTGGAAGGGGTCTCCATCTCCCCAGCCTCTACAGCTGCTCTTCCAGAGCTGCTCCCTCGGTACAATCTGATGGTAAACACCAGCTCAGTGGAGCAAGATTCTGCCAAGAGAAAATTAAGCATTTGGCTGCAAGTGGCATTGATTCCTCCTGAGAGTTTTGCACTGTGCAGCACGAGCTGCCCTCCTTTCTTGGCTGAAAAGAAAGACCTGTGTTTATTTCCTTCAGCACAGAAGGGAAACTTGGGTGCCTGGGGGTGAGTTGTGGCAGCAGCAAAACGAGGACATTGGGGCCACTTGGGTCTTGATGCCAGTGCCCAGCAGGGCCAGATCATGATGAATGATGAGGCTTTTCAAAATAGCACAGCGAGTGTTCTTGCCTTGGGGTTCGGGAACTTCAACATCAATTTACATTCAGAGATTAAGTAAGGCTCTCCAATCTTTATTGGAAGCAATTAGATTTCTCTCTGCTCCCAATATTTGTAAAATATGTAGCTAAAAAGATCATTTTGCCTCTTTGGTCAGCCTATAAACCATCACAGGATGTAGTCATGACCGCAAGGAGAGATGGCTCCAAATACTAGACATAACTCAGAATGTGTGTCACCCACAGGAAGACATTGCACGATTTATTCAGAAAACACTTGATAGCTGTGGCTGTGCACAGGGGTCCAGGTCCTCCTGTAAATCTGTGGAGTGCTGTTGAGCTGGAGGAAATGGTGGATCCAGGTTTGGATCCATCCAAAAGGCAGAAAAAAGATGGGTCACAGCATCTTCAGGGATCTCTGCAGGTTGGTCTGAGTTTTCATCAGTCTTCTTAATTATTGAGAAAGAAAAGCCCAGCAGAGATCCCTGAGCATGTGATTAAAGCCAGACAAAAATGTAGATGCCTAACAGCCTTTCCGTAGGCAGCGTGACAGCTCCAGAACGCGTCTCCTGGCTGTCCTCCTCGCTGCTCGCGGCAGAGCGTCCGCACGGCGGGAGGCACAGCGCCTGTCCCTCCGGAACCCCCCGCGGGTCTGCTCCACGTCCCTGAGCTCAGCAAACCCACGCCCTGCTACACCAGAGGTGTGTGCAGGGCTATGTCCAAAGCATGATCCCAAATGTCCACATTTTTGTTTTGACACGGAGTGAAGACACCGGGGTTGGGGTGTCTGGCTGGCCATGAGGCTGCACAGCCGGAGTGCAGGGGGAGAGGTGGAGAACCAGGGCAAGTGAAAGCAAAGGAAAACCCCCCTCTTCCTTTTTTGTTCTTTGGGTTTCTCTGCTGTCGCTTCTTCAGTTTCTCCTTGTTTATTTGGATTAGTCTCTCTCTGAGGAAAAGAAGTCTACACGTGTTTTGGAGCTGCAAATCAAATAATCCCCCATATCCAAACTCAATTACAGAAACATCTGCTTAATGTCTGATGGGACCTTATTTTCCCAGCGTGACATTAAAGGGAAATGCTTACTCTGAACTACCTTAAACTGCAATAAATCCCAGGATTCAGAGCTTGTAGATAACATTCTGTACCCCCCTTCCACGATTTCTTGCAGGGAAATTAGGAAATGTTCCCTGATAGACACCAACTGGAAGATACCAGCTCCCTGTTTGCAGGGTGCCAGTGAGGAGAGCTTTTCCTGACATAGTTTCAGTGTGCTGATTGTCCCATTCATGTCAGCAAGACAGAATAATTGTGGGGGAAAAAAGTAAAATACGGACAAGCTTAGTTTTGCCCGTGTTTTGAGCTGCTCCAGCTGCACCTGCACATGTGGCTTCCTTTGCCAGTACACAGAGCACTGGGTGCACCAGTAGGTGGTCCAGATCCACAGGGGTTTGCTGAGCCTCAGGGGGGGTCTGTGGATCTGCACGGGATAAGGACAGGAACACGTTCTTGAGGCTCCAGATTGAAGCTGTTGAGATTACCCAGAGCAGCTGTGGCTGCCCCATCCCTGGAAGTGTCCAGGGCCAGGTTGGACGGGGCTTGGAGCACCCTGGGATAGTGGAAGGTGTCCTCGCCCATGGCAGTTGGATGATCTTTAAGGTCCCTTCCAACCCAAAGCAGTCTGGGATTTTATGATCCTCTGATACACAGCACCCTGAGGTGCTATTGTGAACAGTGGGTGTTATTTTGGGTCAGAAGACTTTTTTGGCTCTAGCATGAGCAACTGAGAAAGGGATTTTTTATGGAAGTGTTGACATGACCTGGAAACACCAACAGGCTTGCTGTGAATAAAAGTTTCATCAGCTGCTGTTACAACTTGGCTGCAGCAAACAGCAGTGCTGCATAAAAGAGATTTTAATGATTTATGGTGTTCTGACAAACCAGTCCATCAATCTTGTGGAAAAGCACAGCTTTTCAGCAGGGAAAAACTGAAGTTGTAAGACTCCATGAAAAATATCTTAAGGAGTGAAATGTGGCAAGGTGTTTGGAAATGGAAACAAAATCAGCTCTTGAAGATGTGAAGGCAGATTTGTTGAGCTGGTAACCTCATACTTAGAGCATGGCTCCTGAGGATCGCTCTTGTTTGGCTGTCACTGCAAGTTTAAAGGTTTAGATGGGATATTGGGAAGGAATTGTTCCCTGTGAGGGTGGGGAGGCCCTGGCACTGGCTGCACAGAGAAGCTGTGGCTGCCCCATCCCTGGAAGTGTCCAAGGCCAGGCTGGACGGCGCTTGGAGCAACCTGGGAGAGTGGAAGGTGTCCCTGCCCGTGGCAGGGSTGGCACTGGATGAGCTTTAAGGTCCCTTCCAGCCCAAACCCTTCTGTGATTCCATGATTCTGTGAGCCGTGGGAAGGCTGGGGAGAGCTGTCATCACAGCCAGCAGCTGTCACTTGTTGGTGTCCCCCGGGCTGGGTCCCTGTCACRCAGGGGAGGTGCCGTGGGAACGGTGCGGGCAGCAGCGCACAGATGTCCTGCTCTGCAAATGGGTCTTTGTGTGCTGGAGATAATGGCTGGGAGAAACAGTGCCAGAGACGCTGCTGTCAGAGCTGTTCCCAGGACAAAGGCCTGGTTAAATAAGCTGCACAGTCCAGTAATGAAGGGTTTTGCTTGATTCACAGTATGTTTTTCTTCAGGATCAGACAGTTATATTTATGTGTCCTCACTGAGGGTGGGTGAGTGTCACTGCCACGGGTAGGTTGCGTGCAGCTGCATCCCTGGCCCAGGACTTTGGTGCTGTAGGTCCCTCTGATTGCACCAGACCCATTGCCCACCAAGGGTAGGTCTGAAATGATCTGCCTTGCTCAGAGCTCCCGCTCCCAGGACCAGCCCTGACAGATGGAGAGGGGCTGCACAGGCTCCTCCTGCAGGTGCTGGCAGCCTTTAGAGCTTCCAGTCTCTCTTGCTCAAGGCACCAAGCTCTGGGTCACCATCCACAGAGGGGGAGCCCCTTTGAGGGATCAGCATCCTCTGGGTGCCCCTTCTGGGCCCGCTCTTGTATGGGAGCTGCTCCTGGGGGTACCTGTGGGAGATGCTTCCAGCTGAGCTTCATCCAGCTGCTCCTGTGGTTCCCGTGCTTAACGGATCCCTGATACTCGTAATTGTATCACTGCAGATACACCTGGGAGGCAGCTTTAAGCTCTGCTATCTTGGCTATGCCTAAAAAAAATTCATTAGCTGATTTTATCTTTAATATTTGTAAGAATTGTAGAACAAATTATTATGAACTTTTTAATTACCACTATTACACAGATGTTAATTACCAGGGAAGGATTTTAATTGCCAACAGCACCATCATAATACAGGATGGATACAAAGATGCATTTAAATGCCAGGGGAAGTGGTTCTGTGTCCTGTGCAGCCATGGCCATGTCCAGAACAGTGTGATCCCTGTTTGAGGCTTTCCTGGTAGCAGCTGAGAGTTTAAATGATTTAGTTTTTTTTTTATACAGAATTGGCAAGATTCTGCCTGCAGCTCTACAAGAGCAAAGTACAGGCATCCTGGGGATGCTGGGTGACAGGGATTTCCCTCCAGACACTTTTCCAGAGGATGAAAACCCTGGGAAAAGTGAGCAATTTCTTGGTGTAAGAGCTAAGACATTCATGCAGAACTTGGCTAAAGGACATGAACTTGTTAGAAGTCAATATTGAGGTTATTGTTTCAGATGTGCATAGGTGCAGTAAAGTCTTTCTCATCTGCTTTACTCTTTGCTCAACAAGCTCAGGAAACCAGTGATCACAATTGTCCAGCCTGTCCCTGCCCTTGCAGTCTGTCTCCAAAGTAAAATTTAGTATTCAAAACTGAATTCAGTTGTCAAAAAAGCTTGAACTGTTTATCATGGTGCCTTCTCACTGCTTCTGGTCCTTCACAATGAAGGACTTAGTTCTTCCTGCTCCAGAGACTGCAAATCTCCCATTTCCTCAACACCCTTCCTGAGGCTGCTGCTGTGCTTTCCCCATAGTGGAGACTCTTTTCCCCAGGCAGTCCCAAAGCCTACTGGGTGCTTCTAGGTGCCACGGGCAAGATTATGTTTATGCTTCACACTTCAAATTTCAACCTTTCCAGTAAAATGGCAGTTCTATAGATATCAGCAAAAACAGGGAGGGATAAATACCTAGCAGAAGCTGGGGGAGAAATCAATAGATGTGGGCAAGGTGCAACCACTGTAAATAAGCATTTTTATAAGCTAGAGCGTGTCTGGCTGTGGTTCAGTGCCAGGTAGGATTAAGGTGTTTGATGCAGGTGTGTAGTGCTGGCTGACTCTAAGCCTGGACTCCGCTCTAAGAACAAAATAAGTGAAATCCAGCCTTGTACGCTGAAATGTCCCAGTGGCTCCGAGCCRCAGTCGACAGCGTCTGTGTGTGGGAGGATCACAGGGCATTGGTCTCGTCTTACAAAGGCAGAAGCCAAAGGAGGAGAAATTCAAGAAGGAAAACCACTGCTCCCAGTTCAGACCCCAAAGGCAGATSCCTGAGTCAGCTGTGGGTTTGTGCACCAGCTGTGACGGTGACATCCCTCAGAGGACAGGGTCATGAACACCTTCACTTTGGATGATCTCTGCATATGCAGGAGGAACAAATGCCTTTGTGCAGCCAAGATGGAGCGATCCTCACTATTTACCAGCTCTGTGGATCCTGCCCAGAACGCAAACCACTGGCTTTTGTCTGAGGCCGGGAAAATTCTGCTGTTCCTGTATAACAAGGCTGAGATAAGTCAGGACATGCTATTGAGTGGTTAGGTGACCTCTCATCTGAGTGGGGATTTCAGCCTGGTGAATTTCTTCAGAATCAGCAGGAAAAAAGTTACTGGATTTCTAAAGAAGAAAAGGCAAAGTCTACTTGAGAAAGTAAGCCAGGCTGGGAAATACAAGGAGTAGCAAAAACTGAGGTAATGGGGGAAAAGTATCCTGAATTATCTAGAAAGAAAAAAAACTTCCAAAAAGACATAACCCCATAGTCCCCTGGACACCAGCAAACCTCCAAATCCCTGTTCTCTATTTCCATGGCACCTTACTCTGGGTGGAAAATAGCAATAACTCCTGTAAGCAGCAACTTGGTGAGTGATGTCCAGAGAGGGACCAGAGGAGCCAGATAATTCCTGGTGGGTTACAGACTTTGTTCCTGCTTTTGGTGCACAGTCCGTGCTGTGCGTTGGTGCTATGGACTGAGGTTTATCTGAGGCTTTAGCCCAAAGTCRGGTTTGTATGACCATGGGTGTGGGGGCATCCCTGCAAGTGACAGTCATGCTGTGGGTGGTGGTAGAAGATCCACAGGTCAAAACAGTGACTCCTTCAGATCTGTTCTGCTTACTTAGSCTTAATATTTCTTTGTTTGTTTTGGTTTCTAAACCTTATATTTTGGTAAGATATTTGAAATTCTTAATGGCTGCTTGTGGTGATAAACTCTGTGCAGGAAGCAGAGGCAGCTCTGAGCACCGTGTCCGTGTACTGAGTTTTTTAATGGTAGCTCTCACCCTAAAGAGGATGTTTCGAAGTCCAGCGGCAGTTTTCTCCACTTGTTACTTTTTTGCTATCACCGAGGTCAGTGTGAATTACTGAGACAGCTGGGGCTSCTGAGTGAAGGCTGGGACAGTCCAGGATTCAGGTGAGCTGCCAGCTCAGTGACAGTACAGGTGCTGTCACTGTCTGGGGTGAGGTGGCCCCGGGAGGTGTTTCACGCCCCTCTCGTGGCCGGAACCGTGGTGGGGGCTCCAGCTCTCCCTGCGTTCCGGGCAGCTCACACAACCCCTTCGGCAGCGGCGGAACGCTCGGGGTATCTGGGACGCTGGGAAAGCTTTTCTGAGCCGTGTCTTGAGCAATCCACTCCCAGCTGCTGCCCGCCTTCTGCCTCGCAGGGCTGGCACCACTCCACGCGTTTTTCCTAATGGCTGTGTTTAACCACCGAACAGTCCCTTTGTGTGGCTGCATTGTGCAGAATGAGGACAGAGTAATTTCAGCTTCTTGCCTTGTTCCATATTGTAGACCCGCCTGAAAACGGATCAATTTAAAAAATGCACTCTTGACTTGCGACCCAAACAGATGTTTATTCCTTCCCCAGGAACAGATGCATGAAGGGAAAAGCACAAAAAGAAGAAGATAGGTCTCGTGTCACTGACATTTCAGGGCGACACAAACACATTGATGCATGTCTGTAAGCAGGGGGCACCTTAGGAATGGTCCCTGCCTGTGGCAGGGGAACCGAGGGGCTGAGCCCAGCCGGGGCAGCACCGACACCAGTCCCGGTGTTGGTTTGACGGGAGTTAGCTCCCTACCAAGAGCGCTGTAATGTGATCATACCTGCTGATGGCTGTGGTACAGACAGGGCATSGCTGGGCACTGTCGAGCGCCCCTGTCCCAGCCGTCCCTCGGCTGTGGGGCTCCCTGTGCTGTCGGGCAAGCCCCCGTGGGCACAGGGAGCCCCCTGCTTGTTCCGCGGGGCTCGGCAGCAGGAAGGACTGCTCCATTGACACCACATTAGTGTTCTTCTCCAGAAATCAGAGAACAAACGTTTCCAGAGTGCCCGGCACCAGCGTCGCTTTATGGGGAGGTGCTGCTGTTCCAGTGCAGAAAACTATTTGTTGTGTTTACAGAGTACGTGAAGTTTTCATCATTTTCTCATTTATCATACTGGGCTCCCATTTTCACTGTGGGGAAACGAGACGAATGACATCAGAAGAACATGCAATACTCACTAAGATACAGCAAGTCACAACCTAAAAAACAAACCACCTAGAAATTAGTGAGCTTTCAGCCATAATGTGCAATAAACTGACATCAGGAGAGAATGTTGCTCAGTGCCTGAATGGCTGTTACCCAGAGGTTTGTTTTCAGAACAGCTCTACAGCAATGACCATTTTTTAAAGGGAAATTGTTAGGGCTTTGCTGCTTACAGAATTCATAACATATAAAGTTATTTTTGCCTGGTTTGTTGAATATAACAACCAGTTCAGCCTGCCCTAGGCAGGGGCTGGATCCTGCTGGTGGTGTGCATTGTAGTGGGCAGTTTATTATTAAGTTTGCATGAAGGAGGCTTTTCCTTATGTTTTGTACCTGGAACAGTCCCTGGCAGCTGGAGTTGATGGGCTCTACTCACCCACGGGCACCAGAGGGGTCCAGGCCCAGGGGAACAACTCAGGTCACTCTGCCCACGAAGCGCGCTTAACGTGAGGGCTGAGGTGTGCAGAGAGTTATTGCGACGCCTGATTTTCGGCTCTTACCGTAATTGTGACGACGACGGCAAAATAATCCCGGTAATTCCTGGGCATCGCTAATTGGGGGTTTATCAGGCTAACAATAACCACATATTATTTTGTCTCCTTGCTGCAGCGTGTCCTTGGTGATATTACACTGAGCACCATTAGCACTTGCAAATGGTTACTAATGGCAGTGTTTAGAGGTGCGGAGTGTTCGCGGCTCCCGCCTGTCTGCGGTTTCGCGCCCTCCGCAGAAATTCCCTTTCCTTGCTCCCACATGGTGTGAGGGGGAAACCTGCTCTCTGCCCGGAGCCAGCCCGGGAGAGCCGCCCTGCGCTCCCGACCATGGCAATGGCCAACCTGCCCGAGGGAATATATCCAGCTCATCCTAATTACCAACATGTCTGATAATTAAGAGGGCAAACATAATTATACCAGACGTAGACATGCCATTAGTTCATTTAAAAATAGTTACCTTGGCAGCTAATTAGCTCTTGTAAAAAAAAAACAATCGCCTGGGTAATTGAGGTGTCATTAGAAGAGCTGAGGGAGCTCCCAAGGCCGCGCTGTGGGGAGTCCGTGCCAGCCCAGCGGGCTCCGTGCCYGTCGGCAGAGCGGGGTCCGGGGGCAGTGGCCGAGTTATCCCTCTGGGCCGGGTGTTTGTTGTTGCTCTAATAAATTTGCATTTTAATCGCTTTCTGCTAGCCCAAGGGAGATCGTTTTGCCCTTTCAGAGCACAGTGGCGGRTGGGGCAGGTTAAACCCCCCTTGGGGGCTGGGCAGCAGCGAGTGCGAGCAGAGGGGAGGTGAGGATGGAAGGGACGCCCGCGGGTGCCTGACGCCGGTTTCCATCCAGAGGCAGCAAGCGCAAAACTCTGTGCCGTAGCTCCCAGACACCACTCCCTTTGGAAAGCTCTCCGGAGCCGGCCATCATGCTCTGGAGGCAGCTCTGGAGCGCTGCAGTGACCGACGGCCGGTGGGCTTGAGCAGAGCCCGTGCACTCCCAAGTCGGGCACGGCACCGGGAGCAGGGATGCTGCTGTCCATAGGTCCCAAGGCACGGCCCAGGGATCAGGGATATTTGATGGGGGGATGAGGTGCTGAGCAGAGTGGGTCTCAGCCCCTAAAGCAGCAAATGAGGACGTGGAGCGTGTTAGTGACTCTCTTTCCCCTCCCCACGGCAGGTGTGCATCGTGCAGAAGAGGGACACGGAGAAGATGTACGCCATGAAGTACATGAACAAGCAGCAGTGCATCGAGAGGGACGAGGTGCGCAACGTGTTCAGAGAGCTGGAGATCCTGCAGGAGATCGAGCACGTGTTCCTGGTGAATCTCTGGTGAGCAGCTCCCTCCCCTCCGCTTCCAGAGCTGCCGGCCCTCAAGTGCTCGCAGAGCCACGCACCTGATAATTTCAAGGGCTCTCGTAACTTTTCCAGCAGCAGATCACTACAAATAGTGACATTGCAAATTGCTCAGTAATGACTGTGTGCACTGGCAGAAGTATCCTTGTTACTGAGAAACATTTTAGGATCTAATTTAAAAAAAAAAAACTCAAATCAGGCTGAAATCTAACAAATAGCTTGAGTTGCCAGTGCTTGTGGAATGTGTCTTGTCGGGGTAGTCCAGTACAARAGGACGTGCAGTGTGTCTCATCTGCCCTACAACCACATCGACCCCTCAGCCCACGAGCATCCCTCAGTGTGCTTTGCACCACATTCACTGGCCAAATAGCACATTCCTTTAGAGCTCAGACACGTCGTTATCAAATGCTGCAGGAAACACTAATTTACAAGCTTTAGAACGTGGAGCATTATAACCTAAGGTCTTTGGTTAGTTTGGGATGAGTCCTTGGCAGTCAGCCTCGGGACCCTCTGTTCTGGGTGGTCCGTCCTTTCTCAGMTTTCGTGCCTGGTGAAAAGTCCCCCTGTGCTCCAGCAGTGCTGGATGCACCCCAGGCTGGTGGGGGAGGAGACTTCCTAAAATTCCGGAAGTTTTATACCCATAATAATGGAAGTGGGCAATACTTCAGATTTGTTTTGTTGATCCATTGCTCTAGAATAGCCAAGTAAGTTAATTTTGATTTTTTTTTTCAGAATTTTGGCAATTGCAAGCGTTTTTTCCAACAAGTAATGAAATTCTGGAGAGAACTTGCTCTTGTAGCCAATCTTTCCCTTTCAGCTCATACTTTTAGAATAAACCTACGTTTAAGATGGGAGCAGAAGTGAGTGATTCATAAGTATTATACAATCCCACATGCTCTTTCCTTGGAACTGCAGTCACCAAATATAACAATGAGCGTTGTTTTGGTGTATCCCCACTGCTGTCAGTCTCCTGTGGGACCCACAGCTGATTCAGAGAGGCGGTTTACTCCACAGTAAATATAAATCTCTTTTTCTGGTTTATCTGGTTAAATTAGCGGTTGTGTTTTCCAATTCATTTTCAGGATAGGCAGAGATATTTTAAGTAGGTTTATGAGATTGTTTGCAATTGAAAATGTGAAGTTTCTCTGAAATGTGTGGCTGACAAAGCCTGAGCTCTGTGCTGGTGGGCTGACACGGCACTGCTGCTCAGGGACAGTGACAGGGTGAGCAGGGGGACGTTAGCTAGGATACTCACCTCTTCCAAGGAAGCATTGTTTAGTGTAGGAATTGGTTTAAAAACCAAACCAGCATTTGGAGCTGGACTTGCTTGACTGGGAAGGTGCAAACACCAAAGCTGCATATTCAGTTTGGGACCCATCACTGCAAGGACACTAAGGGGCTGGAGCGTGTCCAGAGAAGGGAATGGAGCTGGGGAAGGGGCTGGAGCCCCAGGAGCGGCTGAGAGAGCTGGGGGGGCTCAGCCTGGAGAAAAGGAGGCTCAGGGGGGACCTTCTGGCTCTGCACAACTCCTGACAGGAGGGGGCAGCCAGGGGTGTTTGGGTTCTGCTCCCAGTGAACAGGGAGAGGATGAGAGGGAATGACCTCAAGCTGTGCTAGGGGAGGTTTAGGTTTTACATTGGGAAAATGTCCTCATGGAAAGGACTGTCCATCCCTGGCACAGACTGTTCAGGGCAGTGGTGGAGTCCCCACTCCTGGAGGGATTTCAAASCCGTGTGGATGTGGCACTTGGGGACATGGGTTAGTGGTGGCCTTGGTAGTGCTGGGGGAGCGGTTGGACTTGATGGTCCGAGAGACCTTTTCCAACCTAAACGGTTCTGGGGTTCTGTGCCCGCAGTGGGACAGTTTGCAGCCCTCACAGGAGCTGTGTGACTGGGAGAGAGGAAAAGCCTGGCTCGGTGTGTGAGCCCCACGAGGCTCAGCCGCTCCCTGGGCATGGCCCGCAGGTATTCCTTCCAGGACGAGGAGGACATGTTCATGGTGGTGGACCTGCTCCTGGGTGGGGACCTGCGCTATCACCTGCAGCAGAACGTTCAGTTTACTGAGGAGACAGTCAAACTCTACATCTGTGAGATGGCGCTGGCTCTCGACTACCTGCGGAGTCAGCACATCATCCACAGGTAACTCCAGGGGCTCTGCTGGCACGTGGGACCTGGTGGGACCTGCCCGTGGTGGGTGTGGGGTGGGTGATGTTGTCTTTGCTGGTCCTGGGCACCCTCTGGCTGCTGGTCCTGCGCTSCAGCACTCGCAGGGAGTCTGATGCTTCACTGAGGGGCTGAACCTTCTGGGGCAGGTGTCAAAGCCATCCAGGGCTTCACACAAATCTCTCCAGTACTGTGTTATTCATTTTCCTTGGGAACGATGCCTGAACAAATCCAATGCTCCCACTTTTTCACCAAGTTTCCCAGGAAAAGCATATTTCTAGTCCATCATAAAGGGACTTGCCTCATGTTAGAGTATTTTTATTTGTCCAAATTTTTGATAGATAAAAAGTTGCAGGATTTTTGTCACTGAGTCTCATCCTTGGTCTGACAGCAATTCCATCTGCTGTAACCTTCCTTCTTTTCCCAGGGATGTAAAACCAGACAACATCCTCCTTGATGAGCAAGGTAGGATCACTCTGCTCTTTTTTGTTTGCTCCCTCATTCATTCCAGGGATAGATTCTTTACACTCCTGAGTCCTGGGCATCTTTTTACCTGGGGAAAGTGTGGGAAAAGCAGCTCTCCCTCTACTGGATCATGTTTGGCTGAACATCCCTGTGCATTGTAATGCGAGGGAGGATCACTCGACTGGCGTATCCAGTGTGCTGTGGTCAGCATGGAGTGGCAGCCCTGCTTCAGCCCTGGGAATTGGGAGTCATTGCGGTTCAATGGCTTGGAACACCCTGGTCTAGAGGACAGTGTCCCTGCCCATGGCAGGAGGTTGGAACGAGATGATCTTTAAGTCCCTTCCAACCCAAACCATTCTGTGGTTCTATGACAGTGTTTCCCTGTTGTCTTCTTCACTCCTGTAGCTTCTGGCCGGAGCAATTTGCCAAGTGCTGAAGCTGCTGGGGGTTACTGTTTTGCTCCAAGTGTGATTTAAAACCAAGACCCAAAGCTCCCTACCCTTTAATTGCCTGGCCAGCCCAAATCCTGGGAAACCTTTGGGATCTCTTATGGCCATTCCATGGGATCTGGCCCTGGTCTGCCCATGTCTGTGCTATCCTGTCCGAGGGCAGAAGCTTATGAAACAAATGTTTTCTGACTCTGCATTGCCACTGCACTGCCATTAACTCCTTTTTAAAATGTGTCTTTATTTAAGGTCATGCCCATTTAACAGATTTTAATATTGCAACAATCATTAGGGACGGTGAAAGAGCGACTGCACTGGCTGGGACAAAGCCATACATGGGTGAGAAACTATCGCTGCTCTTGCGCCTCTGTCACGTCTTGGGAGCGCTCAGCACTCGCTGCCTGACCAGCCCTGGCTGGGGCAGGGGCACCGAGCTAATTTAGGACATTAATGCATATGTCCAAGTAGTGCAGCAGACCCTGCTTGTTTGAAAAGGGGAACTCCCAGTGTGAAGGTGGTGTGGTCAGCATGCCCTCCCATCCGGTCCCGTCCTGCCCTCCCCAGCCCATCCAGCCTCTTCCTCCTGACTTCCYCATCCCATCCAGCCTCCCCATGCTGGTATCCCCTCCCCATCCCACCCTGCCCTTCCCATCCCTCTCTGCTCTCCCCACTGGYCCAGCCTTGAACTCGGTGTATCCCGGGGGCCCCAGGGTTCTGCTGTCCCCGCAGGTGGCTGATGGCCCTGCTCCCAGGGAGGGCAGGCACACGGCTGCTGCCGCTGCTGCTCGCCTGCCTCGCACAGCCTCCCCTCGGGCAGCCATGCAGAAAAATCCCCTTGTTGTGCACTGACTTACATGAAATACTGCAATAGAAAACAATGAATAACTTGTTGCATTTTATCCCTTTCTGCTCAGCCCCGGAGATTTTCCATTCCTTCCTGAGCGGCGGGACGGGCTATTCCTTCGAGGTGGACTGGTGGTCTCTGGGAATCATGGCCTACGAGCTGCTACGGGGCTGGGTAGGGCTCTGGCTGTCCCGGCCCTCGGGTCGTGTGCTCTGGCCGACCCGGAGGGCGAGGGGACTCCTGACCTTTCTGCTCTTCTCCTCAGAGGCCGTACGACATCCACTCCAACAACCCCGTGGAGTCCCTGGTGCAGCTCTTCAGCACCGTCAGCGTCCAGTACTCCTCGGCCTGGTCCAAGGAAATGGTCGCGCTCCTACGGAAGGTGAGTTGTCCTTGTGGGGTGGGTTTGGGTAGGGTGGTACTCTCTGTGCGGGCGGGACCAGTTTGGGATTCTGGGATTAATTGTGTGTGCTGTGTGTTTATTATCCCTCTAATAAGATGCACTATGTTGGATAGCAAGGGAAGCAAAAAAGCTGGTTTTGGTGTGACAGTCAGATTCCCAGCTGGGCTGGAATTGTGCCTTCCAGCATCCCATCCTCTCCATGGTCACTGTCACCTGTAAGGGCAGCAGCACTGGCTGAGATGGCAGGTGAGGTGGAGAGCAGGTGCTGCACTGCAGCATTGGGTGCTCCCTCTCGATGGTTCTTTGGGCTGAAGGGTCTGGCGGGGTGTGAGACCTGTTGGGGGGTCCCAGCTCTGTGGAATGTTCTGCTGCTTTCCTCGTGCTGCTGCTGGAGGAACCTGGGGATGTGGTGGGGAGGCTGGTTTAGCTCCAGCTTGCTTGAGAAATTGGAAAAGTAGCTGGTGAGTTTGCTGTAGGAAAGACACACCCGGTGCTGGCAGCAAATAAGTGCCTCTGATATGAGTTAATGTCGGGTGGGCAATTTGCATAATTAGATTCGGTTTAATGAGGAGCAGCGTTGCTGGCAGAGGCTGCAGCGGCACATTCGGCAGGTTTGCATTGCCATCTGCTGGGCAGCCGGGCTTCCAGGGAATCCAGCCTCTCACCAGGAACGCACCAGCAGCCGCCTCCGCCGGGGAGGACCCTCGTGTCCCCCAAAGCACTGGGAGTCCCTAACCCGGTGTCCTGCCCACGTGCCCTTCACAGCATCCCTACGCTTGGGGGCTGCAAGTGCAGCCACCATCACCTGCTCCGTGCAATGCCCCTTTGGTGTTGGAAAAACACCAGAGCTGGCTTTATTTTCGGAAAATAGGTTGTACCCACCTAGAACCTGTGCCTAGGGCTGTGCCGCAGTTTTTGAGGGAAACAGTCCTCCATGGGTGCTCTGCGGACATCCCACTGTAGGTGCCCATCAGTCAGGAGACTGGACATGCTCAGCTGCAGTTGCCCAGACCGAGGGGTCAGCACTCAAATTCTGTGTGCTCTGGGAAAACGGCAAGAACTGGTCCAGAGTGAAAGTGAGGTTCCTGGAGAGGGGCCAGGGTGGGTACAATCTCAGCTGCCATGAGCACCCCACTCTCAGGAGAGCCAGGAACATGTGTGGAGCTCTGGGAATGCTCTGCAAAGGTCTCATCAGCTGAGCTTCAGGGAAGGTTTTCACAGGAGAAACAGGCATGGGATTTTCTGGAAGCTCTGCCCAGACCCTCTGCTAGATGCACCTCCACGTTTGTACCCTCACACTGGACATCCCTGCAGCAGTGGGACACACTGCTGAATCCTTTGAAGGCTCTGCCCTCAGACTGGTGTCTCGGCAGATTAAGCGAGCACTGAGAATTTTGTTCTCTGCGCTCAGTAATTCGTGTGTGTGATGGCTGGAGTGGTGTCCCCGCTGGCACAGACAGGCTGTGAAATAGGACATGGGGAGGTTGGACTGAAATGAGAAGYGTCTGGAGGGATCCATGCCTCCCTGGCAGAGGGAGGAGTACGCGAGGTGGCTGTGCTGGGTGCTGCAGGGAAGGGTTGGGCTTGGCAGGAGCAAACCTGTGCTGATCCAGAAGCTCCTGGTACCTGGTTTCACCACCTCCAGCAGGTTTTCTTAGGTATTTTTCCTGTAGTAAGTTACGTATTTCCCACAGCAGAAAGGTTCCTGCATGGCTGAACCATCGGAGTCGTCCCAGGCAGGATGCTGCTGGGTGCCTTGTCTTTCTCCTCTGGTGGGAATGCTCTTCTCTCTGATGCTCTTCTCTCCAATGCAAGTGTTTTTCCCTCCCCAGCTGCTGACAGTGAATCCCGAGCATCGCTTCTCCTGCCTGGCCCACATCCAGGCCTCGGCGTACCTGTCTGGTGTGGTCTGGAGCGATGTCTGTGAGAAGCGTGTGGAGCCAGGCTTTGTCCCCAACGTGAGTAGGAGTGATTCCCAATCCTGATCAGGGCCTGTCTCTCATCTCAGAGGAATCCCTGTGACAGCAGAGGTTTTCTGATGGGGAGGTGGTTTCTGAGTCTGTGCTGTGCCTGATGCACGTGGTGTCATGCGTCCCAACAGAAGGGCCGCCTGCACTGCGACCCCACCTTCGAGCTGGAGGAGATGATTCTGGAGTCGAGGCCCCTGCACAAGAAGAAGAAGAGGCTCGCAAAGAACAAGTCAAGGGATAACAGCAAAGACAGCTCCCAGTCTGTACGTGCTCCCTGGGGTAACATCCAGCCGGGAAAAGGCTGGATTTGGGCAGGTGTTGCAGCTGGTACTGCCACACGGTGGGAGCTGCGGGTTTATTTTGATAAAAACGTTTGCCCATTGGAGTCTTTTTGACAACCAAGTATTCCTCTTATGGAAGTTTGACCAAACTCTTTCATGGTAATCAGTACTTTGGAAAGCGAAAGGAGAAGCAGAGGTCTGGGCACCCTGGTGTGTGCTCAGCCTCTGCCMCACAGCCCTGGGACCACACGCACCCAGGCAGGAGGCAGCAGCTCCGTGTGTGTGTTTGCAGGGACTCCCACACGTGGGCTGTGTGCTGGGCTCTCCCCACGCTGGCTGTGCTTCCTTTGGGCTGACAGCACTCCCAAAATACAGGAGACATGGATAAATGCATTGTGTTTATGTGGGGAATAGTGTAATCTGTGTTTTATGGAAAACTGCTGCTGTGGATGACACATGCCCCTGGTGAAAGCCACATAGCAGCCAGCCCTGCTGCCTCCAGCTGTTGGGGTGAGGTTCAGGGGGGTGGGGGCTCCTGCACACATCTAGAGGCTCCTGCACACAGCTGGGAGCGCTGGGGTGCTGCAGGCAGCAATGAGATGCAAATGGGGCAGCTTATGCATGTCTTGTTTTGCTTCAATAGGAAAATGACTATCTCCAGGAATGCCTTGAAGCTATCCAGCAGGACTTTGTCATCTTCAAYAGAGAGAAGTGAGTGTGTGGGGTGGATTTTCTAAAGAAAAATACCCCTTTTCCTGGCTTCCCTTAGGAATCCAAGTGCCAGTGCCTGACAGCCAGGAGCACCTTACTGCCAGCTTAGCCTCAGGTGCCTGGTGTCAGCCAAGGAGCTCAGGTGCTGCCTGCGTGTGAAAAATGGTTCTGATTACAAAAGGGAGACAAGATCAGGGATCATTAATCACTGCCATTAAATAAAATATGCTGTAGAGAGATTTCTGGGGTTTAACGTGTATGTGACACTGCTTCAGTTCCCCGATGGCACCTCCTCACCCACCCTGCTTTTAGATGATGTTTTGGGAAATGAAGGTGAGGAATGTTGGACTCGATGATTGTGGAGGTCTTTTTCAACCTTAATGATTCTATGACTCTATTCTATGTGTTAAAGTCTCTGGTAGGAATAAGCAGGCAGYGAAAATGCTGGCTTAAAGCCACTGCTTTCCCAAATTTAGAACTGTTTGGTCCACGAGCAGAGCGGGAGGCAGGCTCCGTGGAGGAGCAATGGTGGCAGGAGCCTGGCTGTGGTGTGGGTGCTCATGGCCAAGGTCTGGGTGGGCTGAAGCCTTGCAGGCTGTTTTGGGGTGTTTGAGAGCAGTTCAGTGTGGTTTTCTGGGACACTGGGCTCTGTCACGGCCCGTTTGTGTGCTCTGGGGGGACTCCTCATTCTCTGTGGCTCCCCTGGAGCGGTGCGTGGGCAGCTCAGGGCTGCAGACCCCCCTCTCCACTCCCGGGTAACTCCTGGTTCCTCTGCTCCCGCAGGCTAAAGAAGAGCCCAGAGCAGCCGAGCGAGTCCGTGTCTGCCTCCGAGACCACCGACGAGGCGGAGGCCGAGGCGGAGGCCGAGCCGTCCCACCTGCACATGTGCAGCTCCGTGTGCTCCTCGGGCAGCAGCTAGGCCGGGCCGCCGGGCCAGGCCCGCGCCGCTCCCCCGCCCTCAGGTGCGCCCAGCACCGAGCCCGCCCCGCGCCGCTCCGCTGCCCTCAGGTGCGCCCAGCACCGAGCCCGCCCCGCTGTCCCCGAGAGCGCCCGCAGCTCCCCTGGCGGGGCCGCAGCAATGAGAGTCCCCACAGGACTGCCCTCCCGCTCAGGGACCGCCAGCCCGGCACCGCGGCTGCCTGTCGGGGAAGATACGGCCTATGCAACTTGTCCGGGGGGAGATCAACTTACTGAGCCTTCTGTTTTCATGTCAGGTTGCTGATCTGCACGTTCTTAATGCAGTGAGAGGACAAGGAAAGCAGCCACGTCYTCGGGTCCCATAGGGGCAGACGCGGAGCAGGGAGGAAGGCTGAAGAGGTGGTGTGTGTTTGGCTTTGACATTGGCTTTTYACAAAGGCTGCTCTGGAGACGAGCAGTCCCTGTGCAAACCGGAGCAGCCCGGGGCCCCTCTGGCACCAGCTCCTGGGAGCCTCCAGCTGTTTGGGTCCTGCAGCACGAGGACACCCCAGATGCCTCCTTGTCTTCACGTCACCTGTCAGTTCCTTTCCCAGTTCGGGGCAAATAAATGTTTTTTGTGCACTCCATGGATTCTGCAGGGGATGGGTAATGGTTCAATGTGTATTTAAGATGCAGAATGTATCTAAAATATTTACTTCCTTCACGTGGCTGCTGCAGGCAGTTAGGAGCCATGGGATGGATTGGAGGATCTGGCTCCATGTGCCCAAGTTCAGAGGACACAGTTTATCACAAGCTCAGGTTTGTTGGAGGCAGAGTTTTGGCCTTGCAAGGCTGCTTGGTTATGAAAGATGGAAATATCTTAATTCACCCTTCGATTTACTTAATTTTTCAGTGTAAAGTACAAGTACTGTATATAATTTGCCAATACCTGTCTTAACTTCTTAATAAGATGGGAGATCTTCCCTTGCTCCATCTGTGGATGTCACCTTTCTTGTTGCAGGAGCCTTCACTAAATGAGTTGTTTAATCTGCTGTAGGATGGGTTTTGGTTCCTGTGGCTAAACCTGAGCCCTGCACAGCTGCTCTGGTGCCCCAGGGGTGCTGTGGGACCACAGTCACCATCAAACCATCAGCAGCTGTTTGCTGCCAGAKCCTAGGAGGCTGCAGGGTTTGCATCCTTCCTGGATATTCCTGGTGCAACAATGGATGGAAAATGTTCTTAACAGATCAGATTCTTTCAGGACAAGTTTTGTTGTGTTTTTTGTTTCCACGAATAAACCAGAAAGGCAGAATGGTATGAAATGATTTCACACGAGCAAGGACATGGTGCGTGTATCTTCCACAGTTTTATGTGGAAATTAGTGCGTGGCTGAAATTGTGCAGAGACATTTTCACGGAGGGCTGTAAGGGTGTGCAGGAGGAGGGGAGCCAAAGCTCTGAGCCCAGTTGCACGGCTCTGTTCAGGACAGAGCCAGTAGATGCTGCCAGGCCCGGGGTCTCACCAGGGGTCAGCCGTGGGTCCTGCACACCCCGTGCCTCGTTAGGAGCTTGTTAATGACAGCTCAGAGGCTGCGGCTGTTCTGTGAGCGAGGGCTGAAATCAGYGTGTTCCCTGCTCCTTCTCTCAGCTACAGGAGGGCTCCTGCCCTGGCTCTGATCCCGGGCTCTGATCCCGGGCTGTGCTGGGGGAACCTGACCCCTCTGCTCCTCATACCTTCCAGTCTCTTTGCTGGGTACCAGGGAGGCCTAATCACCTTTTCCGGCCCATCAGAGCCCACGTGTGTGTGCAGGTGGGCCATGTGCTCTGGCCCCTTCGCTGTGCTGAGCAGCCCCTGCTCTGCACAGGGGCAGTCTGGTCCTCACCCCAGGCCCTGCGCACGCCTCATGTCCCATCCCACCTCCCTCAGCCGGAATGCCGGCTCTATCCTGGCGCAGCCGATGAGGGTCAAACCAGGAATTTATTCAGGAATTATGAATTCCAGGTGATTTAGTCCACTGGTACGGACAGGGTTTTACAGTGAACTCCCTTGCACTATTTAGCAACTTCCTGTAAATAATGGCAAAATTTGGACTATTGGAATGACGAGGAGCGTCACCGATTTTTTGACTAAACTGTCCCTTATATGAGTGATGAAGATACATCCTATTCGACCAGAAGCTCTTGGGCCAGGAGAGGTGTTGACAGTTGCAGGATGTGTATAATTGATGTTTTCACTGCTTTCCTTAGGACAAGGGACAAGTGAGCCCTGAGGTGGGGGTTGCTGTGGGTGTGGAGGAACTGGTTTGCTTCTGAAACTGAGGTTTCTGAGCCCAAACCCCCTCTGTGTCAGTCATCTGTTCCCTTTGCAGCACCCCTCTTCCTGGGTGCATTGTGCAAAACATCTCAGCAGCACTCGGCAGAAACCAGGACAGCTTCTGGGGAGAAGCCAGGGAATGGCTCCTTCCCACAGGAAACACTCGTGACAGATCCTGGCTGCCCAGGAAGTACCCCTCGAATCCAGCAGTGCATCTCCAGGCATGTGCTGGGGACACGCTGCTTCTGCCTCAGTCATTGCTGAACCTGAATCTCTGAGAACAGCACCAGGACACAGGGCTCTGGGATCACTGTGCTGAGTGGAAGAGACACCATGAACACATCACTGAAGTGCTCAGTTTTGATCTTAAATAATAGTTGGGCATAACCTCTCCAGAGGCCATTGGGGACCGGGCTTCATTGATGCCTGTTTATGCCCAGTCCCTGGACAAGAAATGGCAAGAAAAGACCAATTAGAAAAGGGACAAATGGTGGGAAGCAGATCAGTGTTTTCCTCACTGTCAGAACCCCGTGGTGGGTTTCAGTGCTCTAGGGCCTCCTGTCCCCCCTGTGCCTCACTCTGGGCCCCTCTTGTGTCATGTCCCCATTGCTGTGTCCCTGTAATGAGCCAGTGCCAATCGAGCCAAGCTCAGTCCTGTTGGCCCTGCACATCTTTGTGGCTCCTTCCAGGGTGTCCCACGTCTGGCTCACCCCATCCACCATGGAGTCCTGGGGGTTTGATGCCCTCTCCTCCCACGGAGGTTCTCTGTCCCTGGCCGCTGGCACAGGCTGGGGAGGGGATGGGGGAAGGGTCTGGGTGCGCGGCGGGGTTGTGGTGCCCGTGTTGGTGCCATCTGTAACCGGCAGTTCGGTCGAGCCCTGGCTGCTGCTGCTGAGCAAACCTCGCGGTGAACTCAAGACAGAGCCCTGGTCCCAAATCCCAGCTTGGAAGGCATCACTTAAAGCTCTGGGTGATGCCTCCACTACAGCCAGAACACAGGAATTTTCTGTATATAAATATTTAAATACCTGTATTTTTTTGTATGACAGATTTATACAGCGTGTGCCATTATCCGCTGTGAAAAGTCTACAGCACTTATAAATTATTCTGCTTTAATCACTTGCCATGAGATTGTTTTCTTATCTCTGTTGTGTTACGAAGTTTTGCAAAGTCGCATATTTTTAAGTGTTTGCGTTGAATTCCACAACCTTCACTGGGAATTTTGTGCAGAAGACAAATGCCAGGTCAGGTCCTGATGTTTCTTCTGTTGCCAATTCTTTATTACTCTGGAGCTTGCCAAAAAAAGACTAAGAGTAATAAAATAACAGCAAAAATGCCAATAATACGAACTTGACCCTGGACAGTGCTGAAATCATGCTGCCTTGGTAGGGTATTTTTAAAAATTATTTCAGTGCAGATATATGTAAATATATCTTTGTATTTTATGTTAATACATTCCTGTAATTTTCTTGCATGACAATTTTACCACGTCACAGAATATTTACATTATGACAAGGTTGTGTTTTTGCAGATACTGCTGGAAGCCATTGCACATGTGGAGTAATAAATGTGTATTTTTAACATTGCCAAGGATTTAGTGTCATTTCCAGGGTACTGAGCCGTAGATCCATGAAACTATGGAATCATCCAAATGCTGGAATTCTGGAGCCCAGCCAGACCCTGGTCTGGTGGGACAGTCCCAGCTACCACAGAGCCAGGTGGGACAAGAGCTGCGGGAATGCGGCTGTGAAATGCCTCAAAAACAGGTGCTGAAAGGGAACAGCTGGATACAGGCGTTCCAGTGTCCCAGTTTCCGGTGTCAGCCAGAGTGTGTTTGTAATTCCAGAGGGAGGCTGTTTCTGCACACAGTGGGGCTGTGGGCCCTGTCCGTGGTGGGTGGGGATCTTGGTGAGGACGATGAGAGCCCCAGGCATGGCCACTGGCCTGGGACAGCACTGCCCACGCCAGTCCCTCCTGCCGCCAGTGCTGGGGCTCGGAGTGGATTGGAAGCACCAGGATGGGGTTGGGGGCCTGTGGGGAGAGAGGTGGGACGGGATGGTGGCAGGACCCCAACCTCGCTGCGGCAGGAAGGGCACAACAGCCATGGCTCACCAGGGTTTTGTATTTCCCTGCACAGCCCTGGATTTTGTATCTTAAACTCGATAAAAGCGGCCCCTGGGAGTGCCAGGAGATCTCTGCCTTTTCTCTTTCATCCCTCACAAGTGTAGGAATGATTTATCTCGCTCGGTGGCGCGATATGCAGCTCGCTGCTCGCAGTGCAGACACAGCTACAAAGGCTGCTCCTCACTTCAAAGGAGCTGGGAAGGCACAAGACGAATCCATGTCTGAGCCTGGACTCCTCCCTTCTGCACAGCCYGGCACTGCCACTTTGATGCCTCTGGGGCAGCATTCCCGGGTGTCCCTGGGTGTCCTGGAAGGACTGAGGACACCCATAGAGCGAGATTGTTCACTACAGAGGGGAGAAGCGGAAGGTCACAGAGTGAGGGCAGTTTCCCACACACAGCCCTGAAATACAGGRGAGGAAAAGATGAGGGACTGAAACATCCACAGCAGCCAGGAGTGCCCAGTGCCTGCCTGCCCTGTGCGATTATCACCGTGCCTAAACCGTGGGAACTGGAATTTCCTGGGGACAAGCAAGGATCCCGCAGCCCAGGATCAGAGACAGAGTAGGTGCCCTCCTGTAGCTGGGAGAAGGAGCAGGGGAACACACAGATTTCAGCCCTCGCTCAACTGGCTTTGTCCTTCTTACCTGCTGTGATTCATCCTGCTGCTGATCAAGGTGCTGGACGTGAAGGAAATTGTAGAATCATGGAATTCCAGAATGGTCTGGGTGAAAAGGGATATTAAAGCTTGTTCCACCCCACTGCCATGGGCAGGGACACCTTCCACTATCCCAGATTGCTCCAAGGCCCATCCAACCTGGCCTTGGACACTTCCAGGGGCAGCCACAGCTTCTCTAGGCAACTTGTACCAGGGCCTCACCACCTTCCCAGGGAACAATTCCTTCCCAATATCCCATCTAACCCTGCCTTCTGGCAGTGAGAAGCCATTCCCCCTTGTCCTGTCCCTCCATACAAAATAAAAATAAATGAGAAAGCCGCAATGAGCATGGAAAGCCAGGAATAAGCACAGGGATAGTTCAGTGCCCGTCTGCCAGCTTATTCACTCCCTTAGGAGCTCTRTTCTGCAGGGAATCAAGAGGTCCATCCCCACTGCAGGCACAAGTGCCGGGACCTGGGGCTCCTCCATCGTGGCCACGGTGCCGCAGAGCCAGGGATGCGCCGTCGATCAAGGGCACGGAGCGTCTCCTCGGTGTCCCTGACCCAGAGCCCGCAGGAAAGCTGTCCAAAGGAATTAGGGCCAGAGACCATGGCGGGAACACGGGGGGGTTGTTTCCCGGAGGCTCTAGCTCCATTAGTGGCGGCTGTGGGACTGGCTCAGCCTCTCCTGGCACTGGGAGAGCTGCAGAGACGCTCCTGGCTCTGATCCCTGCATTAGGAGGAGGCTGGGGCAGCTGTGCTGTCTCCGACAGCTCCCTGACATAGGCAATAAATGCAAACCCTCCCTCTCTAAGGGAAAGACTGGCAGGATTTGAGCCCTGGGCTGGAGCAGTGGGTGGAAGGACCTAAACTGGGTGATGTGGGAGAGGGGACAGTGCCTCTGCTGGGTCCTCACTGCCCCAGGGAGCCTGGCACGAACCGGCTGTGGGAAAAGAGACATTTACAGGACAGAGACCACAGAACTTCCTTTGGTGTTTACACTGGGGTGTYCCTGTCATCCCAAGGATGTTGGGGTGATGGGGAGGTCATTGCCAGCAAACTGTGACTTCTATCTTTCCCATTCCCGAAGGAGTTCCCACTGCTGTAATTTAAGCTCTATTTAGAAAGAAAAGAGATGGAAGAATCCTAAATGGTTTGGGTTGGAAGGGACCTTTAAGGCCATCTCATTCTACCCCCTGCCATGGCAGGGACACCTTTCACTAGATGTTAGTTGTCTTAGTGCAATCACAGGGAAAATCAGAAAATCAACAAATGAAATTAAATATAAAACAACTGAACAAATGCATTCCCATATGCTTGATGCAGAAATTACTGCGGCATTAAGCTGTGAAATGTAGGTCATATCAGATAATTAAAAAAAACAACCAAAAACCAAAACCAACCACCAAAAAAGAAATCCCTCCCTGGTTCACATTTGTGGGTTCAGGTTATAATACCTTCATTCCTAACTCACGGATTTGTGTATCTGGAGCTGCCATACCTGTGGTTCTAGCKCCCACGCATGAACCAGATACTTGTTCCTGCTTCCACAACCCGTGTTCCCTTTCCCGTTTGCTGCTCAGACAGTGCTGGAGACCAAAGCCTGACACTGCCTGAGGGAAATCGGCGTCTCCCGGACACGCCAGGACATCTCACTGCCAGCGTCTCACCGGCCTCGGAACCAGCACTGGCCCGGGGCAAAAACCAGCCCCTGCTGCCCGTTATGGATTTATCTGCAAACCAAGCGGTCCCAGGGGCAGGTGGCCACGTGGCACAGAGCCCAGCTGARGAGAAGGGTGGGATTCTGCCCCAGTCCCACACAGCGGATGATGAGCCTCTACCCCTGTCCAAGTGGAGCATCGCAACCTGCAGGTCAGGATGGGATTATACAAGCCTCACACAGAACAACCCAAAGGAAGAAAACACCAAGATGGACTTCGGTTGATCAACCACTGCCACCATTTCATGGTTTCCAATCAAGTTTATTCCAAGCAAGGAGCAGACAGGAATGGTGAGCCATTCCTGAGGTACATGCATGACTCTATGGCCAGAGGTTCACTCTATGCACACACTTTTAAATAGAATAAATGGGCTATAATAACCTTTATAAAAGAGTGTGTTGCATGCACCCGGCCTCCAAACAAGCCCTGATATTGGGTATAGGACTCACACTCGGTTCTTGAAAAACTCTATAAATAATYTTTAAAAAACAAGGCTGACAGAAGGACACCAGCCCATGGCACGGCTGGGTCCCGAGGAGCCAGCAGCCCTCTGCTCCGGGATACGGGGCTGCACCCACCCTTTAGCTGTGCCCGCCGAGGGACAGACGGGCGGGGGCGGCTCACAGGCGCGGTGATAGTGGCTCCGGGAGCACGGCCAGGGTGGCCTGGGAGCGCTGCGGACAGGCGGGATGCCACTGACTGTATGGAAACCACGGAAGTGCTCATCAGTTGGAAGTCTGATGTGAGCAGGCAGTGGATGCTGCTGGAAGAGAGCGTGATCCAGCCAGGATGTGCCTTCATTTCTGCCCTGGCCCCCAGCCAGCCTGGCAGGGCTGACCCCGYCGGCCTGGGGACGTCACGGTGCCACATGCACAGGGAAGGGCTTTCCGAGCAGCGAGAGAAGGAAGACTGACAGGAGAATCCAAGCTGGGAGCGCAACCTCGGGGATCACTCTACTTTCTACCTACAAGGGAAGGGCTGGCGCAGCTGACGAGCTCTCACTCGCTTGTCCTGCGGCGTGGAGGGCGACCCACCGGCCCCTTCCCGGCGGGACCCGGCAGGGACCGGCCCGGTGGCGGCGCGGGGACAGCGTCAAGACAGCGAGGTGATGTTGGACCTCCCGCCCGGCGGGGCCATGATCTTCTGCGCCGTGCGCCGGGCGATGTGGTCGTCTGCCTGCGACCCTGGGGAGAGCAGAGAGCGGGGCAGGCCCACTGCTTGAAACACTCCAACCATACAGCACATCCTCAGGGGGAAATACTAATAATTTCATTATGTATCACAGCATTCCATGATTCTATGCTACTATCATAGCACAGCTTGGAACGGCTGTATTTGCCTCAACTTCTTCATTTTTTATTGCTTCTTTCTGGAAACCATTATAAATGGCTTTCCTGTAAATAAAGTTTGTATATAATAAAATGTGAGGCATTGTAACATTTATCAACCAATATGGGACCCACCTGATCCAACCAGCTAAAAAAACATTATGGAAGTCATTTTAGGGCAGAGCTTTGGCTTTCCAAGCTCCCGAGAGCTGCTGGGCAAGTTTCTGCAGGATGAATGACGCCGAGTCACTGCCTGCTCGCACAGAAAGACCAGAGGGATTATCCTCCTAGTTCCTGGAAACAGAACCCCTGCCAGGCTTTGTGCATCGACATAAACACCGTGAAACATTCTAGAGCTTTCTGTGCTACCCTCAGTCCCTCGTCTGCTGCCACAGGACAAACTGCTTTTTACTGAGCCAGAATGAAGTTTCTGTGGCTCAGCCTTGTCTGACCCCCTCCCGCCCAGACCCACCCCCGTGGGGCCCCACGTACCGGACAGGCTGAAGCCGGACTGGTGCAGGTTGCGCACGGGCGGGGCCGCGGCTTTGCCGGCGCAGGGCGCGATGCGCGAGGCCGCGCTGGGCGCCACGGCCTTCACGCTCGCCGGGATCTCGTGCACCGGCCCGTCGTACATCCCCCGCGGCACGCCGTGCACCTCGGCCAGCTGCGGGCGAGCACACGGTCAGCCACGCGCAGGGCAGGCGTGGGGCGAGGGGGAACGGCCTCAGCTGTGCCAGGGGAGGTTCAGGCTGGATATTGGGAACATTTCTTCCGGGAAAGGGCTGTCTGGCTCTGGTGCAGCTGCCCAGGGGAGGGGTGGAGTCCCCATCCCTGAAGGAATTTAACACCCATGCAGATGTGGCACTTGAGGACGTGGGTTAGTGGTGGCCTTGGCAATGCTGGGGGAACGGCTGGACTTGATGGTCTTAAAGGGACTTTCAACCTGGCCTTGGACGCTTCCAGAAAGGGGGCATCCCAGGTTCCATCTCCATCCTGCAGGGAGCTGGCACAGCCCCATCCTGTCCTCCAGGGGCCCCAGACACCCCAAGGCACCCTGGAGTTGGGGGTCCTGCCTCTGCAGGTAATTTGGGTTACTGATTCCTGCTCTGCCTTTGTGCAGGATGCAGGATGCTTGTGATAGCACAGGCAAGCAGGAAGGAGGGCAGAGCTGTTAGGAAGCTCTTTACACATTTGCATGTCTTTGTGTCTCCTCAAAAAGCAGTGCCAGCACACAGGAGGATTTATCTCCCTGTATTTCCAGTAACTACAGAACGTACACCCCTCACCCTCTGACGGCTGCAGAGCAGACACTGGGAATACAGGAACAGGAACTTCTCTAGCACAGGTAGGAGGGGAATTCCTCCCTCTACCACAATATAAACCAAGAAAAACTTTGCCAGAAGTCATATTTTTGCTTTGTAACATTATAATAGGCAAATAATACTAATAAAACTATTATTATTATCTCTAATACTACACTAGGAATTCTTGATTGAGGTGCCAGGCAGTTACATGACAACACACAGATCTCCAAGGCCTGGAAAGAAATAACATTAATAATATTCTTATTGCTGTTGCAGGTTTGCCATCACAGTGGCCCCAGTATACCAATGCAGAGAGATTGGGATGAAAACATGGGATTATGGCAAATAAAACTCTGCTTACCCTGTTTCTTGCCTTTATCCTTTTATAAACGAAGTCAGGGAACGTCTTCCTAGGAATGAAGCGACCTGAGCCCTGCGTGACACTCAGGTTTCCATCTTCAAGGACAACTCTCCCCTGACTTATGACCACGGTTGGGACCCCGTGGCACTCGGTGCCCTCAAATATGTTGTACTCCACGTTCTGGAAAAAGCAAACCCTGATATTCAGTACCAGTAGGATTTACCAGGAGGATGTGACAGTCCTGCCAACAATGCCCCCCAGTTTGGTACACTGCTCCTTGTGCACCGTCAGTYGGAACTAACTAACCCCTCATATTTCAAAGAAAAAGGCTCCAATGGGAAGCAAACTGGAATGGAGAAACTAAACCCTAAAAACACTCATATTAAACTATATAGTTTAATACTATACTAAACTATAAATACTATATTAAACTATAGCAATGGTTTAATACATATTAAACATTTTAAAGTATAGGAATAGTTCAATACTTAAGTTCAGCACTTACATTTTTCTAGTACACAGCAAGTTAAGCTTACGATTTCCGTACCAGAGGCTGACTGTCTCAGAGTTGTCACTCAGTACCAATCCCACCCTTTACAGCAACCAAAGGACATTTTCCTTTTATTTTTAAAAGCAAATGCAAGGTCCTTCATCACTTTACCCACAGAGACAACTCCTCCCCTGCTGAATGATCTTGAACTGCTTTCCAGCTGTCCTCCGACTCTAAAACCAATTCCAGAAAATGATTTTAAAAGTACTTTACCAAATTGTGGGTTTTTGCTGAGATGATTTTCGTAGCCTTGGGGTTCCACACCACCAGGTCTGCGTCGGCACCCACAGCGACACGCCCCTTCCTGGGGTAGCAGTTGAAGATCTTGGCAGCGTTGGTGCTGGTCACTGCCACAAAATCGTTCTCATCCATCTTCCCGGGGACCTGGGAAGGAGAGGAGAGGGAGGATCACAGACAGAGACAGCCCTGTGCCTGCTGTGGGCACAGTCCYTCCCCACGGCCAGACCTGTGCTGTCCCACTGGGAGGAGCTGCTGGACCCACCCGTGTGCCCATATGGGGTGAGGGTCTGCGCTGCCACAGGGCTGCGGTTACAGGGGAAGGGGGACAGGGGGCTGAGCCTTGTCCCTGTGGGTTAAGGATACAAGAGACAGATTTTATTTTCCTTGGACTCCAAAGTTTGAAGTCTCTGAAAAGCAAGACCTTCACTGGTTGGCTCCAACTCTTGTACAGACATCTCATGGTCACTGAAGGTGGTTAAGGACAGTTCAATGAACACTGGAAGTGAACTTAACCAGTGCTATTTGTCATCTTCATTTGTCATCTTAGGAAAAATTCCATTTCTCTTTGAGCAAAGCCCACCTAAGCGAGGTTTCAGGGTGGCTTGGCTCCCAAGCTCCTGCAGCCCGCACAGAGATGTCTGCCTCATGGGATGCAGGAGAGAGCCTCTGAGGGATGCTGCAGAGAGGGAAGTGCACACTGGGGTGCAGGGACACGGATTGATCCCACCTTGGATCAGAGTCCTGCTGCCTGGCAGACACTGAGGTGACACAGGGACTTGTCCCCTCCAGTGGGGTCTGGGGCGACCAGGCAGTGGAAGGCACAGCCACAGTCATGTCCCACGGGAGAGACACCCGCTCCCCATCCACCTCCCCTGGCCTCTGGTGAGCACCAGGGGACAGGAACACCTCATCACCGTTGGGAAAAAGTGTTAGAGAGTTTCCCTTTTGACTGTGAGAGAGAGGGGAGGGTGGTGCCTGCACAGCAGCCGTTGAAGACGCTGTGAAGGCATTTGTGTGTCTCAGCCTCTCGTTAGCAGCTCTCTGAAGCTGCAGCGGTGTCTAGACAGTGTCACCCCTCCTGCTCTTCTGAATTAACGAGGCGGTGACAGCCCCGAGCGCAGGCACAGCTCACGTGTGCTCCCACTGGCTTCCCTACTGCAGCACCTACCACACACTTCTCCCAGACCACGGACATCCGCTCCTCGATGCCGTTGGTGCCCTCGGGGATGAGGGTGAAGTTGTCCTTGCCCACAGCCTTCTGTGCGGTGGTGAAGGTGCAGTGGGCGCTGCCCGTGACCTGCAGGTCCCCGCTGGGGAAAGGACAGGGCAGGGGTCGGGGAGGGGGCACCAACGCCACCCCCGGCTGGCAAAGCCCCCCTCGCCGGGCAGACTGTGGGAGCACCCATGGCTCATGGGTGTCGGGCCCCACAGGCGACGGTGCAGTAAGCGGCATCCGGATGGATGCGGGCGGGATGCAGGCAGGGCAGGCGTGCTCGGGCACCCCCGTGGCGCGAGACTCACCTGGACAGCAGAGTGCTGAGGTGATCTGGTGTGGTGGGGTCGGGGCTGATGGGGGGGGACGTGACGAAGGCAGCGGCTTTGGCCCAGTTTTTGCTCCAGTAGTGGGACCCGTCGGTGCCCAGGCTGGCGGTGATGGGCTCCCCGTACACCACCGTGCCTGTGGGGCAGCCCGGGAATGAGGGCGGCTGTGCCACGCCCCGCGGGCCCCACGCGGCACAGACACAGACACGGCACCTCCGTAACCACACACGACAGGTTCACTTAGGTCAGCATTCCCAGTATTTCAGTTCTCGTTAATCCTTTAGATTATTTCAGATGACAGGGAAACACTGTCAAAGCAAGTTCTGGATCTGTCTGTTCTCTCCTTACACCAGACACACAGTCCTACACGCCTTCCTTTAAACCAAACCTGTGTCCTCTGGCGGCTGCCAGGTTGGGGGAAGTGGTGGCCACCCCCTTCCACCCTGCTCCCCACAGGATTGATTCCAGCTCTTCCCACTCCACCCCCAGCCAGAATTTGGAGCTTGCTCCAGATCCGTTTTTCATTCAGTTCACGCCAAACGATCACAAGTGAATTATTCCCCGTTTCTCCGCTGTGTCTGACAAGATGCAGGTGTCACAGTTTCAGCACACCCCCTCCAATCTTCCCAGCTCCAGCAATTAGCACTGGCACCCCCTGCCATGGAAACCACCATGAGCTTCAGTGCCCCGAAAGCGTGGGGGAGCTCGGGGGATAACGAGTTCGCAGCCCTCACCGCTAGAATGAGATTCCCGGCTGGAATGAGAGGCTCAGTTATTGCCCGCGCTGGCCAGGGTTACCTTTCCTCTTCGCCTGAGCCAGGACATCTGCGGCGCCCCTGCTCATGACCTTGGTGACGTAGAGGGGGCAGTTGGCCTGCCTGGCGATGGTGATGGCGCGGAACACAGCCTCCGCCTCCACCTGCGGGCACAAGAACACGGCACAGGGTCCCAGCCCCGCTGCACGGCGGGGCCGGTGCCCGGCGCGAGGGCTGGCGGCGTTACCTCCTCGGGGCGGCTGAGGACGTGCCCCTCCGGCCCCGTAATCCCCAGCTCCAGCAGCCTCTTCTGCTCCTGCGTGGGCGAGGAGGAAGGAGAGAGCAGTCAGTGATGGGCGTTGCCCAGCGGAGCACCGCAGGGCACAACACTCCTGGTGCAGAGGCACCTGAGGGCTTCACCGTGTGGCACAGAGGGAAGGCAACCCACGGTGACAGATGCTGAGAGGAGCTCTGGGATGTCCCAGGTCACTCACGTGGCACCTGAATGCAGATGTCCAGCACACACCTCACCCTGATCCCTCTGTGCTGCTCTGTATCATGTAACCTCCAKTCAGCTGGCACTAATGCAAAGACGCTATCCAACACTATGGAGCAGACCCCACAGGATCTTTTAAAGGACCCTGCTCTTGGAGGATGTCTCTTTGTCTGTATTCCTGTCACGGATCTCCTCCAAGCTTGTCCCCAGGGCTTGAGTGTCACCACACTGGCAGCTTACAGAAACAGTGCTGCAGCTATGAGCTGCCTGGGGTCATGTTATGTTCCACAGCCAGCTGAGGAACAGGTTACTCAGACAAAATCCCAGGAGGTGGGAATTAGCCTCTATCCTGTTTGTTCAAATAAACCCATTTGAAGGATCAGATTCAGCTTTCAGTTTAACCTTCCCCCCACACCAGACTGAACGCTGGCGTGACCGTGAGCTGAAGGAACTGCCAGTCTAACTCCATCTTGTGTATCTGACTGAGGCTGGAGCCAAGATTGTCTTTTCTGTGGGTAAAAAGGAAAAATAATGCCCATGAGCAGAGGCTGTGACACCAAGGATTTCCTGAGTGCTGATGGTGGAGTTAAACACTGCCAAGTGTCATGGACATCACTTTGAAGGCTTCAAACCTCCTGGTTTTCTCAAGTATTCCAGACTCCTAAACAAGACAGATAATGGGATAARGTATTGCTTCAGGCAGTCAGTTCCTTAGGAACCCCCAAAGTGCTTTTTGGGGACCCAAAGACATATGAGGATCTGTGAGGACACTGACGATTCTGCAGGAGACCCTGATCCTCCTGCACATTCCTCTGCCTGCCCACGCTGCTACACAGGGTCCCATGAGCCCCTTCCCTCTGAGGCTTTGGGGCTCCAGCTCACCCTGCAGGGTCGGGGGTGGGGGCAGGGGCAGGGATTCTCCTCCCCCAGTGCCCTGGTCACCCTTTCATTCAGTACCTCCTCGATGATGTCTCCGTTCTCTGCATGCACCTGGGCGATGGCGCCCAGGTCCCGGATGATGCAGAAGATCTCGTACATCTGCCAAGACAGAGCGGATCCCCAGCATCAGCCCCAGCACCACCCACGCTCAGGGTGAGGGAGCTGGCTTTCCCTGGCTGCTGGTGTCCTACCTGGCCATCAGTGCACTGCAGCTTGTCCTTGTAAGCCATGAACACCAGGAAGGAGTTCACACCTTGAGAAAAGAAAACGACAGGTGTGGTTGTGTCCCACTGAGAACTCATCGACCTGGCACGGGCTGGGCAGGGGTGATCAAACCAGGGGCTTGTGCTGGTGAGGGTTAGACTGGAAGCAAAGCAAAGCCAAGGGCTGAAGTGGGAAATGTCCCCACAAGTATTAACCCCAAAGCTTGGGAGTTGTGAAAGACAATAAACTTCTATTTTTGGGTGCACTTGAACCAAAAAAAAGAAACCTCTGTGGTCCATGTCTGGGTTCAGATGCCCCCTGTAACTTGCTCCGAATGCAGTCAGCTGCCTCACTCCCATGATGGTTTTCCTCCAGTGGTGGCTTCAGTCTATGGTTTATCCTCAAATTTGGACAAGGGCCTGGAGTGACAGGACAATGGGAGARTGGCTTCCCACTGCCAGAGGGCAGGGTCAGATGGGATATTGGGAAGGAATCTTTCCCTGTGAGGGGGTGAGGCCCTGGCACAGGTTGCCCAGAGAATCTGCGACTGCCCCATCCCTGGAAGTGTTAAAGGCCAGGCTGGCCAGGGCTTGGAACAACCTGGGATAGTGGAAGGTGTCCCTGCCCATGGCAGGGGTGGAAATGGGATGGGGTCCTTTCCAATCCAAACCAGTCTGTTATTCTATGAATTGCTGCTGTATTTTATGTGGACAGAGGCAATAAGCAACACCAAACCATGATCAAATTACAGCTGTATTTCATAGGTATTCCAAGGAATAGCTCCATTACTTCAGCCACTCTGCATTTTAATAGGAAATTCACTGTGAATTTCTATGGTAATTGGCCAATTAAACCCTTGCTTGCAAGACTACAAATTACACTGAAGACACTTAGCTCTGCATTAGCATATCTGAAGGAAAATGCAGCTCCAAACATGGGAATATGTATTAACAAATGCATGAATCCCTCCTGCGAGTGGCCTGCTTTCCAGCTTTCAGCGAGCCATTCCCGTGGATACCTCGGGATGCGCAGGAATTACAGGCACGATGGAATCTCTACGGAACGCTTAAAGCTGAGTTTTATTCTATAAGCCCTGTCTGGGAGGTTTTTATTTAAATGGAGTTTTTTGTACATCTGGCAGCTCACGTCAGGGTGGCCAACCCTACTCCTTTAGTTTCCCAAATCCCTTTCCATGACTGGGCTGCCAACTGCCCAAAGGCAAGGGCACAGAACCCCAATGTTATGGCAGGAACCCGGTGCCAATGTCCTTGTCCACAGCTCTCTCCTGGACAGCCAAGGACAGGGAGGCCCCAGCTCCACGCAGAGGAGAGCGGTCCCCTCCGCGTGTCCCCGCACCGCTGGGTACCGGCGGAGAAGCTGCGCCATCACCCTCCCCCAGGGCCCCTGCAGGGACYCCGCCGCGGGGCTGGGGCACACGGCTCCCTCTGCCCTTACCCTTGTCCTTGCCCAGGGCCTCCAGCTCCTCCCTCAGGCTCTCGTGCCAGCGCGGGATGTCCACGCTGAGGCCGTAGTCGCAGCAGGCCTGGCCGTCGGCGCGGCCGCGCCACTGCTCGTAGGCAGCCAGGAGGCTGCTCCCCGCGTCCGGGCACACGTGGTCAACTGCGGGGACACGGCACGGCGTTAGGGCAGGGCGGGGACACCGGGGCCCTGCGAGAGACCTGCTGCTGGGAGAGGGGACATCGCAATACCAGCCCCCCTCATAACACTGGTTAAAGATGGTGCGGAATGAATCTCCCAGGTAAAGTGATAGGTGAATGTCCCAGATAAAGTGATGCAAACAGAACGAGCAAACCCCAAGTTATGGCTATTCCATCTTTTTTTCACCCAGCACAGCACTGGGAGTGGCTGGTGACCAACCCATCTCCTCACACTTCTGCTCCAGGGCATTTCCATGGGCAGCACCCACTGTCCATCACTTCCCTCAGCTCTGCTCCCATTCCCTGCAGCTCTGCCTGTGGGCTCGGTAGGGGGCCAGGACTGCTGGGACTGGTCCTGCAGTCACACACTACTGGTTCTTGGGAATGGAACAGAAACAAAACTGCAAAATTATTTTACATTAACACAAAAACAGAGCCTGTGTTTAGAGCTGAGAAACTCAAAAAACCCCCACACTTGCAGAGCGGCTAAAAACATATTAAAAGGTGTTTAAAGTGTTCTTCTGCTTTGTTCTCTGATGAGGTGAGGCAGGAGCAGGCACGTATTTTTAATATACGTGTGTATTTTTAGTATCTGTGTGCAGCAAGGGAAGGAGGTTCTGCAAGGCACACAACGCCTTTAATTAGCTTTGTGATGCTTTGATTTCTCCAGCAGAAATTGGCATTTCTGTGCTATGAAGGTRAAGAAATATCCCTGCAGAGACTCAAGGCCCGGTGTACTTCGCTAGAAAACTTAAGATCCTGTTGGGATGTGCTCCCTCTTACTGATCATGGTGGTGCCTCCCGCCAGCGCTGCCTTGGTGCCTTGGAAGAAGCCGTCGGCCGAGCTCATGCCCATGACGGGCGCCTGCAGCCGCGTGTGGACGTCAATGCCCCCCGGCATCACCAGCTGACCATAGGCATCGATGGTCCTTGTGCCACTGGGAACAATCAGGTTTTCTCCAATTTGTCTGAAAAGGAAATCAAGATCTCCTCTTAACTGGCAACAACTTTGAAGTGAAGGTGTCAAAACAACCTCTGTTGGCTAGGCTGGCTTCTCCCCGGGCTGCCGGCGCTTTGCAAGTCTTTCCAGCTGCAGAACTACACCACTGTAGCTCTTTCTTGACACTATTGTAAAAAGCTGCCCTTGTTTTTCAAAAAGGGAACAGATTTCCAAGAAAAAAATGATGTGAAGGAAACTTGTTCAAATCCCATGGCACAGTATCATTCTAAGAAGTTACGTTACCCAGTATAAATTTTTAACTTACTTTATTAAACCGTCCTCCACATAAATGTCAGCATAAAATGACTGATCATCGTTGACAATTTTTCCTCCTTTGATTAGAAGCTGGTCACTCTAATGGGAAAGAAAATCACATTTTTTTAAAGATTCTTTTATCTAGATCCCACTTTACTCATTCCAAGCTTTCAGTAAGTCTAGGACTTAATATTTTCCCTACAATTACACAAGTTCAGTGACTATCCAGACTATTCTACATCTGCATTTGCAAGGGGAACCACATGAAAATGTAATTTGGAGTAGCACAGATCTCTGAAGAGTGGCAGGGGTGCATTGCTGAGCCCGGCAGCCCTGGGTACCCCCAGCTCTGAGGGCTGAGCCGTGTTCCTGCCTCCTCCCTCAGCTCCCGGTACAAGGAGACTTCTCAGTGCATCTCATTAACCTGGTAATTTATTGCCATTCATTAGCTTTCACAGTCTCGTCAGAGGCAGATAAAGCCTCGAGGACTTGCCTCACTTCAAAGCCAGACACTGGCACAGTTGTCAGATTTGCAGATTCTTTACCCAGAATCTCTAACTAGAAAATTTAGGAAGCAGCACCACTGATGTCTGTGTGGAGCTGCAGCCTAATTTCAGAGGATTCCTTTCCTGCTCTCTGGTGTTGCTTGAAAAATTRTTACGAAGGCTGAAATGGACAACACAAAGAGCACGGCCTGAGCACAAAACCAGCCGAGGGACGCCTGAGCACGTGGCAGCACAGACTGGGGATGCTGCACCACAAAGCGCTGGGTACTGAGGCAAAACTGCCTGGAAACATTTGGGGCTTCTTTAAAGGAGCATCGCTGGCATATAAAAGGATGCATTCCTTTTTTTTTTTGAACTATCAAGGATTTATTGTGTCTTTATTGTTTTCCCTTCTCCCATAACATCAATCAAAAGCAGCCTCAGTGTTTCTGCCCCACGGGAGAGCCTGGCGGCCCCTCCCCTTGTGAGGCCCATCTTCACCCCATCCGCATCCCCATCCCCGTCCCCATCCTCATCCTCACCCCATCCCCACTCCAGCTCCAGCCCTGCACACCCAGGATCTGCTCCCGCAGCCCAGAAACGCGGCTGGTCCCCGGCTCCCGCACCCACCGGGATGTTCCCAAGGGAGCTCTGACACGAGCCAGCAAAAGGAGGAGAAAAAACAAAACACAAGGCATCGCTATCGAGGGATTTGTCCCGACTCCTGCTGGGAAGCGCTGGCACCGGGAGCAGGGAATCCCCTCCCACGCAGCCCGGCCGGGGAGCGCCCGCAGCTCCGGAGCGAGCGGCAGCGCGGGGGCCGGGAGAGCCGCGGGGGGACCGGGCAGTGCGGCCGGAGACCCCCGGGCTGGGGGGAGAAGCAGGATCACGGCTGAGAAATGCTCGCACTCCCAAGCCCATTCCAAGATAAAAGCGTTCCCGAAGCACATTCCCGCCCCGGCGGCAAAGGGAACCGGGGAGACGGCGGGGCAGCCCCGCGGCCGCGGAGAGGGACGCGCCCGCCTTTGTCCCGCCGGGGCGGCCCCGGGACAAAGCGCCGGGACCGCGGGGCTCCGGCCGGGCCGCCACAAAGGAGCGGCGGAGCGGGGGGGCCGCGGGGCGCGCACAGCGCAGGAGTTCGGCACCTGCCCCGGTTCGGCAGCGGCCCCCGGAGCGGGCAGGAGCCCGCGGCGCTCCCGGCCGTGCCCACACCGCCCGCCCCGCTCCATCTCCGCCGGCCGGGGGGACCCCCCTCCCCGCCCCGCCGGCCCGGCCCCGGCTCGCGGCCCCGGGGGTCCCGCACCCCGCGCCCCGCAGGAGCCCCTCACCGTGGCGCGGGTCACGCTCTTCCTGCCCTGGTGCGACATCGCCGCCGCCGCCTCCGCCGCGTGTGTGCGGGGCTGCTGCGCGTCCCCGCGCCCGCCGCCGCGCGTCCCCGCCTGCGTGCGCGCCCCCCGCCGCCCCGCCGCGCTCCCGGGGCCGCGGACGGAGACGATCCGCGGGAGCCGAGCGGGCCCGGGGTGGCGAGGCCGGTGGCAGTCGTGTCCCCCGAGGGAGGAGCGGCCGCTCGGCGCCCTCGGACCGTGCCCCGCACAAAGCCGCTCCGCCGGGCTGCTCCCGGCGCGGGCTCCCGCGGGCCGGCGGGCCGGGCCGGGCCGGGATAGGATGGGACGGGAGGGGAAGAGACGGGAGGGGACGGGACTGAACGAACGGGACTGAAGGGCCGGGAACGGGTGGGATGGGATGGGATGGGATGGGACGGGACGGGACGGGACGGGACGGGACAGGACTGGATGGGGAGAGCCGGAGGGGTTGCCCGCTGGCCCTCCCGGCGGGGTTTCTGCCAGGTCGGCTCCGAGAGGCGCCCCGGCCCCTGTCCCGGCGCAGTCCCGTTACCTGCCGGCAGCCGTCGGGAAGCTCCGCCGGAGCGGCGGCTCTCGAGGACGGCGCGGCCGCGGCGGGGCCGGGGTCGAGGCTGGGGCCAGGGCCGGGGTCAGTGTCGGGGCTGGGTCCCCTGTCGGGGCTCGGTCCCGGATGGGTATCGCGGCGGTGCCCCCCGACGGGTGTCCCTGTTCCGGAGGCAGCAAGAGAGGCGAAGTTCAGCGTCTTGTTGTCGAAGGCATCCTCCACGCTGCAGAACATCCCGCCGCGCTTCTGCCGCGGCCGCGGGCTGCCCGCACCCAGCCCCGCAAAGCAGGCGGGCAGAGCCTCCTCCTGCCGCCCCGACATGGGCCCGGGACCCCCCGCGCTCCCCCGGTGCCGGTGCCGGTGCCTGTGCCGGTGCCGGTGCCGGTGCCGCTGCGCTCCCGCAGCCGCTCGCCCTGGGGAGAAGCGCCCAGCGCTGCGTTAAGAGCCGCCCAAGGCCCCCCCGCCCCTCCCGGTGCCCATCCACCCGTGCCCGTCCCCACGTACGACCGGGAGGTGACATCTCCCAGCGTCTGTGATGGCAGAGACAGCGCGGGGTTGGCTGCCCCGGGGGACAGAGTAAACGCCCCCCCGAACCCTCCCGGCCCCCCCCCCCCGGTCCCACGGGGAGGCCAGTGTCACAGTTCAGCTTCCCCATCCCCTCAACCCCAAAACAATTCATCTAATTTGAAGGTTTAAAACAGATCTTTTTAATTAAAAGTTGACAATAATTTATGTATTTTACAAAGGAATAGAAAGTCTCTCGATATRTATCATAGGAATCACAATACAAAAATATCTGTAAAATTCTCTAATCGATCACTCCAGCCCCTGGTTTCGGGCTGTCGGTTGCCGTTGCAGCACTGAACCCAACGTTCTGTATTTTGGATATGATTTTCGGGCTAGATTAGAGGACACGGGTCACAGCACGCCAGCCAGTGGACCAAAAACCTCCATTTTCTCTGCGTTACATTTTGCATAAGTTTACAATAGTCCCTTTTTATAAACTGTACAGCACATCATACAGGGTTTAATACACATATTCACACGGCGATTTCCTGAGTCGAAGCTAAATCCCCTGCTGTGCACACCCACACCGCCGGCCCGAGGCCGGGGGAGCGGCACAGGGGTGCGAAGGAGCCGGCGTCGGTCCAGGGGCGTTTTCTCTTCCTGGTCAGGAATTCTGTCCACAAGCCATGTAAGGCACTCAAGGAATCACTGAAGGCTACAGATATCATAGAGCAGAATACTGGAATTAACAGCCACATCCTCCAGCAGCTTGAACAAGAGGTCCAGGCCTGACGCGGGTTTGGGGATGGCCCATGGCACCCCTCTCCTCCTGCTGCTGCACCCCCGCACCGGGCACGGAGGGTCTGCAGGAACYCCCCAGATTGGGGCACTGCCCTGCCGCGGTCCTGGGGCTTGGAGACTGTGTTTGTAAAAAATGCACAGGAGCCAGAGGTGAGGAGGCAGCAGCCGAGACCCGACACAGCTCATCTCACAGGCGGGGCGGCTCCGGCTCCAGCCCGGCTCCGAGCCAGSAGAAAACTCATCACACACAGCCCAGCCCGGCCCCGCCCCGAGCCACCAACAAACTCATCACACACGGCCCAGCCCGGCCCCGAGCCACCAACAAATCATCACCCAGAGCCCGGTGGGATCGCAGCGACCGAAACCGGGAGGGATCCTTTCCCGGGGAGTGAGGGAGCACATGGATGGCAATCTCTCATCTGTGCATTTAAACAGAGGAAACAGTTCTGAAAACATTCTTTGAGCCATTTTTTCTTTCCTATGTACAAAACTTCTTACATATTTATATTGACGTATAGATAAGCACAATCCCTTATTTACACACAGACCTGTCCTGTACAGTTGGCTTTGTAATTAAACCCCCCAGGATTAAGGAAGTGGAGTTAACCAGAAAACAGAACTGATACTTGAGACACATAAACACAAGAGGCAAGAGCACGTCCTGAATGAAGAGCCACGAGATGGACTCAAGCCACTTCCTAACGTGCTCGTTGCCACCAGCGGAGGCTGGTGTCACTTCAACCATCACCTGCAGCGCTTCCAGTAAATACAATATTTTAAGACCCGAAGTATTTCAGTAGAACTCAAAATGGACCCATTTTAGGCATGAAATGCAGCTCATCCCAGAATCTCAGCACTGGTGTTGGTATTGGGTAGAATTGGAGCTCGTTAAATTAATTCCATAATGTAACCATATGCTGATATCGAAATCCACAAGCTTGGCCTTAAAACATCTTATCCCTTCAGTACAAATACCTCACTTCTCTGACCAGCTTCCTCCGGTTTCTGCAGCTTAGCTCCTGTGCTGGGTTAAAACATGGTTGATGTACAAGTGCGGGAAGAGGTTTGAGAATTTCACTGTCAAGGGATTTTCTTCGTAGCTTTATAAACTCCAGCAGTGCAGGTACCTAAGGAATAAAATAAACACAAGGTTTAACTGCAGCTGGGGTCCTCTCCTCCGCATGGGAATTTTAGTTCCAAGCACTACATTTCCATTCCACAGGCTGTGCTGRGTTGTGTTAAGGAGCCCTCAGTTAAGTCTATGTTGGATTAGGCTTAGCCAGTTACTGGGTTTTCCCTGAAAAAAAGGAGATAATTTATTAAATGTTAAATGTACTATTTTTGCTAGGCTGTGCCATCATATCATTCATTCTCCTTAAGCAATACTCCCCTAACAGCTTTGGGTAACACTCAGAATATGGTGATGAAAGCGAAGAATGACGAATTTGAAATTTGCCTCATCTGACAAACCCTGAGAGGATGAGTTAATAACCACGGAGCCAAATTCCACCTCCTCAGGGGAGGAGAGACGGCCCGAAGGATGTGGTGCCTGTAGGTGGGAGAGGGGTGCTGCAGCTGCCGTGACCCTTCCTGTGCACCCTCCTCGGACCTGTCTCCGTGTTCTCCATCTCACACCCAGCTACGGGAGCAGCGCCAGTCGGAAAGGGAATTTCTGGGGCAGACACAGGGGAAGCAGAACAGTTCAGCCCATGACTAGGAAGGAGAGAATCCCCCTTTCCCTGTCTCTTCTCCATCCCCTATTCCCTGTCCCTTCTCCCTCAGACCTCAGCAGCAGCTGAATCTCCCCTCCCTAGCACAGCCCGTGCACTGTGCAGGGAAAGGATTAACCCTTCCCAGCCCGCCCGGCCGGCAGCTCAGAGAATCCCAGACTGGTTTGGGTTGGAAGAGACCTTAAAGTTCATCTCATTCCAACCCCCTGCCAAGGGCAGGGACACCTTCCACCAGACCAGGTCCTGCGGGCCAGGTGGGTCTTCTGTCTCTCCGTGCCTCGGGACAGGGCACGCTGCTCACAGGGGGACAAAACCCCAAGAATTTTCAGAAGTAATTCGTGAAAAGACACGGAACTCGGAGAAACCGAGAGCAAATGACACGGTATTTTCCAGATGCCGCTTTGCTTTATCCCGCTGCCTGTCACAGCGCCGGGCGGGCGGGGCCGTCACAACGCGTTTGGGTGACAGCGCCGAGCGCTCGCCGGGACCGCGGCGCTGCCCCCGCCGGTGTCACTGCCGATGTCACTCAGCGCTGCCCGCGGCTGGCTGCGGCTGCGGGGCCTCGCGAAAGGCACAGTTACCGCTCCCTCACCCCGCCGGCCCCCGCCAGAGACACGGGCTTGTTCCAGAAAGCTGCAGAAATGGGACAACGGCATTTCAAAAAATGGTAATGGATGGAGCACTAATATTTGTGCATCTGAGCGTTCATTGCTTGTGGAAAACAGCAGCCTTGCTGAATAGAACAATGCAGGAATGCAATTCCTCAGAGATTATGGATCAAATTTCATGTGAGAAAGGAATCCCAGAATCCCAGAATGGTCTTGGTGGCAAGGGACCTCAAAGCCCATCCAGAGCCACCCTCTGCCAYGGGCAGGGACACCTTCCACTATCCCAGGGTGCCCCAAGCCCCRTCCAACCTGGCCTTGGACACTTCCAGGGATCCAGGGGCAGCCACAGCTTCTCTGGGCAACCTGTGCCAGGGCCTGCCCACCCTCCCAGGGAAGAATTTCTTCCRTATGTCTAACCTAAATTTCCCATTTCAGTTCGACCCCATTACTCCTTGTCCCATCGCTGCAGTCCCTGATGAAGAATGAACACCTTCGTTAGCACAGCCTTTTACCAAGGCTGCAATGGAAGGACATACATACATATAGATATAGATATGAGGATATATTTATACATACAAATATATATAGGAGATATATATAGGAGGGTATATCCACATATTTTTATTTATATATATATATATATAAAAAAATCACAAGGAACCATGTGGCTGAGGGAGGCACCTGACTGCATCCTGTGCTGCTGGGAAAAGGTGGGACATGTTTGGGGAGTAAGGAAAAGGCACCAAAACCACAAGGCAGGACTTGGACCAGCCAAGTTAATGCCTCACTGAGCACCTTAAGCAGAGTTAACAACGAGGTGAAGCGATGCTGGAGGTGTCCCTAAAGCAGCTCACCCCTCTCTCCTGACAGAGAGCCTGCCTGGATGAGCCTGAGGTCCTTCGTTCCCTGCAAAACTTGAATCCAGCTTGGGACCCACCTTGAAACTCAGCCTGGACCTCAGCTTGGGACACACCATGGGATCCAGGTGCCCCCTGCGAGCTGTTGGTGGGACAATAAATCAGTCCCCTGGCATCCGTGAGATGGGAAACAGTGGATCAGAGAGCCCTTGCACAAACACTGTGGCCTCGGAGCTGGATCGCATCCTCATGTGGGACCCCTTGGACATACAAATGCAAAATCTCTCCTCTCTTCCCACTTATCCCCCATGTTGAGAATAAAAAGGTGGAATTTCATATCCATGTAAAAGAACAATGTGCAAGACTTGGCTTCCTTTGTCTTTTCTCCTTCCTCTCCCACTGGATTCACATGGGGACATTTATGGCATATTCATCCCCTCTTGTGCACACATATCTGAATACAAATGCAGAAAACCTGTTGGGACCTACTGCAGGGCAGGGAGGGGGTCCCAGAGAACAGGAACCTGAGAAATCACGAGCAGAATGAAAAAGAGGGGATTATTTAACCATTTAAAAACTGTGGCCATTTAGTTCCGATAGGTTCCATGGAATGATGGACATTTGCTGTCAGGAAAGACAACAGGACAGGTCCTTGGTGAGAAAGAGGAAGCTCATTCTTCTTTTCTCTTTTTCCTGGTGAGAAAGAGGAAAGTCTCTGCTGGCTGCAATGAAGTGATCGTGGTTTACAGCAGCCAAAGATTAGGGTAATAATAGTTACAGATCTTTCAATACCTACACAAATTTCAGCTGCAACCCCAGCTTGGTCAAAGTGCACCTTCTTTTTCAAGATGCTRCTTTTTTTAACCTGCTTTTGCAAGCAGGATGAGGGGGTGAAGACACTCAGGCAATTCTCTACGGAGTGAAAATAAGACTCTTCAAAAATTCAGATTGTTCATTGCATTTCAGGCCACAGTCCCACGGCTTTTGYGGCTGGAGGGTGGGTTACTGGCTCTGAGAATCTCAGCAATCAGCAGCCCCTCCCTGGCCACTTAATTTGTTACTGAATTCTTAATTTTTAATTTAAGAATTAAGAGTGCTGTTTCACAGGACATGCCAGTGCACATGTCCATGGTGTATTTTGTTCTTGACCATACTGACTTGGAAAATTCTGGGTTTTCCTGTCTTAAAACAGCAAAATTTGCGAATGGAAGGAACATTCCCGACCTTATCCATGTATGCTGACAAACGCTGTGAGCGTACGCTGTGCAGAGGAACTACCCACGAGCATAAAAGCATTTCACTCCATTAATATTTATAGACTGGAATCTGAAACGCTCTTCCTGGGCCCCCTGAAGCTTTTCAGCTGCTCCAGGGGCCTGGGGGGAGGCTGGAGCCGGGCTGGGGACGTTGGGCATCACTGGAGCCTGTGCCCATCCCTGCCCTGCCTGGCTGGGACCGACGGGGAACAACCAGCACATCTGAGTTTTAACCATTTCTGTTCACTTTTCTACACAGTCTCATGCCATGAACGACCCAATTCAGGGTAGGGCTGTGTTTCTGGCATTGGCATCACCTCCTGTGCTGGAAGTGGAATGCTGGCAGCTCGGGCACCACAGTCAGGCTTTGCCCATCCTCCCTCCATGGAGATGGGGGGATTCTGACACAGACATCTACAAACTGCTTCTGCTGCGGCACAAAACAGTGCTGGTCCCTTGAGACTTAATAGCAGGGGTTTAAAAAGCTGTTTCCTTCCATTACAGATCATTTATTTGTGATAAAATCTTCATACTACTCATTTTACACACACACAAGTATGTGCACAGAAGCCCAGAGCATTTTCTTCTCACGCTGGATTTTGGAGCAGTGTGTAACAAAGAATGAGAAGAATATTTATAATTAAAAGTATTTCATGACTCCTACACCACCCAAAAAGCAGCATGTGGCAGCACAGCCTTGGTTCTTGTGCTCCCACTAAAACAGGCTAAATACATCTATTTTAACCCTGCATTGTTTTAACAAAAACATCTGTTTCTGCACTGAAAACTGTTTTGCCCTTTAGAAACCTGGTTTAGGTTAATTGCTGGTAACATCCCCTAATTACTGGGGGTGTTTTATTTGGGTATATGGTGCTTGTGAATGAACATGATACCTTTACATATATTTTTCCTGTATTTGGTAAATCTCATTAGAATGCTTTTTAAAAAGAAAACTATTAGAAGCAAGTCATTATGATGATGGAAAATATGCTATGATAGCTACAAAATATACCTGCCTGTTGTGTTGGATATCAAATACTAGGCAATATCACTATTTTTTACACACATAAATAGCATCAATTTGTTTTCCAGCTAAAGAAAATAAGAGAAGAAAGAGAAGCTGCAGCTGCCCCATCCCTGGAAGTGTTCAAGGCCAGGTTGCACGGGGCTTGGAGCAACCTGGGATAGTGGAAGGTGTCCCTGCCCATGACAGGGGTGGGACTGGCTGAGCTTTAAGGTCCCTTCCCTCACAAACCAGTCTAGGATTCTAACTGAAAATATTTATCTTCTATATTTGCAATAATGGGGATTTTATAAAAGTCATTAGCAGTTAACCCTTAGAGGGGCCCAGGCAGGGGGTTCATGGCTGGAATCCCTGATGGGCACAGGCATCCATCTGCTGTTGCAGCTGGAAGGGCTGGAACGCCCCTGAGAACATAAATCCCTGGGCTGGGAGGTCTCCAGGGGCAGCTGGGATCAGGAATGTCTTGTTTGAGGGGCTTCTGGGAGAACTGCAGACAAAGCAGCCACTCAGCTCCACTCAGCCTGGCAGGGATGGATTTTCTGCACTTCCCGAGTGGACCTGCAGGAACCGGAGCAGTTGATGGCATCGGGCACTCCCACGGTAGGGGCAGGTGGGATGGCACCTGCCCAGGGCTCAGGGGGTCCCCACCCAGACCTGCTCCTCTGCAGGGATCACGCAATCACAGAGCCATAGCAAATCTTGAGTTGGAATCACGCACAAGGACCATTGAGTCCACCCCCAGGTCCTTCACAGACACCCCAACAATCCCACCCTGTGCCTGACAGCCTTGTCCAAATACTCCTGGAGCTCTGGCAGCCTTGGGGCTGTGACCACTGCCCTTCCCATGACTTCTCCGGGTCCCTTGCAGAACATGCTCCATTGCCAAATTCCTGGCCAGGTGTTCCCTGAGGCGTGAGCCCATACCCACACGGCACAGTGGGAACAGAGCACCCCCGGTGCACCCGCTCTGCACATCAGCTCTGCAGGACCACGGGAACAAAGACAGAAACAGCTCTGAGAGACAGAAAAGTACTAACCCCACCACAATCTGCGGAGAACAGCCACTCCCCAGCAGCATTTCCCACTGCAGACCCCAGGCTGGGAGGAGGGAGCGGCTGCAGCGCCGGCACAGCACAGCTCCGCGGGACGGGGCGCCCGGCACGCCGGACACGCGGGGCTGGGGCAGGAATGCAGGGGGACACCTCGGCCCCCCAGCACCTCTGGGGCAGGAATGCAGGGGACACCTCGGCCCCCCAGCACCTCTGGGGCAGGAATGCAGGGGGACACCTCGGCCCCCCGGCACCGGCTGGAGCAGGGAATGCAAGGGGACACCTCGGCCCCCCCGGCACCTCTGGGGCAGGGGATGCAGGATGGCACCTCGGCCTCCCCGGTACCCGCTCCCGGGAAAGGCACCAGGGCCGAGATGGGGAGGTCACCCCGATCCCAGCCGGCAGCAGCGCTCCATCCTGCTGGGACACCCTGCTCCTGCCTGAGCGACCTCCCCACGGCAGCCTCCAGGTAACACAGCTACAATTAACCCTCCCAGAAACTGCTCCTTGGTGGATTTACGGCTGCTAGAATGCTCTCAGTACACGTAGCGCAGGGTGAAAAGCGGCTGCGATTTGACGACACGGGAGTATTTCACAATCCCTTCCACGACCATCACAGCACTGCCAACGCTGGTCGCTCCGTGACAGCCGTCCTGACACTCCTCTCCTCAATCTGCTGTGTCCCCGGGGTGTTTATAACATCCTTGTTTATAACAAGGAGCAAAGTGCCCCCCAGGGCAAYGTGTCTTCGGAAAAAGCCATTGACAGAACAGAATTTCCTCCGTCTGCCTCTACAGATCTGCATGAGGCCAGGACAGTCTTAGTGACTTCGACATGTTCTCCGCTCCTGGGGGAGGTTTCTCTGGGATTTCTGCTGACCTGGAAGTGCAGACACATCGCCGGGCACCCCAGCCCTCCTCCATGGCAGGGGCCATTTACTCAAAGATTATTTTACAAACATAATGCAATTTTTTAAAAAAAGCTCCCTTTATAATAGATTTTCCAGCTAATTAATTCTTCGGGCTAACGCTGACTTTGGTACATTACAAAAAACCGTGTCGTCATTATTTGCAAGAACTCAGCAAGACCCAAATTAAGGGGGAGAACTCTTCAGATGTGATGAGAACTGAACCTCCTCTGCCCAGGGGTGCTTTGGGGAATGAATGGTGAAATGAATGATTATCTTTTAAACCAGCTTTGTGGAGCAGGCTTTTACCCTGCCAGTCCCAGCTCCGTACAGAGTTAGGCTGAGTTTCCTTTCTGAGAGCAAGCTGAGGATGGAAGGCGCTGGGGTCCTGAGGGGGAAGGCAACAGGACACCAAATTGCTGCTGCTGTGCACAAAGTCACACTCCAAAAAAGCTCTTCTCTACTTCCCACAGGAACAGGAACACCCGTAAAAATGATTCAAGGGAAGGTTGGACGGGGCTTGAAGCAACCTGGTCTAGTGCGAGGTGTCCCTGTCCATGGCAGGGGTGGAATGAGATGATCATGAAAGTCCCTCCCAACCCAAACCCTCCTGAGATTCGGGGATTCTGTGCTGTGTGATATCCCTAAAACAACACAGGGATGGGAATTTCTTAGTTGTAGAGAGGCTAAAAGAAAGGCTAGTCCCAGGTCCTGCCATCTCTGAACCTGCTCAGGAAGCACAACCAAAAGTTCCTGCTGTAACAAACCAGATGTTTTGCTTCGAAGGAAAATCTCAGCAGGTCTGTGTCAAAGTGTTTTCCCGTGGGATCTGACAAAACCATGAAGGAGCAGCCTCTGCACAGCTGAAGCCCTCTGGGATGAGCTGTGGGATGAGCGAGCTCCCTGCCGTGCCTCAGACCTGGCTGAAGCCGTCCTTCAGCACCAGCGACGCTCTCCTGCCCCAGGGCCTCCATCTCATCCCGTCTCATCCATAAATTCAGACTGACATTGTCATTTCCTTGCATTTCAGTCTGTAGCAGCCCCTGAGACAGCGCAGCAGAAACACCGTGCAAGGAGACACCCCACGCTCTTACACGAATTGACAATTATTAACCCACTGGAAATCTCTTCATTATTGCTGAGCCCAATCCTGCTCTTCACCGAGCGAGAGAAATCCGCAAGATTTACAGCACGCTAAAAGGCAATAAAAGCTTTTGAGTCAATCCCTCTGTGCCTTCCCAGGAATGCCTTTGCTCAGTGGGAATCTCCTTGATGGCCTGAATTTCCCCTACACTTCACTTTAAACAAGGATGTTTAGGGTCACCCTGCACAGCAAAGACTTACCAATTAGCATGCTAATGACGGAGCTCATTAGTGCCCCTGTGAAGGAAGTCATTTCCAGAGAGCCTGAGTGCACACACACACAGAGGGCTGCCGATGGAGCCTTACAGGGAATTTCAGCTCCAGCAGCTCCTCACCTCCCCTGTGGATCATTTCTGGTAGGAAGGAAAAAACCTCGAACAAACCCCACCCTCTGCTGACAGCTGGAGTGCACCAGGAACACAGAACCATTCGGTTACTGTTCAATCGATCAATATACAGAGTGATTTAAAGAAAAGGAATTATCTACRAAACAGAGAGGCTCACATGGACAGATCCTGCACCCGTGTTGAAGATATTCCCTTGGGGAATATCTTATATATATTTAAGATTAATATTTGCAATGTTTTAATTAATATTGAAGTAATTACACTGTAATTACAAGACTGTCTTCTGTTACCAACAGAAACCTCTACAGCCATGAGTCCAAGTGGATCCCACCCAGACGTGATCCCTCTCTCCGTGTCAGGCAGCCCAGGGTGACACCTCGTGTGCATTTATCAGAAGGAATTCAGTCACGGAGGACATGGTGTGGCACATGGGCACCCCCTCCTTCCCCGGCAGCGTTTATGGACACGGAGGCTCTGAGCTCCCCATGTCCCCAGCGTGGGGACACACAGAGAATATCATGTTTGGTAACAACATTTAGGAGTTCATTTAGGATATGATGGAATTGGATTGGTGCTGCTGAATTCCTAAAGTATTTGAGTACAAGGCATTCCAGGACAAGCTGGCATCAAGCACAGATTTTCCTGGTGCAAACCTGGGCTTCAGCATGTTCTAGATGTTATTTCCTTTGAATAAACAAATATCAAATGGAATTATAATAAATGCTGGAGGGGTTAATTAAACTAAGAAAATCCAGGCAAAAAATGCAGATGCTCAAGCCTCTTCTCTAAATGTAAGAGTTAATATCTATAAAAGTTTCTCTTAGGTAACTGACAATTTATTTATTTGGACATAGGCATGTGCTACCCAACCCTGCGAGWCTCCAGTCTCCAAAATTACTTAAAAACACGGTAAAAAAAATAACTAAAATACCATCCCCAAACTGCTTAAGACAATAAAACAGCCTGTAAAGCAGCAGTTTCTGATCCTCCAGGACACACAGTTCCCGGTTTCCTTTGGCTGCAGCACTCTCCAGTGGGGTGTCCGTTGATGGGGTCTCTGCTGTGGGGCACCCCTGGGTGCCCCCACCCCTACCTGGCTGGTGTTCACTCCGACCCACAGGAGAGCCTCATCTTGTAGTGGAATTACAATTTTGTTTCTAATTAAGGCATAAATTTGATGTGTAAGTATCACTTTTATAAAGCACTTGAAACTGTAGCTTTCTGTGCCACTGCCCCCATCACATTCACCTGCCAAGTAAATCATTAGCAGAACAAATTAGAAAAAAAAGAGTTAAATTGTGAATTAAAATATTTTTCTGATTACTAGTTGTCTTTTCTATGCAAAATTAAAAGTATTTTCATCTCCTGCATTTAAAACATTGATTTTTAAAAGCAGCACAACTGCTCGCTGTCCATATGAGTGTATTTAATTACCTCCCAGTAAATGTGTGTTAAAAGTGACCACTGATCTAAAACATTAAGTCAGCATTTGTGATTATATCACACTGAAATTTAACACCTAAATTACTGCAGTAAAGTAGTGATAATTAAATAATGTTTACATAAAGACTTTGGTAATTTCAATACCAAATTCAATATTTCCTCTGTTATCATCTGAAGCATTTAAACCCGAGCAAGAGAGGCCAGCAGGWGAAGGAGTTCCAGAGTACACAGAATCCCAGAATAGAGGGGTTTCCAGCTGATCAGCCCATCTTACCTGCCCGGAGCTCTTGTCCCTCCCTGCCCCGTGCTCCCAGGGAATGGGTGCCGTGGRACCCTGGCCTTGGCTGCCAACAGGACCTTGTTCCTGGCCTGGTTCCTGGCCATGCCCCACAGCCCCGGGTATCTGTGCTCGGCTGTGGATCCCACGTGGTCAATCACAGTCTGGAATTTCCTCTGGATTTCCCCCTCTTCACCTCTTTTCTAGAGGATTCCTGTTCCTTCCCGATTCCTGTGCCAGCCTCCCGGGCTCGGGCTCTGAGGGACTTGAGCTCCCTTTCCCCAGGGTGAGGACATTTTCCAGGTGACAACATCTTCCAGGTGACAACATCTTCTGCCCCTCTTGCTGCCTCTCCCCGCCCAGCGTGTGTGGTTCAGGGATAATGTGTTTCAGTTCACTCTTTTCCAGGTTGAACTTTTGGCTGGGATAATGTTAAGCCTTTTGTCATCGTTCAGGGACAGCCAATTATAAATTATTGTGTCATTTTTCTCATCATGGTTTACTAAAAACTTAAAAAAAAATTACAGCTTGATTTCCTGAATGTAGTTTTATGTTTTTTCCCTAAAACTGGGCTCGTGGGATATTCAACAAACCATGGGCCATACCCTCTGTTACGAAGAAATACCTTGGAACAAACCACTTCATTTTCATTCATATTCATCTTTTCATGAGCCACTCCTCTGGAACTCTTCCTAAAATCTTCTTTCAAGACAGATTTTTAAAGAACTATGGGTAACAAATATAAATGTGTGACATACAAACAGGACACGGGCACTTCTACACAGAAGCAATTTGCCACCTGCTTAGCAGGGAACCAGAATAAATCCAGAGTATCTGAATTAGTTATAGTGCTCCTGAGGCAGGGCCCAGAGCTTGTCCAGCAGCAGAGCCAGGACTTCCACGGGAGGTTTGTTCAAGCAGCAGAGCCGGACTCCGGGAGGAGCCTGCAGCTGTAGGAGAGGGAGGAGGAGAGGATTTGGCTTTCTTTTGGCTTAGTTCTGTCTTTTCCAAACGCTCCCTCGGGGATTTCCGTGCTGCAGGGACTCCCACACAGCCTGGTTCAGCCCCAGTGAAAGGGTCCCAAGATTGCACCTCCCATCGCCAGTAGCAAAGTATGAGACAGATGTGGGGGGGTGGAGGGGGCAATGTCTCTGTGTCGGGCTCGGGAAGCAGGGCTGTCCTCCTGGGAATAACAGCAGGAGCAGCTGGAGTGTCCTCAGGAGCCTGGAACAAGACACAGCATCAGGAATCAAAGAAAAGCCCATCTGGGCAAAAATAGCATTCATGAAACTTCTGTAAGGTCCTATTTATAATTATCTGCTGAATTGTACAATTGATAAAAAAGGATTTGTGTTGTATTCCATTTATGTTGGTTAGTGGGGAGTGTTTCCCTCAATTCCATCCATGCCATGGTCATTTCTGGCAGGACACACAGAAACGGGGCAATTTATCCCCTATTTACATGGAAAAGGGGGGATTCAGGGAGTACCCAGGGCCCTATGGCACAATGCCTGGAGGAACACACCCTTATAAATGCCATGTTCCCCCAAACCCGCCTGGCTGCTGTCCTGGAGGCAGGACAGGCTCCCTGGCTGTGCAGGGAGAGGGGCTGAGGGCTTCCATGGACTTCCAGCCAGGACCAGCTGGAGCAACCCCAAGGCAGTCAGAGGAACAAGCCCAGACCGGGTGTTTTCCCTGGCTTGCTAGAAGTTTCCTTGCTTTTAAGCCTGCTGATTTTTTTCCTTTCCTTGTCCTTCCCTCCAAAGAAGGAAGTTCTGTTTGACAAGTTTTTGCCTGCTGGTGCCCAGGCTTCATGCTTTTTTTAAAGGCTTTAGAGATTTCCATTTTTGGGTTCTCTGGGATGCCCAAGAGACCCTCCAGTCCTGCTGATACAGCCAGAGAAAGGCTCTGATGCCTTCTGAGAAGGAGAGACCAGAGGAGACCTGAGGGCTTACCTTGTGCATGTGGCCTGAAGGACTATGACCAAAGAATGAAMGCTAAAGAGAAAAATAAAAACAAAAATAAAAACTGAAAAGGGGAGGGAAGAGAGGAAAAAATGGAAGAGAAGAAAGAGATTAAGAGTTTACAGTGTGTTTAGCTGAGAAATAAGCTGTGGTTACAGACAGAGTGCAACAAAACTCAGGTGAGAAGAGATATGGAGTGTGAAGTAAGGTCCAAGGGCTCGGGGCTCGACTTGGCTCACAGGAGCTCCTGTGTCCCTTGGACTGGTGACAGTGATCCCCTGCCCCCCTGAGCCCAGCCAGCCACAGCCACGGGCTCAGCGAAAATGGGGAGGGAAAACATCAGCTGAATTCCTCTGACACCTCAAAACACCCCCAGCCCAGCCCTGCTGAGGTTTGGGTTCAGCCTCAGGTGCTAGTACAGCTCAGCCCCTGTTGCACCTGACCATGGCCATCTCACTGCAAATGGGTGGGTTCAGCTGAGGGCAATTTTGGGGTAAAATACAAGAGTTTTGGCTGTCTGGAGAAAGCTCGATGACRTGAACTGTGGCTGCAGGTGAGGGACGAGAGCAAAGCCCCTTGCTCCTGCTGGGAAGGGCTGGTCCGTGCAGCTGCACCTCCAGGTGCTGGAGATGGGAGGCAGGGAGCAAAAACCCCAGCTCCTTCCCCAGAGCTCCTGCCCACCTCGGCTCTCCCCCTGCCGGGGCGGAGGGACCCCCTCCCTGCCGAGTCCCGCGCGTGGGGCTGCGCTGGAGGACAACGGGASGGACAGACTCCATTCATCCCCTTCACCTTCCCTCCTCACAGGGACTGCTGCAAGTGCAAACTGCTCTCCTGGAGCGCTCCCCTTTCTCCCTGCACTGCACACACGAGCTCTCTCTGAGGCTGTTTCCTCGCCCCGGTGAAATGGAGAATGGTCATGTGCACACACAGCAGCTCTTCCGTCTGCATGACCTTACCTTTTCCTCTAACTCTTTTATTTGTCTTTTTTGGCCTTCAATTCTTTCTTCTAGCTCTTTAATTCTCTGTCAGATTTCAAATAAAAGAATATTTATTAACCAACCAAATACAGATGTACCCAGAAGACGCATTAGTTTGGGGGATATAAATTGCATGTGCTGTGCTTCTACCAAAAATAAATCGGGTATTAAGCTGCAGCTGAGTCCTCTGTGATTGTCACTGCGTGTGACAAGGTCAGGAAAAGCAAGGTGCCCTGTGTGCAGGGGTATCCTAGGCCAAGCAACAGCTGCCCCAGGACCAGCCAGCTGTGGGGCAGCTCCAGGAGGAGAGGCTGGAGCTCACCAAGCCCGTGCCCCCCAGCCCCGCAGCCCTGCCCCGCGCCCACCTGCTGTGCATGCTGAATGAGCTCCATCCTTTCCCGCAGGATTTGGGCGTCCCTCTCCCGGAGCTCACTCATCACCTGCCGCTTCCATTGCTCCACGGCGCTCTTCAGCTTCTCCTTCTCCTCTTCTGAAAGAAGTTCGGAAATTTTGGCTCCAGCTTCTTGCTGCAGGGCATCATAGAGCATGGCTTCTAATTCCAGAATTTGCTAATCAAAAACAATATAAGGCTGTCAGCTCGACCTTGTCCCTGGTCGGGTRAGGAGTTTGTGAGGAACTGCATATCCAACCCTGAAAGGCAACGGGAGCAGTGGAGGGGTTGTGTGCTGAGCTTCCYGCACGGGACAGCGTGGAAAACTCCATCCAGAGGGAAAACACTTCAGGCTGCCTTTATCCTGTGGAGCAGCACTGGAACTGGGACAGCCCCTGGGCCCAGCCTAGTCTGCCCTTCCAACAGGGGGGACTCAGCTCCTGCCTCCTGGGGATGGGAGATGGYGGTGGGGAGAGAAGGGAAAAGTAAAGGAATGGGCAAAGGGAGAAGGGAAAAAGGAAAGAGGTTCATAAAAGACTCATTTTGTGAATTACAGATATGTTTTACATGTAGTTTGCAGTCCCTCAGTTCCCCTTTCTCAACAGAGGACATGGCAGCACCAGTCCATGCTCCTGCCAGAAGAACTCCCTGCTGTGTGTGTGCAGCATTTTGTACCAACCAGCTGAAAATGCCTCATGGGGAGACATTCCCAGCACTTCCTCTGGCAGAGCTGTCAGCTCGAGAGGCTTCATGCCCAAGAAAACGACCCTGTCCTGTAYCTGGGCTCGGCTCCTGCCCCTCACAGGGAGATGGATGGGCCCTCTGCATTCACTGAGATGGAGAAGTGTGTAGGAAAGGGGCTGGCAATRTTTCCCCAGGGTCACTGAGCCTGGCACCCTCCTAGGACAGGTGATGTTGCTGGACTGTCTCCTTCCTGCTCTGGAATCCAAGATAAAGGCTATTCCCTCAGGCAAGCCAAGAGCGAGCCGGAACCTAATTCAGCAAGTTTGGTACAGAGCAAGAGAAAAGGCAGCAACTGGTGGCACCTCTGCACACCCTCTCCAGAGCTGGTGGCATCGTGCAGAGCTCTCCATGGCCTCAGGAGAACCCTGCTGCAATAGTCATGGAATCACTGAGGCTGGAGAAGTCCTCAAAATCCCTCGAGTGCAACTGTCCCCCAGCACTGCCAAGGCCACCACTAACCCAGGACCCCAAGTGTCACATCCTCATGGCTTTTAACTCCCTGCTGGGCCTGTTGTGATAATTCAGCTCAATCCAAAATCACATTTTTCCACCTGGGGCTGCTGCTCACTAGGTGTCAGCAGAATGCACCCACAGGAACAGTGGCACCATGGCAGGAGTTACGGTACTGATGATAACTGTGGCATCTCCGTGGGGAAGAACACATTGAATCTCAGAAGATTCTGCCTTTCCATTTAAAAACAACACCAAGACCCTCGCTAACCTTGTCCCAACCAAACGCTGCTATTTGAGATGTGGATTTCTGCTGAGCCCCAAAGCTCCCGGGCACAACCATCATCCTTCTCTGGATGTACTGGCTTGAGAAGGAGGAAGAGCGTGGGGACATTCCCAGTCTCCAGAGCAGCAGCAGTGTCAGCCAAGTGCTTCTTGGAGCAGAGTGCCCCTGCAGCAGCCCAAGGGGGTGAGAGCCGTGCAGACAGCTCAGTGGTTCCGCCTGGTAATCTCGTTGGCTGTGCTGCAGGGGGGATCACGATTAGCAGCTCCTCATCTCCAGGGCACAAAGGAAACACAGAAGTGAAGCGAATTTTATAAAGCAAAAGGGCTTTTGCCACTTGAATTCCAGGGCAGAACAAAGCTTTCTTGCTGCTTTCAGCCTGCATTTGTGCCCCGGAGCAAAGCCTGGGACACGCGTGTGATGCCTTCAGAAAACAGGGAAATGCAAATAACCCTCAGCCCCCTCTGCACGGGCTGCACACAGGCTTTACCCCACTCCTTCCCAGGAGCAGCAGAGCCAAGGAGCTGAACTGTTGTTGGAGCCTTTGGTGAGCCGGGATACTGGTCCAGGGGAGCCTCTCATGGCTGTGAGCCACAGGGCTCCGAGGGACACCCGAACCAACAGCTGTGGCTCCACATTCCAGCTCTCCTGCAGGCTCCAGGACATTACCAGGGTTTCAAGTGATGCCCTGTGCTCTTCCCACTCAGCTGCTGCTGCGAGTTTCCGCACTTGGATTTATAGCTCTGCTCAGAACTCGCCCAAGACCCAGAGGATCGCTGCTCTCAGGGCTGAACTCTGAGGATGAATCCTACAGACTCAGCCTTCAGATGCACAAACAGGACAGCTCAGGGCAGGAGATCATGGAACTACAGGGTCCCAGACTAGTTTGGGTTGGAAGGGACCTTAAAGACCATCTTGTTCTACCCCCTGCCATGGGCAGGGAAATTCCACTATCAGGTGTTACCACAGGTAAGGGGGCTCTGTGCTTTCCAGGGTTTCCCCTGTGCATTGGTTCCAGATATAGCTCAGCATTTGGCAAAATCGGTCTTAAAAATGACCCTCACAGGACAGGAAGTGTATGGAGCAAAAGCTCCCCCCAATGGTTCGAGATACAAGCACACAGCAGGATCCAGAAACAGAGGCGGAAATACTCACTGCTCCTCAGAAACTGTGCCTGTGCTCAAGGCTTACATAGAACRGAAAAAATGAGATAAAACTGAGATGAAACTTTATGCATTTATGTGTTTTGTGAATATATATTGAACTTTCCCCCCACTGATGGAAACAAGACAGCTGATGACCAAAATGCCTTAGGATTAGCTAATGATGAACCTGACCTAAAAGCAGTTTCATGTCAAATTGGCAGATCTCAGAATACCTCCAGCTGCTCTGGGTATAGAGGTTTTATTCCAAAATACAAGGAAATGTCTAGGCTAAAATGTCTATTTTGGAAAGAAAAGACAGGTTACTGAGAACTTCATTTCCTTATCAGTCCTTTACTCAAACTTTGGCTGAATTAAAACTTGTGCTGAATTAGTTCATATTCAGGTCCTAACCCTGCAAGGGCCATCCAAGCCCGAGGAATTCTGCTCTCGAGGAGCTCGTTGTGAGCTCAGGGTGAGAGGGTTTGTTGAACACTCACTCCTCCTGTGCAGCCCTGGGGGCACTCCCTCCCCAGAGCAGAGTTCCCACAGAGAACAGACCTCACCCCTGCACGAGGCGAGTTAATCCAGGTGTCCCGACTCAGCCAACACTGACAACCCTCACCTTGTGAGCCTGGTCCAGGGACTGTTTCCTGAAGTCCAGCTCATCGTCCAGGTAGCCTTTTTGCTTGCTGAACAGCTCCTGGGGACCGAGGAAGGGGCTGTCAGTGACCGCCACRGCCCCTCCCTGGCCCCTCCCCGACCCCTCCTCCCCCGGTACCTTCTCGTTCTCCAGGTCCAGCATCTTCTGCTGCAGCGCGGACTCGGTGACTTCGATCTGCTGGAGCCACTGGGGAGCAGAGAGCAGAGCCCGGCCTGAGCAGAGCCCCGGGGAGCCAGGGTGTGTCAGCACAGGGCAGGCACTCACTTCAGGAACACAGGGACATTAACTCTATCAGCGTATTTTTCTTTTCTATACATTGGAGGTGGCAAAGAGCCGTATTCCAAAGCCTGCCGTCACTTTGCTAGCTCAGTAACACTTTAAATTCAGCAACGTCTGTCTGCAATACTGGAATGTTATGTTTACTTTGGCAAAACCCAGTGTAATTCCACATAAAGCACCACGGCTTTCGGTGTGGAGCTGCCATCTCCACCAGCAGTGTGTGCTCTGAGGGGCCAGATGCTTCCCAGACCCTCCTGCACCGAGGCTGATGCTGTGCTCGTTACCTTTTCGGCCAGCGTGAGGACGGTCCTTGCCTGGATGATGACCACCTGCTCTTCATTGGTCAGATTCTGCACCAAAAGCAGAGCACAATTACAACAAATCCCAGCGTCCCATTATTAACCCACTACTTGGGCTACTGCTGTTTAAATAAATCTGAAATTAAATACGTTTGAGGAACAATAAATTAAGGCAGAGAAAATTAATATTGTAATATAATATCATTGTGAAACCCATTGTCAGCATTCATACCAAATCCTTATCATACATAATGCCTCTAAAATTCTCATATTTACCAAAAAGAAAGGTGACACTGGACCTATTATTATTACCCACCAGGAAATAAACACACAATTACACAGGACAAGATCAAGCTCAGCACAAAGAGATGCAGTGTTCATCCCATCAACAATCCTCACTTTGTGCAGCCAAGTCAGGATTTTGGGAAGCATTTGTTGAGATGTTGGCTATTCCATCCATCTTTTCTTGCTTTGTCAAAAAAATCAAAGTACTGAACTTGGTTTTGCATTTCATCCCAAACTTCAGTGTGACCACAGGTCCAGCAGGAGAAGGGAATCCCCTCGGCCAGGCCTCGCTTGTGCCTGGGCCCTGGGTCGAGTCAGGGAAGGTGTGGTCAGGGTGACTGTGGAGAGCTCAGTGTAAGGCACTGCTGGGRACAGGGGCAGGGCTATCCAGCAGGGACTGAATCAGAGAGTCACAGAATGGTTTGGGTTGGAAGGGACCTAAAAGCCCATCCCATTCCCACCCCCTGCCATGGGTAGGGACACCTTCCACTATCCCAGGTTGCTCCAAGCCCTGTCCAGCCTGCCCTTGGACACTTYCAGGGATCCAGGGGCAGCYACAGCTTCTCTGGGCACCYTGTGCCAGGGCCTCCCCACTCTCAGGTATTTATAGGTCTGGTAATTCCAGGCTGTCCCATAGTTCTGGGGATGGCATTTTCCTGGTATCCAACCTGCCCAGAGTCCCAGGGGAGAGCTGGGGCAGCCCAGGTGCAAAGCTGTGAGATCAGTGGGGACCTTTCTGCAGCCCCAGTGCTGGTGGTGGGGTCTTCCAGGAGGACCTGGAATAGCTGAGGGCTCTGTGAGACCTTGGGCTGGAGGGGGGCTCTGCTCCCCTTGGCCCCTCACAGCCCTGGGGCTCTGCTGACAGWGGAGAGCACAGGAAAAAATACACAAGGACATGTTTATCTTCCATGTACATAACTGTATGTGCAATTATGCACTGCCACTTGCTGAAGGAGAAACACTTTCAAGTTTCTTATTATTTGCTTCCCCTTTTCATGCTGCTGTTGTAACTTTTTGTTTAATATCCTGGTTACTATCAGGGGTTTATGATTTATTAGACAAAATCAAAGCACAYAGCTGCTGAAATGCAAAAGCAAAGCAAATGCAGAGCAAGCAAATCAAGAAACCGTGTGTGACCAGTGGCCAGAAAACGCCGAACACCAACATTATTTTCCAAAYAACAGAAATATTAAAAGCAGTGTGGTGACACCAAGCCAGTGCATTTCACTCTTCAGTGGCAGCAAGACCTTAAAAAGGCAGGAAATGCTTTGCTCGTGGCCCAGACGAGAGGCAGGACAGGCTGTGCAGCACCAAGCCAGGCGGCTTTGCTCCCTTCTCACGAGCACAGGTACTCCCCAAAGCATGCACAATTTATTAAAGGAACATACACTTACGGCGTTATCCCCTAAAATGTCCAACTTYTTCATCAGCTCTGCTACTACTATATCCTGACAAGAGAGAAATGGAGAACMAGCAGTCAGCACAGAGCATCTGGTGTAGTGCAGGGAGAGGAGGATAGGAAACGAGAGCCCCTTACTGTGACACCTTCTGCCTCGCAGTACACCTGGAGAGGGCTCTTCCCCTCCGTGAAGGGGCCGTGGTGGAAGTTGATGGCAGGAGAACGTCTCTCTCTCTCCTGAAAGGACAACAATGCCTTGGTTACCCACTCCGGTGCGCCACACCGCAGCAGCGTGGAATGGTTCACGTTAAAGCTCATCCCATTTCACCCTTCTGCCACAACACAGCCACAACCACCTATCAAGAACACTGGTGGTGGTCCCCGGGTGTTGGGGGTTTTCCTCTTTTATCAGCACTTTGCATGGAGCCCTTTGGCCTGAGCTCCTGCAGYGTCCCTCTCCAGAAATCCCCTGTTCCCAAACCCGCCGTGCCCCGGCCCCGGCTCACAGAGCCCAGGGCAGGACCGTGCTCACCTCCAGCTCCAAGATCCTGAACTCCAGCAGCTCATTTTGGTCCTTCACATCCTGGACATCGTGTTTCAGACGAGCTTCCTCGGCTTCCATCTGTTTTATCTGCAAAATACATAAAGCAGCACGTCCTCAGCACTGTGGGCAGCGGCATTCCTCATCCACGGCTCACGGAATGTGCCGGGACAGGGATGGGCRGGGTGAGCTCTCGGGCTGAGCCCATCACCCCGGGGTCAGTGTGAGAACTGAGGGTCCAAGCCCACCCCGAGGTCACCCCAAGCAGGGACACAGGACACCAGCCGTGGGGGGACACAGGGCTCTTCCCCAGGGCCACACCAGGATACATATGGGGCAACAGGGAATGCCAGAAACCCACTCTTCTGGCAGCTTTATAAGGATCTTGTACTAAACACTAATTATTTCCAGCAGAGCTGTGCAATACAGATTAGAATATTGCACCTTCTGCATCCCTCAAGGTACAGATATTATTTGCATATTACAAATAGAAAAGTTGAACACCTTTTCGACCAGTTCCTGGTTTCTTCTGTACAACGCTTGCTTCTCCTCAATCCACTTCATGTCCTTGGGAAGAAAATTAACAACACTGGAAGTGAAGCTGGCAACGTTTAGCACCAGCACARAGCAAGTATTTCACTAAATCTCACATACAGAGGGGCAGAATAACACTGCAGGTGAAATTGCAATTCCATTACTTCCTAAAATAACTTCCTAAAATAAACTTGTCCAGATTATTTTAACAGATCTGTAGTGGTGGAATAGAAACATTTCAGTGATTAAAAAACTCTTTCAGGTAAAAAACTGGTTGGCGTTAAAAGGGATATTCCCAGGTATGTGTCTACTCTGAAATGTCTATTTTGCTAAATACGAATTACATATTTCTGCAGATCAGGCAAACTAAACCTTATTTGGAACTTAATCTCTTAGTCTGAGGAATATATAAAACCCACAAACCCCACAACACTCTTTATCAGCAAGAGCAGCAAGAACAGGTTAAGCTGGAAAGGCAATGATTAAATGATTTAATATTATTTTATAGTTCTCAAAAACATTTTCTGTTTATGTTTTTTTTCTGTTCTGTTTTTTTTTTTTTGCTTTGTTTGGATGTTGGGGTTTTCATCTGGAGAAACRCTACACAAGCTGGAACCAGCCTGGGAACATTTGTGGTTCCCCAGCAGGGAGGTGGGGAAGGGGCTGGAGTCAGCATTACCTGTCCCTGCTCAGCCAGAGCCTTCTCCAGGTCTTCTATCTGAGCCTGGGAACGGTGAATTTCTGCTTGGAGCTGCTCACGTGTCTGTGGGATACAAAGGAGAAAGGAAAAAACCCAAAAAATCAATAAATAATAATTCAAAAATAAATCAAAAATAAAAATAAATCAAACTTTCTCCAAAAGCTAACACAGGTACAGAAAATACTTAAAAYGACAAATGCTTTTAACAAATGATTTTGAAAGTCCTTTGGCAGAAGAAATTCGCATCTGAGCACAGAGTATCAAATAATCAAGTGTAATCAAACGAAGTCTGGGAGACAGGATATTGATTTTGGGATTTAAGTCAAGATTAACAAAACAGCAAAGCAGAGTTGGCTCCCCACAGAGTTGGCTCCCCTCCTCCCTGCAGCCAGCAACCCCCTGCTCTAGGACAACGAGAGCATTTCTCCAGGAAAGCCATTTCTCCAGAAAAACCAATGAAAATTATYAAGGCACAATTCTGGGCACACCTGCTTCCCTTAAATCTGGAGCACATTAAAAAGCTCAGAACAGACCCCATATTACAAACCGGCAAATTCCAGCGATCTTTGTGCCTTTAGAACCTTATCTATGACTTAGAACCTTATCTATAATTTACTACCATATCTATTTTGTACCCATGTGTCATTTTTTACTATCCTTGTAGCTTCCTGCTTATTTAAATAGACACTACATTCCTATGTGTGTTTTCTGGAGAAAAAATGTTAGCCGTTTCATTTGTTACATACTTTCCTAGAACAATTTTTTTCTTGAAACATTTCTCTGCTATTTATCCTGTTATTTAAAGTGATCTTGTTTGCAYGGTCCCTCACAAAGGCCCCTCCTTTGGCTCACTGTGGAAAAATGAAAATCAAGTCACTTTTCAAGCTGGGCATGTCTTGTTTCACTGTCATTGTCTTTCCCTAGCACTTCAGAGTAGCTGCTCATTCTGGGAACAGTTCTGGGAATGTCAGTTCTCATKCATTACACCCTGACCCACTCTAAGCGTTCCTGGGTAACACCTCCACACAACAGAAGTGGCACCAAATTAAGGCTCTGCAGGTACATTTCTCCTGTTACACTGCAGCTGTTTGCTCAGAGCAGAATTTGTCCTGGCAAACCCTTCAGAGAGTCACAGAAGGGTTTGGGTTGGGAGGGACCTTAAATCTCATCCCATTCCATCCCCTGCCGTGGGCAGGGACACCTCCCACTATCCCAGGTTGCTCCAAGCCCCGTCCAGCCTGGCCTTGGACACTTCCAGGGATCCAGGGGCAGCCACAGCTTCTCTGGGCACTCTGTGCCAGGGCCTCCCCACCYTCCCAGGGAAGAATTCCTTCCCAATTCCTTGTAAAATACAACAAACTCCTAACAAATGCAATACTTCAGGCCCTGTCCTGAGCCACGGGGGCTGCGTGAGGCAGGCAGGCAGAACAGCACAGGGCACTTTGCAATTTAATTAACAGGAAAAATCTCAGCTATAAGCCTTCTAAACATTTTATGAGGAATCATGTAATCTCTCAGAGCCACGAAGGAATTAAAGACCACGCATTATATATTTAAGGCTATCTGTCCTAGTTCTTTATAGAAAAAGAGCTTAATTTCAAGGATTTCCCATAAAAATTCTCTCTGGATTTCCCTTAAACTGATCAGAGGTGAAAAGACCCAGCTGCAGCAATGGTGGATCCTCAGGAAACCCTTCCCAAGGAGTCAGAGCACCGGAGCTGCCGGCTGAGCCCCAGCGAGCTGGAGAACAACCCCAGCAAGTACAGTTGGATCCCCGCCCCCCTCCCTCCCCTCCCCCCCCCCCCCCCCCAATTCCAACCCTTTATTTCCATGTAATATAAGCCATGTAGACCTTAACTTCTCGTTCTGCATCCAAGGTGCCCCCGACCTGCTCCTGCAGCAGGGCGTAGGCGCGCTGCAGGGCCTGGTACTCCATCGTCAGCTGCCGAAAACGCAGCTCYGTCTCCTCTTTGGCCATGCCCTGCAAACAAAAAAAAAGAGTGGATTAGGTTTGTTTTGTCTTAAAAGTGCCAAAATTATCGCTTTCAAAATGCAATTTGGGGAGCACGGTACTAAAAATCTTGGTTATGTGCCCTCAAGCTACTTCTCCTCTGTCCCCTACACCTCTCTTGCACACATTTACCTCCAGAAAATGCAATACAGAAATAAAAAGATAATCCCTGCCTTGGAAAGAGAAAAGCTTGCCTTTCATATAACACACTAATGACTGCATCACCCTTTCTTAATGTAACAGGGAAAATCATCAYGGTAAAGGTGAAAATACAGCTTTCTTTAACAACAAAAGGTTTCCAATTTGGAAAGGAAGCCAAGCCTGACAGCCTCACTCAATTATTAAAACACGAATCCAGAGTTAATACTTGTAGAAGGGGTGACAGCTMCATGAAAGGAGCCCTTCATCTTCTTCACCCTCCTTACAATATCCAGTATGGAATGCTTTCATGTCAGGCTGACCGGAATATTTCACTCAACATGAAATGGAATTACACTGCTGGGTGCATGCCTCAACTTCCCACTAGCTGAACAGGGGGAAAAATGTCAATACGGGAATGAAAAATAAACAGGCTCATATATATACAAATACATTCAGATTTCCTGCAGTGCAGCACACACCTGGTAACCACCATGTGCCTTTCATGATGGAGTTAGGAATTTTCCAGGTTCCCTTTTAGCAGATCTAATTGCAACCCATGGCACAGGGGTGCAATTCACCTGCAGCCAGTGCACCATGAAAAGGCTGCACATCATCAGGGGCAATTTTTGTTTATTACAAGATTCTTGTTAAGTCCAGAACTGTGTAATGGTCCAGTGACCTGACACACACTGGGAAGTGCATTTGTAGGAAAGCCCTGTGAAATACAGGGAATAATCCCTTTAATTTGTGTCATGTTTGTGTGCTCTGCACTCAGAGCCTCCGGAACAGCCCTGATCTCCAGAGCCCAGCCAGGAACCAGCCTTTCCCTGGAGCCCAGAGCTTCAGGGGGATGTTCCCTTCTCCTTCCACAAGCACAGACCTTACTGCTCTGTGCTGGGGTCAGAATGGCAAAGCACCTGGCCCAAACTACACGTGCCCAAATCTACAGCCATGCTCAGAGTGAACAGATCTGCCAAGGGCTGGCCAATGCGTCAGTCTTTTTAGACCTCTGCCCTACAAACWCACCGTAAATTTAATATTCTTAGCATATAATATTTCCAGCTTGGCTAGAAGTTGTGAAATGACTGAAGACCTGAGATCCAGAGATACTGACCAACATGCACAGTATCAAATTCAACAYAAACGTTTGATTTTCTGGTCTGAGGTGACAGAATGATAGAAGAGATATGATAGAACAGAAGTGACAGAACAATGATAGATAGAAATGACAGGATGGACCAGGAATTTCATTAAAAATCAGTAGCGAGGTTACAAACCAAAATCACAGAGATTTTTGAGCAGTACCTCTTCCAAGTCATCCTCAGGGGTGCAGGGGGTCTGGTCCGTGCGGTCGGTCTGGTAGGAGATGGAGGAGCCATCGGACTCCAGGGAAGCCTCTTCGTCGTAGCCGTAGAACGTCTCCACCACCGGCTTCTGACGGACACGGGGGTCAGCCAGGGCCACAGCCAGGGCCACAGCCAGGCCCTGGCACCCCGACAGCTGCACCTCGCTGGGCTCTGAGCACAGGCACCCGCAGCAGCCTCGGCTCCAGGCTGCTGGGAATTCCCGCTCTGCTGCTCTGGGAGAGCTGGCCCAGTTCTGTACATGTGTTTATGTGAAATCCTTCACCCCACGACAGAGATCTAACAGTACCTGAAACTATTCAAATCCCTGAATGGACACACTTGTGCAACCTCCCAGCCCTGCCTTTTTAAATGTGTTTTCCTTCCAATTTCTCCATGGCCAAGCACCCTTTTTATTTGGAGTGTTCACCTCAGCGTGAGGGGAGAGCTGTGTACTGAAATGTCTTTTAATCCATCGTCATCACCACAGTGATGTGGTCCTGTCAGCAYCACAACCGTCACATCAAAAGTTAGATTTTCAACAAATATTCTACTCTATTGAAAACTTGAAATTAATCACCACAGCAAAGTGTTTATGGTTTGAAGAAATCCACTTTCCACTCAAAGCTGCTTTTTGTTTAAAAGAATGAGGGCAGTGGTGGTAAAGAAAGATTTACTGGAAATGCTTGAAAGCCAAAGACAACACTTCACAGATCTAAAGACATTTTTAATTAACGATTTACAAAAACGTATCTAGATTTTGGCTTTGGGTTTTAATTTGCAGTCGGTAACTTTTAAAGGAGAATCTCAGAATCCCAGAGTGGTTTGAGTTGGAAGGGACCTTTCAAGCCCATCCAGTCCCACTCCCTGCCATGGGCAGGGACGCCTTCCACTATCCCAGGKTGCTCCAAGCCCTGTCCAGCCTGGCCTTGGACACTTCCAGGGATGGGGCAGCCACAGCTTCTCTGGGCAMCCTGTGCCAGGGCGTCCCCACCCTCATAGCCAGGAATTCCTTCCCAATATCCCATCTAACCCTGCCCTCTGGCAGTGGGAAGCCACTCCCCCTTGTCCTGTCATTCCAGGCCCTSGTCCAAAGCCTCATCCAGCTTTCAGAGAGAGACAGAACGTGACTCTCTGGAAGGCCTGGTTGAGATTTTCAGGATGACAGGAGTTATCTCCCATCGACCTCAATTAGTTATTCATAGATTCATTAGCTCCAGTCTCACCCTAATTCTTCATCTGTGGATCACAGCACGCTTGCAGTCCCTGACATTAAACCTCACTGTGTCATTCCAGTGTTAATATTTACATTAACACCCTGCCAGGCACTCATTAACCAACATTCCCTTTTCCCTGAGCTCTAACCAGTGCTTCTCTAACCAGCAATTTTCGCATGTTACTAAACTCCATCATGAATTATTTACAACATACACATGTTTTCAGGCAGCACCATTAGAAGAGCTTTTTGAGATGTGTTAATTCATAAAATTTGTGTCCTCTTAAGACAACTACATCCCACCAAAGTCCCAGAGAGTAAATGCAGAGCCCGAAAAGGCTCAGAATTCGTGATGTAAACASGTCCCCTGCCCCTCCCAGATTTTTCCTGAATATCCCAATACAGTCTGTGAATGCCCCTGAACTACTTCACCCAAATTTAAGCTTGGGACCAATCCCAGCATTGCCCATCGGCATGTCACCATACAAGGTTTTGTTTTTTACCTTAGGAATCCTTGTCATTTTTTTCCTTTGCTTCCTGAACCTTAGCAGCTTATCACGTTCCTGCAAGAATCAGAGACCTGTGTTAGCTGTTTTCAGAGAGCAGTTATTTAAATTAACTACAAGGAACCACTGGGGAAGGAAGAGACAGCAATGTCACTGCTGGCCACTGTGCCACACTGTCACCAGCCATAGGTTATTTACTCCAACATCTTTCAGGTTTGCCATAGAYAAGTAGCAATTGCTCTTTATGTCCATGAAAATGGAACTAAAATCAAGCTGATTGTAAGCAACATAACACACTGAGAGCTAGGATGTCACCTTGGAGCTGCTCCAGGGGTGACCATGGCACTCCAGCCCTCGCCCTGGCTCTGCTCCTGCCCTTGGCTCAGGTGGCTGTTGGCGCCTTGGAAGGTGCACACACCTAAGACCCCACTGCACAGCCCCACTGCACAAAATTCAGGGGCTCTTTGAACTCAGCACTTTCAGACTCAGCTCCTTCTCCGAGGATCTGCAGGTTCCCAGTGCCTCTGGAAAAAGGTTTGAGCATTTACTGCTGCCAGCCATTTTTTCCAGTCAGAAGAAATTACAGAGTCATCAATTCCCAGGTTGGAAGGGAACTTAAATATCACCCTGTTCCACCCCTGCACTGAACAAGGACACCTTCCACTATCCCAGGGCACTCCAAGCCCCATCCAGCCTGGCCTTGGACACTGCCAGGGATGGAGCAGCCACAGCTTCTCTGGGCGACCTGTGCCAGGGCCTCTCCCCCCTCACAGGGAAGAATTTCTTCCTCCTCATGGAGTTAGGTCGATTTTTTACAGTACTGAGAAAAAAGTCTGTGTTCTGGACTGGCAAAGCCCAGGATTGCAGACAGGGAAGTTCTAAACGGGAAACCCTCAGATCTTTCATTTTACCCACTCGGTACAAGGATGTGATGACATTGTGGGACACTGAGAATGTGCTGCTCCCAYGAACTCAGTGGCAAACCCCACTGCCAGCAGCAGCGGCCGAGGAGAATCAATCACTCATTGCTTGGCGATGGGAACAGGACATCCCATCAATACCCATTAGCAGGGTAACTCCACAACATCCCTGCTGACCACAACACAGGCATGGGGCGGGTAAGGGCAGGGCTGAGCACACCCCAGTGTGGGTGACACAAAGCCAAGGGCAGCCAGAGTGAAAAAATGCAGTTCCAAGGTAACAGAGCTGTCCTGGAGATGGGGACAGTCGCTCCCAGCCATGGGGGCAGGTGGTGGGATTAAAGCTTTCCTCCGCTCTATCACTGTGTCTTTCTCTGGTGAACAACTGCTGGTAAAACATCTGCTCTGAGCAAACCCCTGTGTCAGTTCATTGCTGAACGGAGATGGATGGGAGAATAAATACTGTATACCCTGCCTGCTTTCCATGAACAGCAATTTAAAGCACACAAGGATGAGCATGAAATGAATGTCACTCTTACCATGACGCTCTTCACGTAGCCAGCAGTCTCCAGAGTCTAACGGAAAAGAATGAAATAACATCAGTAAGCAGACAGGCTTAAAAAGAAAGGAAAGAAATAAAAGTTATTTTCTAAGGAGCATTATGATTTTGGTGTTTTCTGTTTCCAAAGACTGAGAACGTGTTAACACCAAAGCAAAACCCCAAGCCCAGGGTTGCAGACCACCCCCTGTACACAGGGATCTTTAGACCCAATGGTGTCTCCAGCTGAAGGAGCTCGGACACTTTCCCCCATGGATCTGGCCACCAGCACATCCACAGACATGGCTCTGTCATGCCAGTACAGTGCAGATTGAAAGGGTTTTTCCAAACACCACAATGCAGACAACTTGTATTACTACTAAGCACAGAAATGCCTGCCAGGTTCCCCTGCTGCCCACTGTGCCCGTCAGCTCCCAGAACCCTGTTAGCTCCCAGAGTCCCATCAGCTCCCAGAACCCTGTTAGCTTCCAGAACCCTGTTAGCTCCCAGAGTCCCATCAGCTCACAGAAATCCAGCAGCTCCCAGAGCCCCATTATCTCCCAGAACTCCATCAGCTCCCAAAGCCCCCTTAGCTTCCACAGTCCCATCAGCTCCCAGAGCCCTCGGCATCCCTTCCTTGGGCTTCCTCTGCTCTGCCCTTGGTCACTCTCACATGACAGCAGCAGGGTACCGTCTTACCTTTGAGAGCTCATCAATGATGTTTTGCTGCTCAATAACTTGTAGCCTCAGGAAATCCACTTCTCTTTCTTCCTGGCTGTGGTCAAGGTCATTTAAGGAGCTTGGTCTCCTTATTGCTCCAGTTCTTTGCCTCTAAAACCCAAAAGCCACAGAGCAGAAGAGGAAATGATCAGGAGGCTTTGCCAAAGGACTCGTCTAACCCTCCCTTTCCGTGAGTGGTGCATCTCTCTAATGGCTGTCCTGGCAGCTCTCCTGCTYCCCTTTTGCTGAGCCTCACATCCGGGCTCCAAACGTGCCAGAAGGTCCTGCTCTTCCAGTTGGAAAAAGGGSCAGAGTCACAAGAGCAGATTTCCCRGGGATTATGAGGTGATTCTGGCCGGAAAGTCGAAGGTGAATCCTGGAATCRCAGACTGGTTTGGGTTGGAAGGAACCTTGCTGGAATGGGACAGTTTCCTATGGAAGCTGCAAGTTTGGGACGATGCCTGACTCCCTCAGCCCCGCCAGCTCCGAATCCCACGCTCTCCCAGGAGCACARCCACTCACCATTGCGATGTTTTCTTGAGTCACAAATTTCAGTTTATTTTCCATTCGACGTAAGGCATGTGACAACTCCTCATTCTTCCTACTAAGGCGTTTGTTTTTGTCCAAAATGGGCTTATACTGACTTTCTGCTTCTCTGAGACGTTTCAACTGAAAGACAAAGAGAAAATTAACACCTCTGCAGCTTTGTCATCAAATATATTAACCATTCTCTTTAACTATCACACTAGCAGTATTTTCTCCTGATGCAAACCAGAGTTGATCAAAAACTCTTGGTATTTTCCATTGGGAAGAGATCATTCCTACTTGATGAGATATTCAATCTGTGCAACAAATGTTCCATGTGGGGAATGTATTTATTTTTAAAAAGAAATAAAAATAATTCAGGCTAATGCCACCTCAAAAATCCATTGTCGTACAAGCCCAGGGGGGTGTGACGCGGCCCAGCCTCGAACACCGAGSTGAGGAGAAGGCAGCCCCTCCTGCCAGGGTTTCCAAAAGGCACAGGAGAAAATAGCTGGGTGTTTCTGGGACAAGGCACGGCCCTGGCAGCASGCCCACAATCCCCCTCAGTGCTGCACTGACCAGCTCGTTCCTCTCCTCCGACAGCAGCGCGTTCCGGTCCTCCAGCTTGCGGATGATGCCGCTCAGCTCCGCGATTTTCAGTTGGAAGCGCCGGGCATCCTTTTCATCCAACTGCTGTTCCTAAAACAAAGATCAACTGCAAATAACTGTTCATAAGTGTACACGCAAGAGCACATTGTCAAAGCTCAAACCCTTTCTTATCCCAAATCCAAACATTTTACAACTTTATCGGGCAGAGTGTAACCCATGGGACCCGACTGACCATGGAAAGTTGCAGGATGAGACCAACGGAAAGTCAGGAGTGGAAATGTAACAAAGAATGCAAATGCAGAGGTATGTATATGCATATGCGTATGCAAATACAAAGTCACAAATGGTTAACTTGGAAACAGAACAGAAAATATCAAAACTGAAGGCCATGTTCCAATGATGCCACTGTTGAACTGAGAGCTTCAGACACATCGCCCACTCTGAGGCCTTGGTCATGAGAAAATGGTATTAAAATTACTGAATTACTGAATGGGGAAAATCCATGCAATTGTGCCATTGAATAAACTCTTCTTCCACAAAGCTGTGGCCCTTATGGGGTCCTAAAGGGTCACTTGTAAGGCCACAGGGGTAGCGCTTTATCTGAGTGAAAATGCTTAAATCAAATTAGAAATGGATAGAGGTATAGGTATATGTGTTCTTGTTCAGAATCAGAGAGGAGTTACAGCTACTGACAAACGTGACAGACTTTTCCCCTTCTCTATGACTTGTTCTGGTCTGTGGCAGAAGTTGAGTACAACTCGAAAGAGGCAAATTAGTGCCCACAGTGCTGGTGGCACTTTTGGGAGGTCTAGGGTTCCTCATTCAACAGGTGCAGGAGAGGCTTGGGCCAAAGAATAAAACAGATTGGATTGCTCATGTATAAGTTTTACACTTGTACTGAGAAAATCAAGGCTGTTGCAAAAGAAATCTTGATGAGGATCAGCAATGAGGACGACCTGCACATGTCAGAGGCACGAGGTCAGTTACCCGAGGGGCTTTCTGAGCAAAGGGAGGCCAAAGCAGGAAGGTGCCAGAGTTACATTGAAAAAGCCCTTGTGGAGGGGTGACTCAAATTGAATGTTCTGGATAGTGCAGAAAATAAATAGGAGAGAATAGGTTGGGAGGTCCTTGATTCAGTTTGTGTCCTGCTGACGGTGAGAGCACTGAGCAGCAGGAAAAGCAGGGCCAGCAGCGGTGTCCCAGGAGGCTGAGGGGTTTCCATGCTCCAACTGCCTTCCCCATTCCCTCTGGCACTGGCCTCGTGCATCTGCTCCCCAAGCCCCCAGCTCGCACTGCCGAGAGCTTGCACACAAACAGCACTTGGTGAGAAATGCATTTGCATCGTTTGTTGGCAGAATCGTGTCAAACCGTCAAACTGAGGAGGGTGGCTGAGCATGGTACGGTGAGGAAAAGGAGAGAAAGAACAGAAGAATTTCACCCTGCTGACAAAACCAAACCAAACCGAGCGGGAAACAAAACGACAGAAAGCAAAAGCTCTCCCATGGCGAAGTTTGACTGGAAATCTCCACAGTTTGGATAAAAACGAGAGCCTGGAGCAGGTGCCTCGGGGCTGCCCTGCACAGCCRTGGGACAGCTCTTGCTCCAGGGTGCACTCATCAAGATTCTGTCACTTGGTGCCATTTGGTCGCTCATTTAGGTGAAACCACGTGAAAGTGCTTACGGGGCTTCCCGAATGATCTGAAGCGTCTCCTGCACCACTTGCATAAGGAAGTTCCCGCTTGGGGCTGCTCAGATGCCGGTCAGACTCTTTGAGCTGGGACAGTTGTTCATCTAAAGCCTCCTTTTGGAGCTGCAGTCTCTGAGCATGCCCGGCTCGCACCCCTAACTCTCTCTCCAGCACGAAGACTGCTCTGTCCTTAAACTTAATCTCCTCCATCTACAAGGAGAACAGAACACAGTCACACAGGCGGCAGCAGCACCCCGGCACCCCCACGGACGCAGCAGCGCTCCCCTGCCACCGCAGCACCAACGGCTGCCGACGGCCAGCACCGCGCTGGGCCCCGCAGGAACGCCGCGCCCTCCTGGGGCCACGCAGCAGGAGATCTCTTTTTCAGCAGGAATTTTGTCATTAAAATAATTGGGAAATAGCCCATCACCTTATCACCATTTCGGAATACCTTAAAAAAATTAAAACTTGACATTGATATAGCAATTTGATGGGTTCACTCAAACATTTTAATGATTTTGCAGCATTTGGCTTGATGTCACCGGTGGAAAATCTGGATTCATAATTTTTAAAGAGAAATATTGAAACCTCAGTATCCTTTAAATTTTCAAAATTCCTAGAARGAATGTGAATTTTTTTAAATTCTATTTTCCAAAAGTCTCCCATGTGAGCMATTTAATTATTCCCTTTCCATGAGAGGTTTTGCTTATACATAATAAACGTTATGCAAAATCATTAAGTGTTTCAATGACAAATGTCCAATGACCTCTAACTCTCTTCTTSCCTGTTTGCCTGTGCTGTTCACATTCTGTGGGATCAGCCAGGATCAGACCCCTGGAGTCTGGTTAGAGTTCACCAGGGTGGTTGGGCCCTGCCTAATGATGAAAAATCTCTAATCCCAGCCCCAGTGGCCTTGGGTGCTGTGCTGCTGCCCAGCACTGCAGCAGGATCTCCGGCTCTTCCCGCCTGGATCCCRCACAGGCACATCATCCATGGCTGCAAAGCATTGATTTCACTCACACACCATGTCTTACAGACAAGGATTCTACGGAAAGAAAGCAATCACATCCATCCCCTCAAACACAGGATTTTTGGCATCAGTTTTTGAGACTTCAGACATTTCATTCCAGTGATCAGTTTTTAAACCTGGCCTGCTTGAAATAAGAACATTTTGCCCTGTAAGAGCTGTGTTAATACTTTTATCTCTGCTTTGCCTGTAAACCTGGAAAAAAATGACATTGGGAATCAACAGTCAGTCCAAGGACTTTGCTTCCAGTCACTGCCAACATGGCCCACCCTGGGGAAAAGCAGGTGCTGGCAGGTCACACAGGTATCAGGAAACTGAAATGAGCAAATGAAATGTATTTTGGGTGCCATTGACTGAAGATCCTTTCAGCAATGTCCATGAAGGCAGCGTCTGCTGACTTTGCATGAAACAAAGACAGAGATGCTCCTGAGCACCTGAGGTCTTTCTGCTAAATGCCTAATGAGGAGAAATCTAAATGGATGTACAGATGAAAAGGCAACACATCGCCCAATGATTATTGGTTTAAAATAAGCAGAATATTGGGTAGTTGATTCCTATTTATATGGAAACAAAGACATGTTACAACAAAGGCAACACATGAAATTGGGAGGAACAAAGAAACAAGAAAACACAAAACATTTCACAGCATTTCACTAATGGTTCGTTTTGCAGAAAAAAAAAATCCCTAAATATAATCTTCATAAACCACAAGGAAACATCAGCATTCCCATTTTCCTTCACATGAACAAATTCCTGTACACGAAACATGCACAACAGTTTGGTGTCTGCAGCCCCCTGTTAAACAGAGACACTGTAGAGACAGCACACACGGAAGGGAGCATCCCTCTGGAAACATGTCCCTCAGCACACGAACGAAAGGAAGGAAGCGCAGAGCCCAGGGCCCGTCAGAACTCACTGGCAGCAGCGAGGAGGGTCGGCGGGCACAGCCCCGGGCGGGCCCAGCCCGGCTCCATCCTGTGCTGGCGCTGGGCCGGCGCTCTCGGGGCTCCTGTCCTGCTCCCTGCGCTGCCTGCCGGCTCTGGGGCTGGGGAGGGGGCGGGAGCGCCCACCCACCTGCGCCACTCCCGCTCCCTTCCAGGGGCTGGCATGAATATGGATGTGCCTGTGCTCGTTCGTGAGCAGCCCCCGAGCGCAGCCAGGGACCCGCACAGCGCCCGTGCCAAGCGGGGTCCGCGCTCGCTCCCGCGCTCGGGGCAGCGCCCGCCAGGTCCCACGGCAGGGGGCTTTGAGCCCTCACTCTTTTYAGCATTTTTATTTCCACCCTGATTCAAACCCAATGTGTAGGATCCTGGTTGGGAAATCTCTCCCTGCGATGTTCCTGGGGCCTTTGCAAATTGACGGACGCTGTCAGAAATGGCCTTTGAAGCTGCCAGTGTCTGGGATCAAAGCCAGTGCCCCGGGCAGGGGCACACGCACAGGAGCATCCCTGTCCGCCGACCTCCCTGTCCGCCGACCTCCCTGTCCGGGTGGAGCTGCTCCAGGGCAGACACAGCTCCCCGTGGCCAGAGCTGGCAATTAGGACATGTGAGGAGACCTGTCCCAGCCTCGATGGGACTGCCAGGGTGCCGTGACCTGGTGGATCAGGTGCCCAGGTGAGAGGAGAGGGGGTGGCCTGGGCTGTGACACCCCCGAGAGAGGGTTTCAGGCACAAGGCGACACATGCCCCGCTTGTTCACCTCCCTCGTGCAGAGATAACCCCCGCTGCCTCCCTGTCCCGGTGGTCCCTGACACCCAGCAGCAGGACCAGATTGCCTCAGAATCCCACAATCCCAGAAGCTTTGGGTTGGGAGGGACCTGGAAGCTCATCTTGGTCCAGCCCCAGTGTAACCACCCAGTGCCCCTCGTAAAGGCCATGATGAAGTGTGGGGTGCCCCAGACCTTCTGGTGGAGGCAGAAACCCCACGCCCAGTGCCAAGAGCTTCCAAGCTCTTCCAGGGGCCCCGAGACCCCAACCCCAGCCCCAGCCCTGTGTTAGGTGTGTTAGGCCCCAGCCCCAGCCCTGTGCCAGGTGTGTTGTAGCACAACAACAACGTGGTTACAGCCCAGAAAAGAGTAGCTCTTGTCTAGGTTCACAGAGAAAAATATATTCAAAACCTGGCCTGCGAGACACCAAAGGAATCACTCAGATCAAGCAGGTTTCCTGACCCTCCTAAGCGTAGGAGTAATGTTGTCTGGCTTTTATACACAACAAAATCCTTCAGCCCAGGTTTAGTYGGAAAGGACACTGTTGTGAAAGGGGCAAACCACAAATGACTAAAAAATCCACAGCTGGCAGAAGGAATGATTCACCCTGAATGTCTGTCTACTCTTCAGGTCCTGAGCCATCTTTACAATCCCAAATATGGGGATTTCTCACCACATGAGGGAATCAAAAGAAGATGATAAAGACTAAATCAATCACTAATAAAATTAATATTTAAAAAGTCAGCTTCCTACCCTTTTATCTGATCCCACCCTTTACATCAGACACCTTCACTAATTTACCACTGTCTGACAGAGAGCTCAGGGTCTATGTCTGAGAACACAGAGGTTCAGAACAGCGCTGAAAACCTTGATCCCCRCTTTGGCTGTGGGGTGGCATTGCCATGAGGAAGCCATGAAGGTCTCAATGTCCAGTGGTCTTACAGAGGTATTGGTGCATGTTATTAAAGCTTTTGGTACCCACAATCAACCAAAGTTTATCTAAATTGAAAATAACCACTCCCCAAGCTCTAACAAATCTCATTTCCTCAGTTTTTTTGTTTTCTCAGTCCCCTGATAAAGGAGATGGGAGCAAGGAGGCTGYAGTGGCCATGGCTGTGCAGAACTTCTCCTTCCTGACCAACCTAGAGTTAATTAAAATGTAAATGCTCTTTACCACATTGAATTTTCGTCCCCATTTAGCAGACTTTGAGGGCAGTTAACCTTGGGGAACACTCCTGGCTGAAAGCTGCTTCCCTTGGCTGTGCACACGCTAACCAGGGAGTGCTCCTGCCCATACAAATGTAATTCAACAGAGCCATGCAGCACTTTAGGCTGGTTTGAGATGCACAAACTGAAATTCAAAAAGGGTTTACTAAAATTAGAAATTCTCTCCGAAGGAGGCCGTTGCCACACGTACTTGTTACCATCTGCAGGGGAATTTCATCTCCTGCAGCCCCGTTCCGAGGGTTCCGAGCCAGGCACGGCAGAACTGGGTTAGTTGAACGTTTGGGGAGCTCACGCCCAGACACAAACAGCACGGGCCATATGTGCCAGCACAGCACACGGCCCAGAACAGCCTGAGCACWCACTCTCAAACACACGTCATTCCCTTCCCCGTGCTGCCCACAGTGCTGGAAGATGCTCAGCCCTGCTCCATGGGAATGGGCCGAAGCCATTGGCATCCACCCCGGCCCTGGAAATAACTACAGCAAAGAGCTGGAGTTTTCATTTGGTAAATACTCAGAATCACAGAATCATTGAGGCTGGAAAAGACCTCCAGGGTCATCGAGTCCAACCTGTGACCAACTCCCACCTTGTCACCCAGACACCAGGGCCCTCCCTGCAACTGCCAGGAGCCACCAGCTCCCACTGAAATAACCGACGGAGGCGTCACTGGAGCTGAGAGTGCTTGAAGCCACCCAGGAGGCACTCAGGGCTTGGTAAAACCATGGCATCAGGTCAATTCATTGGTCCAGTGACCTAATCTGATTCTTTCAAGCAGGAATTAAAAAAAGGTTTTATTTTCAAAGGCAATTTGTAAAACATAGCATCAAACCACTCTATTCCTTATAACTAAGACCATATTTATTTTACAGCTTCTACATTTTAGGCCATTAGTGGGGACTTCCCATGTGATGCAGCAAGTTTGTTTAGGATGTCCATTAGCCCCCCATTCACTGTGATGTATGAAATCAATGCACAAGTGATGTATGGTTAGAGAAGAAGGTACTWACACTGCAGGATATTTGAACAGCATCAATAGATCTGTTGGTTATATATTACTTTAATATCCTCTTCACAAAAATAAAATAGCCTACGAAAAAAACTTTAACAGCCTAAAGTCTGAAAGAAGAGGTGGCTAAATAAAGGTAGGGGACACTCCACTGCTGCTGTGCCAGCCCCTGCCAGGCCCTTTGGGTTGTCAGGGCTCAGGTGGTGCTGTACCACCATCCTACCAGGGCAGGAGGTTCTGCAGGTGCTCTCTGCAGCATGGTCACGCTGCCAGGCTTTGGTTTGGGGCCAGGCGGCAAGCTCTTTGGGCATATTAAGTTTTTTTTTAGGATTTGGATAATAGCCAAGGGGTAATGACTTAGAAGAGACGTGGATGGGTTTGTACCGGGACACCAAGGGCTGTATGGCAAACACACAAAGATGGTGACGTCACATCAACACTGAGACAAGACCCAAAACACACACCATGAGAGCATGGGAGTGTCCCCATGGCCCTGGGAAAGGCAGCAGCAGCTCAGGGTTCTCCCTGCTCTCAGGAGTGCGAATCACAAGGAAAGGTCTGAGAGAGCACTGGACAATAAACCCTGCTGAGCCCCAGCAGGTGCTGGTGGCCTGCCAGGCTCTCCTGCAAAGGCTTCCCTGGCAGGGAGCTCCCTCTCACAGGGATCTGCCCCCTTTTCCAAGCGCCATGATCCATTCCAGCCTCCCCAGCCAGTTCCCACCCGTGCTGGAGGAACACTCCGAAGGCACAAGCGTGAAGCTCTTGCCTTTGAGACCGGAGCTGCTGCGCCTGAGGCTCAAAGGTTGCATTAGGTGAGGGCAGGCTGAGCAGCCACACACACAAAGGGTCCCTGAGRATCAGGTGAGCAGGGCCAGGTGAGATCCCAGGCACTTGCTGAGGTGGGAGCTTGCAGAGTCACCGCCTGTGGGGCCACCAGAGGAGAACCAGCTCCTGTCCCGGGGAAACAACCTGGGTAGGGAGAGGAATTCCCCTTGAAAGCCTTGCTGAGTGTGTAGGACTCAGGGGTGCAGAAAAAGAGCATTTTGGGATGGTGTAAGGCTCTTTAGGGGAAGTTCACAGGAACTAGCAAAGGCAGGGAAAGGGAGGGACCAGGGTGGATCAGCAAGGAACGCCTGGTGAGGAAATAGAGGCATAACCCAAGAAACATAACTGCTGTAGCATTCCCCTGACCAGCCAGGAACCTGAGGGCTCTTCCTGATAGCTTTTATGTGAACAACGTTAACAGGGTCTGATAAATAAGTTTCTTACAAACCATCCTAATACTTCCAAAAACCAGTTTACCATCCCTACCAGTGAATGCAAAACAGACCTGGAGCAAGTTCCAAAGTTTCAACACCCATCCTTATCCACTCAGCCGAGCCCAGCACTGATCATTTACTACCAATGACATAAGTTAAGAACGGAAGCAGAGAGCGACACGTACCAGTCTGCGAATCTCCCTCTCACACTCCCTCTTGATCCTGGTGATCTCCTCCTGGTGCAGGTGATACACACTCCTTATCTCGGCTGCCTTGATTTTGTCAGCTTGGATGACCATAGTGAGAGCCTCCTCCACTTGCTTCTTGGCCCCCTTCAGCTCAGAAATTTCTTGCTGCATTTTGATTTTCTCCACCTCGAAGCCCTTCTTGGCCTCCTCCTTGGCCTCGGTGAGCAGCACCGTTTTCACCTTGTCCGGGGCCCCGTCGCGCACGGCGTTCAGCAGGGTCTGCAGTCTCTGGATTTCATTATCTTTAATTTTTATTACTCTGAGCAGTTCAGCTTCGTGCTGTCTCAGAAGTGTTTCTCGAACAGCTTGGAGCTCTTTCATTTTGTCTTCATGAAGTTTGACTTTGAGCTCTGTGACCACCACGGTACTTTTGTGCTGTTCGTGCTCCTTGATCTGCTTCACTTCCTGATTTTTCTCCCTTTCCAACTTGCTGACCTATAAGAAAAATCAAAAAAGTATAGTATTTTCAATCAACCAAATGATTAATACATATCATGATATTATTTAAAAATGGTACAGATCACTTTACAATATCCCACCTCAATGCTGCCTGTCTGTGTCTACAAATTGGTGGTAGCAAAGACCATTCTTTCACTGCAGACTCATGTTTAATTCACATTTAGGAATCAGCCAGAGTCTCGTGAATAAGTCTGAGTCCTTACTTTATTCTGCAGAAGCTCTCGCAGCACATCCCCCCCAAAATATGGGAAAAATCAGATGCCAAGCCATCGTTTTGGCACACTCAGGCACACAGACCAAAGCCGCACGTGCACAGGCGAGACACGAAAAGCTCCGTGCAAGCTCCTGTGAAGCCCCAAACAGCTCCATTTTAGCAGATGCTTTTTAAGCAATGAATTACTCAGTAGAAATAACTGAGTGTACCTGACCACACAGGGCTCAAAAGATGTTTCAATTTAAAACCATTCCATAAACTCTAAAGAAGCCACAACCAGAAGTGGCTGTGAAGGACAGGGAGAAGGAAAACAAAGTCTTCAGCCTTAAAACTGCAAATGCTACTTCACAGCAAAAGGATTAATAGATGTTCTATTTATATATGTGTGTGTGTGTGTTGGATTCATAGTCTAAAATGCCTAAGAACGATGCAAATCCAYGGAAAAATGCAGACTATCATTTTGTCCCTGCATGGTAACACATTTCTATTCTAGAACTGAAAACCCCCCACAGTTTATCATTGGAAACTGATTTGGGGGATTAGGGAAAAGCAAATAAATGTTCCATGCCCTTGCTGAGACATGATCTGAAGGCAAGAGCTGGAAGCTCTTAGAGCTGAGGCTCCAGCTCCATCAGCTGTCCCTCTCCCAAAGGCTCAGGGTGAAGCTGTGTCTCCTTGAAATTTGGGAATTGGTGCAGGAGGCAGAGCTGAGGTCTGGTATTGCACATCTGGGTAAGTAGCCAGTTTGAAGGATTTTGAGCTCAAAATCCAAATGAAATTAGTGTAAAGAGAAAGAGAAGAATCAGCAAAGAGAATTTTGACATTTCYGAACTTTCCGAATAACACCAGATCGCACCCAAAGGAAGGGAAGCTGCCCCACCTTACTCTTCTCCTGCTGGAGCTCGATCTGGATGTCGGTGAGCTTGGCCCTGAGCTCCTCGTTGGCAGCCTGCAGGGCGGCCAGGGCGTCGGGCTTGTCCCCCCTGGCCCGGCTGCTGGAGCTCCTCTTGGCCATGGTGAGGCCGCGGCAGGGAGGGCGATGCCAGCCCAGCCCAGCCCCGCTCGCTCCGGCTGCTCCGCGCCCGCCGCGCCTCTACATCTTCCGCTGCCTGCGGGGGGAAGCACAGTGACAGCCCTGCCAGCGGGGAGGGACACCCAGCACACCCCACATCTGCTGCTGCCTGTGGGGCGAAGCACAGTGACAGCCCTGCCAGCGGGGAGGGACACACTGCACCCCCAGGGCAGTCCTGGATTCAGCATGGAATCACAGCATTGCTCAGGCTGGAAAAGTCCTCTAAGACCATCGAGTCCAACCGTTCTCCCAGCACTGCCAAAGCCACCACTGACCATGTCCCCAGGTGCCACATCCACATGGCTTTGGAATCCCTCCAGGGATGGGGACTCCAYCCCTGCCCTGGGCAGCTGYGCCAGGGCTGGACAGCCCTTTCCATGGAGAAATTTTTCCCAATGTCCAACTTGAACCTCCTCTGATGCAGCTCGGGGCTGTTTCCTCTTGTCCTGGCTCTTGTTCCCTGGGAGCAGAGCCTGACCCGCCCAGCTCCACCCTCCTGTCAGGGAGTGTCCTGTCCTTCCATCTGCACTGGAATTCACACAGTGCAGAGGATGTGGAACTCACACAGTGCAGGGGATATGGATGTTCAGGAGGGACATCCATACACCAGCCCCTGGCACTGCCACGGCTTGGAGATGGCGACCACTGGGAAAACTGTTCTCATAGAATCAGGGAATCATGGAATCACAGGGTGGTTATACTATAAATTTCCATTAAAAAGTGCTCAGATTCAGGACAATATTTCCCACCTTTTTAATACCAACGTTGCTAATGTGGATGACAATGCTGTTGGGCGAGGACCTTCACTGCCTGGGTCTGTTCCCCATGACTCGCGGTCACACCACAGCGGAGCAGCACCGGCCCCTGCCCGGCACGGGAGAGGGGGCTCAGCAGGTCAGGGCAGCTGCAGTGAGAGAACAACAACAAATGATAACAGCAACACAGCAACAAAACCAGCCCCCACAACAACAACAACAACAACAACAACAACAACAACAACAACAACAACAACAACAACAACAACAACAGAAATAGCCTGATTTGAATTCCTAGAGCAAAACCCTGAATCTATCAGGGAGAAAAGAGCCGAGGAATGCAGCTGCTCTGGGGATATATAAATGGGATATGGAGCTAGGAGAGGGCTGAGAGCATCTTGGAGGGGTTGGAGTTTGGGAGGAATGGGAGAGAGCTGCTGAGAGCCAGAGAAGTCAGGTAGGAAGGACAAGCAGTCACTACAYATCTACACTGGGTTGGAGGGAGAGGGGGGGAGGCAGAGACTTAGAAAAATAAGTGGGAGAATAAAGTAACATTCCTGATATTAATTGTCCAAACCAAGGTGGTACAAATAGTCTCAGTTCTGCTGTTTCTCAAGCTGGTGTCTGACTTTGTAGCCTGGAAGTTTCTATAAAAAGAAACATGTTTGGTTGAGCAAAGAAATAGAAATACATTAAATTTTAAAGATATTGCCTGAAAAATCTATAACAGGAGTATATGTTCTTTGTATTTAACATTCTTGCTGCTTTGTGTAGCAGGCACAACACACCAATGGAGGTTTAAAACCCTCTTTCTTTATTGATAAAAAATGGGGCAGCCTGTAGCCACAGGCAYGGAGTTCTACCTGCTGCAACGAATGAGGCCTTTGTGCACATTACAATTATTTCCTTAAAGGATTTCTTCCAAAGGCAGAGGCAGCAGTGAGCCAGGTTAGTCCACAACCTGAGGAAATGAGAAGCAACGACCAACAAGCTTTAACTGCTTCCACTTGAATGGCAGGCAAATCGTAATGTGAATGGTACAGGGATTTGTGAGAGTAATTGCTACCAGGATTCTTTCTGACAGACGAGGGCTGAGAGAATTTACATTTGCGTGCTTACAGGGAATAAAGTTCAGGAGCTGATTCCGTGGAGCAGAGTCCACTTGGTGGGAATTAAGTCTGAGGCTGATTTGTAGAACCACATATCCTGGTACTTCAGGTGTTTCAGCTTTTTTATTTTCTTCAAAATGTTACGAAGGMTTAATGGTATGAATTGACACATTTCATGCCAAATATCTGCTTAGATCATCGAAGTTCAACTCCTGGCCCTGCACAGGATGGTCCAGGAATCCCCACCGTGCCCCCTAAACCATGTCACCAATGTCTTGTCCAGCCATTTCCAAGGAGTTACAGGGAAGGARCCTGTGGAGGCAGTGGTGCAGCCTTTGCCCCTGCCTTTGGACACCAGTGGGGATGAGAGCACTGGTACAGAAGTAGCAGTGCCCACCAGTGAGGCTGCAGCCAGGTCTGGCCCTGGAGCCAGCAGAGCTCAGGCCCCGTGGCAGCCACCCCAGCCAGCCGGGATGCACGCGCTGGGTTGTTATTCCCAGGACAGCAATGGGAAGTAGAACTGCACAGAGCAAGGCAGCTTCTAGTGACACCCCTGACCTCGTGTGTGTGCAGGRGGACAAGCGCCATTGTTGGAGCCATGAGAGAGGGGTTTGTGCTCCCAGAGGGGCAGCCCCGCGGCGGAGCAGCCGTGTCTGCTGGAGCACGCCCCGCGCGGAGCAGCCATCTGCGACCCGCGGCCCAATGCCAGCCTTGGAAGAGTATTTATCGCAAATACTGGGGGAAAAACATTCCATGAGAACGTTCCCAGCCCAGCACCACTGTGCTGATACAGAAGCAGCCAGGAGGTGGTTTCTCTCAAGCTGAAGGAACACAGAGCTGCTGCTCCCAGGGCGCGCAGGCTCTGCGCTCGCGTCGGTGACGCACGGGGAGCTCAGGAGGCTCCAACACTGAGCACGGACCCTCGGCAAGCCCCGACCCTACAGGGAACACAGCAGCTCCCTGGCACCCCCTCCCCACAGCGCTGGGCACAGGAGACATTCTGTGGAAAACCAGGCACCTGCCCGTGGATTTTCCCTCTATTTTTCCAATGATTTGTATAGAAGGGGCATCTATCAGACACATCACCTTAATAGAACAGAAAGGTCATCATATTTTTGATGCTGGGAGAATAGATTATGCATCTGATTCCTGGCATGTTTGATATTGAAAACAGCATCAATAATGCATCAGAGCTGCCTTGAGCAGGGCTCAGCGCTCCCTTTGCCTCCTGACTCGCAATTCAGACATCAAGACTGTTGTTCTCAGGTTCGAATAAACACACGGACACAGCTGTCAGGGTTCTCYAACAGGCAGAGGCCAAAATGGAGGACGAGGTGAGCAGGAAGAGAGAGCTGGCCTCTGCCCTTTTATTTATATGTTTTCCAAATTCACCGTGGATTGGAGGATGGAGATATCACCTCCTGCTGTCCACTGGTTAGTAATAATGTCTATTACATAGGTTAGGAATTCATAACAATCTTTGCCGTTAGTTCAACAATTCATGTTTACACAAAAGTGCATGAGAAACTATTTCGCTGAACCAAAAACACTGCACATCTGAAGAACTGCAAAATGCAAGGCCACACAAGACTAATTGGGAAATGTGTTTTCTAGGTAGTAGTTGCTGAAATGAATGTTTCAAAGCACTTAAAAATAAATGAATTAATCCCTACCCAGGGTACCAATATTTGAAGCAAAACACTGTTCTTAAAAATACGGAACATTTCTAACGTCTGCCACAGCCCTGTGAGCACTGGTGTTCTCTATTTTTGACAAATTATTCTAATTAATTAGTTTAAACAAACCTTTTTGAGCCTTTGGTGCACCTCAAAATATTATAATAGAAAGAAGATGCAATACTGTCTATGGCTGAGTTCCCACTTCCTCGTATGGGTAATATCCACGTTCCATTTAGGATTGCACCAGCCTGTAGATCCGAATGCAAGAAAATGAGTTTTCCTCTGAACAGGAATTACATGCTAAGCCAAGGCAATCATGTCCCATGCTGGATTTGTGCTTTGGGTTTTATCCATATAAACATTTGCCACAAACTGTATCACTCACTCAGCTGCAATGTGAGACGAAAACCTGCTGGAAATTACATGGGAAATGGAGTGAGCAGTGAGACCAATAAACAATTGCCAAGACAGGTATTGTCCCATACACAGGGTTATGTTGTGTATTTCCTTCACACACAGAAGAATTGAATCCCAGAATCACTGAGGCTGGAAAAGCCCTTCAAGGTCATCGAGTCCAAGCTGTGCCCAATCCCCACCTTCTCCCCAGCCCAGGGCACTGAGTGCTACATCCAGGCCTGCCTTGGACACCTCCCCAAAGGATGGGCACTCCAAACCTCCCTGGGCAGCCCCTTCCGATACCTGACCACCCTTTCCACGGAGAAATTCCTGCTGATGTCCAACCTGAGCCTCCCCTGGCTCAGCTCGAGGCCGTTCCCTCTCCTGTCCCTGTTCCCTGGGAGCAGAGCTCGACCCCTGTGGCTGCCCTCTCCTGTCAGGAGCTGTGCAGAGCCAGAAGGCTCCCCCTGAGCCTCCTTTTCTCCAGGCTGAGCCCCTTTCCCAGCTCCCTCAGCTGCTCCTGGGGCTCCAGACCCTTCCCCAACTCTGTTCCCTTCTCTGGACAATCCACGAGGATTTTTTTTCCCTGCTGTTTAGATTGAGACTAGTTTGATAAAATCCTTTTTTTTAAAAAAAATACAACCAGTGTGGGTAACTCAACCCAGACTTCCAAAGAGGCACATCTGACTCGTCCATGCTCTTGCTAAGGAAGCTGCAGGCTCCCCACACCGCAGAGTTAACGTGCTCCGTTCCCTGCAGTCGGATGGGTTAGAGCAAGTCTCCGTTTCCATGAGAGAAATAAACAATCAGCCAACGCTCCCCAGAGTGAAATAAGCTCGGAAACCTTTCTTTGATGAAATAATATCTGCTTTAGATTCAAAATAATGCTGCCCATCACCCCCAAACCCGACATGCAGTACCGAGCCTCTGCAGATGGAATTCTGTCTAGCCGAAGTTTTGGCGAGGATTAGACCAATTCCAGCAGCAGCTGCAACAGACACATGTCAAATCCTGACTGACCTGAATTTTTCCTCAAACATTAATCTTTCAACCGTTGTTGGCTTTAACTCCTTGATGGGTGGTTTGTGTTTACAAACCCCAAGCAAACCCTGCCCTTTGTAAGCTCTACATTCGCAGCTTTCAGACTCCTCTATGCGGTCTCACCTTGTGGGTGAAGTTACCTGTTTGTGTCACCCCACAGATCTAAATCCCGTCCTCTGGTTTTTCATCAGGACTTTTACACAGGTTTTTTTGGGTTTGCTTTTAAGTGCACACCATAGTTGGGTGTCAATTATGGGACTAGTTATGGTTTATAGGGAATGGCTGGAGCTGCTCCAGTGGAGGGTCAGGCTGGATATCAGGGAAAGGTTCTTCCCCCGGAGGGTGGTGGGCACTGAACAGGCTCCCCAGGGAATGGGCACGGCCCCAAGGCTGCCAGAGCTCCAGGAGCATTTGGACAACGCTCTCAGGGATGCACAGGCTGGGATTGTTGGGGTGTCTGTGCAGGGCCAGGGGTTGGACTGGATGATCCCTGTGGGTTCCTTCCAGCTCGGGATAGTCTATGAATTGCAGCACTGGCAGACACAATTGCTGCTAAATCCCAACAGGAACTCTTCAAAGCAGGACACCTGTTCAATTTTACAACTCTTATGGCTAATTAAGAGCAATAAGTAATTAAAAACTGGTGAGTAGGTAGGAGAGTAATTTCTCATTTTTCTCAAGTAATCCCCAATACTTAATGTACAAAAATCCACTGGAGTTTCTGCAATAAACTGCAATAACACACATATCCAAATTATCTGTTAAACTAGAGCAGCTCAGCATAATTCCCATGCTGTGGGGAGGACTCCTAGTGAGGAATATATTTCAGACTTAATTCCATCAGTTTAATATTGTGTCACTGTGTTATCTTGCTCACAAACAAACTGTTAGAGCAATACCATCCCTTCTCCCAAGGAATTCATGCCTGTGTAATTAACTAAATCAACTGTAACACAGATGGCATCGCACGATCCAACAGCATTGATGGAAACATTTTAAGCATGTTATTAACATCCATAAATAACTATTTAATGCTACCTCTCCAACCCTCTTCAGCACCAACACACAACACAGCTGGATTGGAGGGTGGAAAAGGCAGTATTTAATTGCTACACTCTTAGAAAAGATTTTCAGTTCTTGGATTTATTCAATTTATAAATGAGCTTGAAAAATAACAGACTCAACAGTGGCAACAAAACCACTGTGGTTTAGATTTCAGAATTAAGGTTAATTTCCAGACTGACTCATCACCATCAAATTCAGCTGTGAGGAACTGGGCAGCAGGAAAGGATACTGATGGGAGGAGGAACCTTTCTTTAGGCTGACCAGGACTATCCAAAAATGACATTTCTATTTGACAGTGTGTTTTATTTCTGAGTAGGTGTGTGCACAGCTCTAAACCAAGATAAAAACTGACATTTCACAGCAACAGACAAGAATTTGAATGAGAAGTTGATTAATCTCCCAAATGCAAACAGCTGGGAGATGTCCATCAGGCTCTAGTGAAAAGCTGTTCCTACAGCCCAAAAAATTGAGGATCAGATTACTCCAAACCTGATTTTTCACTACTAAATATCCTGGTTTAAATAACCTTTTTTGTGACAGGTGCTGTGACTCCCCTCCCTAATGCCAGCCCACCTCTGCCCTGTTACTGAACAGCAAACATGATGCCCTTGGCTCATAAACGCACATAATAATAAACAGAAATAAACAACACACATAAATAAACATAAATACTGATTTAGAAAGAAAGCAAAAGTATGCTCAGACCACCAGAGTGGCTGGAGATCTGCGGTGAGGGGTGGTACCCACCGGAGGCAGCAGTGCCAGGAGTTAACACCATTCCTCTCCCACCAACATGCGCCGGGCGAGGGCAAGGGCTGGAGGCTGACAGCTCATGGAATCGGGTGCGAGCCCTCTGGCATGGTCTCAGCCGGCAAGACGGTCCCTGGGGAAGACCAAGACAGCTTTAGGTACATTCTGGTGCCAGGGAGATTTCTGCATTGGAGACAATGTGCTGCTTTCACCTGGTCTGGCACGGACAGTGTCGGGGACAGTAAAGAGAGAGACCTAATCCAGAAATGGCAAATGAATTCGGAACAGGGAAGCTGTTAAAATGGGATGGGGCAGCCACAGCTTCTCTGGACCACCCGTGCCAAAGCCTCCCCACCCTCACAGGGAACAATTCCTTCCCAATATCCCATCTAACCCTGCCCTCTGGCAGTGGGAAGCCATTCCCCCTTGTCCGAAGTTCCTCTCCAGCTCTCTTGGAGCCTCTAAAGGTACTGGTTAAGTACGTATTTCCAGCTACAAAGAAAAGATCCATTATAAGAAAAGCAACCCCTGGAAGATTGAATAAAATCCTAAAAGGAAAATGTCCTTCCAGAAGATGAACCAGAAATCCTGACCAACGTGGCAGAACAAAGCGGGTGTTTCCCAGAGGAGAGACAGAGCAACAGGTGGGAAGGAAAAGGCTGCAGGCACATGGGAAAGGGCTCAGTGAGGGGTGGGAAATGCCAGAGTGCCGTGAGCCAAAGCCTGTGCCCACGGAGGTGCCGAGGCACAGCCCCCAGGACCCGCAGTGTGGAGGTGACCCTGTGCTGCTGCCCTTGGCCAGGGGAGCTCTGCACTCACCACATGGACACGGCTGAGGACTTTGCAGCTATAATCTGATTTTTTAAAGCTGATTTGATTTGAAATGCTGCATGAACCTTTGGAGTCAATTCGCCTGCCATGCAGATACCATTTGCCTGCAGTTTCACCGAACGGATCAGTAGGAGAGTTTAGTGCTTCCTTGCACCATGGCAAACCCAGAGCTGAGGGGGAATAAAAGGCTATTTCACCCTCACTTTAACATCTGAAGTAAAAGGATCCCAGGTTCAACAGGCTGCCCAGAGAAGCTGTGGCTGCCCCATTCCTGGAAGTGTCCAAGGCCAGGTTGGACAGAGCTTGGAGCAACCTGGGACAGTGGAAGGTGTCCCTGCCCATGGCAGGGGGTGAAATGGGATGGGCTTGAAGGTCCCTTCCAACCCAAACCAGTCTGGAATTCTGGGATTCTATGATCCATTTCTCTGGGAAAATCTTATTTTCAACACAAGAGCTCTATAACTTTTTTAACCAAGACTAATAGCCAGAAGACTTCCACGGAGAACCATATCCAGTTCGTGCACATGTTCACATTCAAGATATATCCTGAATATTCCAGTCAAACACGACAGGAATTGACCCTCCCAATGCTGCACTATGTGCAATAAGCATCCCACTGAATAAGAACACAGTGGAAATGATGTTTTTAACTATAAAAATAATTGCAATGAGCAACTTAAAGGTGGACCATCCAAACCAAGTGTGTGTATGTGATGAGAAAGTGAGTAGAAGTTACACCATGTTATAGGGCTGCCAGCTATTGGGACTGAGAATGACAAACTTACACAGAGGATTAAATTTCCACGTGGCCTCTACCTGCCTACAAAAAACACCCAGGGACCAAAACAGAAACCACTTTTAACCTCTGCCACAACTGCAAAACTGCCTTCATGAGAGTTTCATGGGGCTGGCTAGAACTGAACAACTCTGCAAGCTCTCCTGATCTTCCAGCTGGGAGATTCTAAAGGACACGGTCCCCCTGGGCAGCACAGCTGGCACCAGGACYGGCTGCTGCTCACACTGCTGAATTTTGGGCAGGTTTGCTGGTTCTGCTAAGGGACAAAACTGGGGCAATGTCAGGATGTGCAAGTGTACAGGAAAGTCTCTCATTTCTCTACTAAGTGGGGGGAAATTGGAAAAATGAAAAAAAAAAGAAACAGGTGAACCTCAGCAGCTACCTGTGTTTGTGCTCTCTGTTGGGTCACTAAAATTGACTTCCTGGAGTTCACCTCTGAGGCCAAGTCCCTCATTCCCAAGTAACATCTCCTGGCTGATGCCTCCTCTGGGGAGAACCCCTCCTGTGCAGGTATCTCCCTCTCAAGGACTGTGCAGATGATCAGGAAAAGCACTGGCCTTGCTTTTCCCTGTGAAATGTGCCACGTAGTCAACCGGGGAAACATTCCCACCAACATGTCCATTCACGGGCAGGAGAAGCTCCAGAGGAGCTCTTTCCTAACTACTGGGTTACTGTGGCAGCTGGGTAATCTGGGATTTGAGTTCAGGATTTTCCAATCTCTTAGCCTTCTGCATTCACTCCTTCAGGGAAAGTGGCTTCTCACAGGGGCGGCACCGCGCTGATCCTCAGCTAAGAGGACGTGTCCATCTGGCTCCCGACTTCCCGGCTGACCACTGCTCCTGGAGCGGGGAGCAGCCACACCAGGGAGCAGAGAGCGGAGGCGCCGGGGTCTGCCTGCGGTCGGGATGCCTGAGGGCCCCGGGAATGCTTCCTGCCGGGATCTGTCCCAGCGGCTGCTGCCAGCACAGCCAGGCCATTCCCCGGGGCACTGAGGGCGGAACTGCGGATTGGCAAAGCTCTGGGACCTGGAGAGGGGCAGCATCAGGAACAGCATCAGGAACAGCACTAGGAACACCAACAGCTGCGGCTGCTCTGCTCCGGGTGACCGGAGCTTGGGAGCTTTAACCAAAACCATGCAAATTCCTGTGGCTCATGAAATCCAGGGGAGAAGCTCGTGCCCAGCAGGCACAGGGGCTCAGAACCGCGGGCTCTGCTTGGGCAGCAGAGTGACCACAGTGAATCCTGGCACCTAAACCTGGAGGGAAGGTGAGAATGGAAATCTGGATCTCAGTTTCACAGGGACACCTCAGGGCTGGACACTCCCATAATTAACTGCTTGAGAATCATGGAATCACAAAATATCCTGAGCTGGAAGGGATCATCGAGTCCAACTCCTGGCCCTGCACAGGGCACCCCAACAATCCCACCCTGTGCCTGAGAGAAGATGTGATGTGTAAGAAACTCCAGTCACAGATGGGGGATCCAAGCAAAGGAGATATTACTACAGGGAGGAGATTCCCAGCCACGAGCTCCAAGGCCCAGAGCTAGGACTGGCACTGTCTGATGTCCTGGTGACCTGGTAAAGAGTAAAGGGCAGGACACAAAAACCTGCTGATAACAGAGGATTATGTAGGTCAGTCAGGAGGAGAGAGGACAAAGCAGGCAAAAGGAAGAAAAAAATAAAACAATAACCTCAAGGTAGGAAAAATAGGTAACTAAGCAACATGAAATTCAATCCGTGAAAGTACAAGATAATCTATATTTAAAAATACAATTTGACATATCCTGCACACAGAGATTTAAGAGGAAAGATCAAGTCATCACTGAGGACATCTGTTGTGCACACAGCAATGTAAATAAGGCATTACAGTGGCAGGAGACACGAAATCAGAGGAAAAGCATTATGATGCTGCAGAAAGCTAAGTGCTAGGTACTCATTAATCCACTCAAATTCTCCTAAATGAAACATTATAGGTGCGACCAGGTAATAAAACATTCAGGATCTGTGATTTTTTGGAAGAGGCATTGAACAGGAAGTTATAAAATGATTGATATTGTGTAGGTGAAAAGGATGTTTCAGTTACTTTTTCATACTAATGCAAGAACAAGAAACCACCCTGTGGGCACTGGCAGGAAATGAAACGATTTTTCCAGTAGAAAGATGAATCTTCCACTTTGGATTACGCACCACAAACCCTGGGAGCAGTTGCCCATTGTTCTGCTGCTCCTGGGGTCAAACCACCACCGGCCAAGTTGAACAGGGGAGGAAAAGGCTGGAGCTGAGTCCCTGGTGCTGGAGGCAGCGGCAGAGCTGGGAGCACCCAGGCCCAAGAGCAGCCAGGCCCAAGAGCAGCCAGCCCCAGGAGCGGCCAGCACAGCTCACCCCTTCAGCCCAAAGCACCCCAGGAGCCCTGAGTGCAGCGGGCAGGGCGGGCTGGCTGCCAGGACTGACACACCCCGGTGTCTGCGCTCTCCCATCCACGGAGAACGTTTGCCCGTCTCATTTACTATTTTATTTCTGTATTGAAATCACAGACCCTCCTTTGGTCTTGCTCGGTGCAAAGCCAGCACAATGGGGCGGATGTCCCCATGAGACAGCCTGGGAGCACCCCTGGGGCAACGAGGAGCGGGAAGGAGCCCAGAGGCTCAGGAAGGAGGGCAAGGGGCCGGGAGGAGAGGCCCCAGCTGAATCCCTCAGGGTGAAAGCAAACGGCACACGGGGAGGTTTAGGTTGGAGATCAGGGAAAATTTCTACACAGAAAGGGTTGTCCAGTCCTGGCACAAGCTGCCCAGGGCAGTGGTGGAGTCACCATCCCTGGAAGTGTTCAAAAAATGCAGATGTGGCACTTGGGGACAGAGTTTAGAGGTGAACATGGTGGTGGTGTGGGTCGATAGATGGATTTGATGATCTTTGAGGGTTTTTTCAACCTTAACAATTCTGTGATTCTATGACTGCATCATTCTGCCCCATCCTCAGGGGTGTCAGCTCAGGCCACAGTGTCCTGTGCAGCGGTCAGGCAGCCAGAGGTGGGCTGATCACCCATGGATCAGCAACATCACAGCTCCTAAAGATACTGCTGAGATTTTAAAAAACTTTTTAAAAGCCTATTAAAAAGTACATGAAAAACATGTCTAACAATCATAACAACTTCAGATTTGCTTTACAAAACAAATCTGCAATTTAAATGACCACAGACACATTGGACATAGCAGCCCAAGAGCATTTTTCTCTCTAGATAATACATATCTTGGCAGCATTTCAACGAAACCAGAATTACTTTCAAGTGTCAAATGCTACATTTTAATGGTGCTCAGGAAATGCTCCCGTGTCCCTGTCCTGCCTGCAGCCTCTCTGCTGTAAGGGAACCTGCCTTGCTTTCCTTCAGCAATCYCAGCTCCCTCCTCCCTGTATAAATTCCTCTGGGTTTGACACCCAGTTGTGTGGACTTGAGATAAAAAGGCTTCAGAAAACAAACAACTTGGGATTGTGCACCAGAACCGCTGAAACACGGTAGAGGTACAAATGAAGCTGCTACAACTCCAGCAGAAAAACCCCAGTGCAAAGCCTGGAACAGCCCCAGGCCTCGGCTGCACAGGGATTTATAGCGGTGGAAGAGCGGTGGAACAGGGCGAGAGGCTCCGGCAGAGCATCGGCTGCGCTATGCAGGTGCTGGAGGCAGGAGGGAGCAGCGCACCTGCCACGGCGCCCGGCGCCGGCAGCCGGACTGCCCTTCCGCGGCAGCAGGGCTGCCCTTCCGCGGCAGCGGCTCCCCGGACGCGCCGGCCCCTCCGGCCCAGCCCCGCTCCAGGGGCTCCCACCCCGTGCCCGGGACACGGCGGATGCAGCGCAGCATCCCCAGCAGGTCCCGCGTCCCRCATCCCGAGCAGGTCCCGCATCCCGCCGCAGCACCGCTCGCTGCCTTCCGACAGGGACGGGGCTACCCCGGGATGGGCCCGGCATCCGTCTCGGGAGAGCCACGCAACCTCCCCCCGCGAGCCAGGAATGCAGCCTGCACATCCCCACGGACGGAATTCAACCGACACTGCTCCTTCGTCAGATTTAAAACACCATTTCAGGCGAGAACGGCACCCGAGCGGGATCCCGGAGCGCCCGTCCTCACCTCTGCCCGACGCCGGCGGCGCGGCGGCTCCCGCTTGTCACGGCTCCAGCTCCGAGGGGCTGTGACTCAGCAAACGGAGCAGCTTTTTATTTTTCAGATGGAACTTACCAAACCGTGCCAATATTACGGGGAGGATCTGCTTCCTGGATCTGCTGCTCTGCCAGCCTCTCCCGAGGTATTCCCACTGAACCCTCCCCATCTGGTTACGTTACGACAACAGGAAACGGTTTCTTTGGGGGAAAAAAATCAAATGCAAAGCCTGCATGGGAACCAGACCGGGCGACGAAGGAAAGATTCCCAGCCTCTACCTACGCTGGATGTAAAAGAAAAGGTGACGTCTCATTATTAGCCCGGGAGTTCGGCAGCTCCGAGCCGGACGCTCTGGGATCTGTGAGTGCCTGGGATGAGCTGGAGCTCGGGAAGGAGAGCTCCTGCTCGAGGAGCCCCAGGCAGGCTGCCAGGGGTGGGGAGTGCCCCAGGAGTGAGGCACCTGCCCTGTTGGCTCTGGAAGGAGTCCTCTGGCCTTTCCACAGGCGGGAGGATCCCCCTGCACCCCGTGGCACACGGCAGGGCAGCGGCACCCACAGGTCCTCRGCACAGGGACCCCCAGCAGCACCCAGGCAGCATCTGGGCTGCTCCCAACACCACTGCATTCCCCCTACAAAGTTATTTTCCTTATCCAAGATGTTCCAGTTCCCCATTTCACTGGCACAGGGTGCCCAGAGAAGCTGTGGCTGCCCCATCCCTGGAAGTGTCYAAGGCCAGGTTGGGTGGGGCTTGGAGCAACCCGGGATAGTGGAAGGTGTCCCTGCCCGTGGCAGGGGGTGGAATGAGATGGGCTTGAAGGTCCCTTCCAACCCAAACCATTCTGGAATTCCATGATCCCACGATAATAGAGAACTGACTGTTTTTTTCCCACGGTTATTTTGTAATGAGTTTGTTACTACCTCACTCTAAAGCAAAGATAAGGAAGATGTCAGTGGCACCAGAAGCTCTATTTGCATTCATCTAATCATTCCCAAAAGCCAGAGGGAATGCAGAGGCCCCAGGCCCCCCTGGGTGGGCCCATGGGGCACTGCCAGGCTTTGGGGACAAGGCTCAGTGCAGGGACACTGGGAAGGGTCTGGGGAGCCAGACCCAGCCCTGCTTCCCCCACTGCCAGGACAGTCCTGTCCCTGCTCACCCCTGTCCTGGCCCTTGGAATCTATAACCATGAGGAAGGTGAATGATCAGCCTGTTCCTAGGGAGAGGGAAAGCTGGAAGTTACTCCTAGAACGATCCAACCAGAAGTGCTGCAGAGTTTAGCCTGTGACAAATTAGCAAACACGTCCTTTAATTACAGAAAGCTTTTCCCTTCGATTTTTTAATTAGAAGCAAGAATGCAGATGCAATTTACATAAAAGGATTGTCTTGTTTTCCTTCCTATGCTGGCACCACCGAATCCAATCACATCCTGMAAGTTTCCATGGATTTAATGAAGTCCTCAGGGTTACAAAGCTTCTGACCCTGAGGTTTTGACATACAGGGTGCTCCAGCAGCAGCCAAAACTTGGTGCAGAAGAGATACATATAAAATGCTGACATCTCTCTGCAGCCATGCATCTGTTTAAACCACTAAAATATTAAAGAACGCCAGGTACCGTTTTCAGGTGTGAAGCAATGAACAGCAGCTTCTGTAAAAAGAGAACTACAAGGTGCAGTTGAGAGTTTTAGAATGGATTCAACGAGTGAATGAGTCAGAAAGCAGAAGAATGAAATTTTCACGGCATGCAGGAGACATGAGGAGAATACTTAAATAAAAATAATAAAAATGGAAAAAAAAAAATCAATATTAGCCTGAAGCACTGGAGAATCCCGATTTAAAAGAGCCTCCGAACCCCCAGGAGACCACGGCTGGCTGTCCTCCCGTGGCCACAGCTCCTGCTCACAGCAGCTCAGGGCCCTGCCCGGCTTCAAAGGGAGGGGAGGGACCAGCCCGGCCCCCGCCAGGAGAGAACCCACCAGACTCGCCCTRCTGACACACCAGCCCCTGGGAGGGGGGACAGACCACAGGAAAGGCTCTAACATCCATCTYAAACTCAGCCCTTCCTTTCAGCAGTCTGGCTCTTGTATTTGTTACAATATCCTTAACATTCCAGATTGGTTTGGGTTATAAAGGAACTTAGGGCTCCTCTCACTCCACCCCTGCCATGGGCAGGGACACCTTCCACTACCCCAGGTTGCTCCAAGCCCCTCCGCCCTGGCCTTGGGCACTTCCAACCCATGCCACGGGCAGGGAAGCTTCCAACAGAGCGGGAAATGAACCCCGGGGAATGGAAATAGAATATCCTGTTTTGAGCTGAAGAGCCGTTCTCCGTGCCCCAAGCTCGCCTCGTCCRCCCCGCTGCCCCCTGCTCCTCCTCAGGCGCAGGGCAAGGCCTGTCCCGCGGCTTCTCGGGCAGCGCCAGCGGCACTGGTGGGTGCCCCCGCAGCCACAGCGTCCCTCTCCCCGCCGGGCTGCGGAAAGGACGGCTCTCCTCGCTGGCAAACGGGCTGGGAGCCACGCAGGTTCTGGAAACAAACCCCTCCTCGGGAGCACCTTCCCCAGGCAGCCGCGCGCAGCAGCCTGGCAGCGCCGCCGTTGCCATGGAGGCCGTGCCCGCTCTGCTGCTGCCTCTGCTTTTGCCTGTTTCAAAAAAAGGGCAAGAACTGCTGCAGATCAGTAACTGGGATTTACAGGGAGCTCCCGCAGGCTGCAGGCACAAGGCAGTGTCTGACACACAGGATCCCAGAATCACTGAGGTCGGAAAAGACCTCCGGGATCATCGAGTCCGAGCTGTGCCCGACGCCCACCTTGTCCCCAGCCCAGAGCCCTGAGTGCCACGGCCAGGCCTGCCTTGGACACCTCCAGGGATGGGCACTCCACCACCTCACACAGCTACTGTGGCGAACTTTGCTGCCTGGAGAATTCTGTATGACRGATTTATGTGTCAATCATTTTAGTCAAAACATTAAGATGAAAAACTGAGATGATGTCAAAAATGAATCTGAAATGTTTTAGAATGGCATTTGAATTTTTAGAAGTGCTTATATTTAATTAAAATCCAGAATTTTAAAGCCCTAGTTTGAAACTGGAGCCTCTCTGCTCTGGAGCCAGGCTAGGAGAGCTGGAGGGTGTTCGTGTGGAGAAGAGAAGGCTCCAGGGACAGCTCAGAGCCTCTTCCAGTGCCTAAAGGGGCTCCAGGATAGCTGGAGGGGGACTTGGGACAAGGGATGGAGGGACAGGACACAGAGAATGGCTTCCCACTGCCAGAGGGCAGGTTTAGATGGGATATTGGGAAGGAATTGTTCCCTGTGAGGGTGGGCAGGCCCTGGCACAGGTTGCCCAGAGAAGCTGTGGCTGCCCCTGGATCCCTGGAAGTGTCCAAGGCCAGGCTGGATGGGGCTTGGAGCAGCCTGGGATAGTGGAAGGTGTCCCTGCCCAGGCAGGGGTGGGACTGGATGGGCTTTAAGGTCAACTTTGAGGAAAGTTCCTTACTCAGCCAGGAAGCAGGATGGGGTTTTTCTGCTGTTGCCAAAGAGAAGGGAGCTATAAATGTTATTCTTCTTTCTCCTTTATCATCTCTGATGACTTAGCAGCAAATGCTAAAAATAATTTTCATGTTTCATCTTCAAAGTCAATGTGGTGCAATTTAAAAAAAAACCAAAACAAATCCTATATCCCAGCGAGAATATTACAAATATTTCAGGATCCAAATGAAACTTTCCAAAGAGCTGCTACAAGGCTGCCAAATGTGCCATTTCACACACAGCTTTCCTCTGTGAGCTCCCTCCCAGCACCGTGCTCATGAGGAGACAGCAATTGAGACAGTGACACATTTCTGAGGGCAGGCTCACATCGAGTGCTCAGCCTCCACTGCACTAGGGCAAGTTTGGGAAACAGAGACCTACCCCTCTTAGGAGCTGGAGAGGAAATGACACAAGATTCTCATCTCCAGGGGCAAGTTTGGCCCATTCAGGTTTTCACTTCACATTTCTGATGTTCAATACAGCTTTACTGTCAGCAGTGGGCAGGACACAGCCCACACCCAGGAATGGGTTTGAGGATCCATATGAAATAACAACACTGGGGTAGCAAATAATTCCTACCAACCCTGCACGGCTCATGGCCTAAAATTAGATGTAATAAAACTGATTGGGGTGGTAAATAACATGAAACAACATCTCCAAAATTTTTACTCCAAGTGAGTCAAGCTAATTTGGAATTCAGAACTGCAGGGAAACTGGAGGGACCGAAGCTTGCACGCATGTTACCTTAAATAGACGAGCCTCGTTAATATGAAATAAGCAGGCAGGGAATGATGTTCCTAAAGCCGTAAGGACAGCATTCCTCAGTAAACCTGAAACACCCCGGTCACAGCCAGCACCACACACCTCAGTGCACTATCCAAGCACTGAAGATTATCTTGACAAGACAATCCAGGGCAAAATCCTCCCAGGTACCCCAGGGAACAACGCCTTGAGGCCACTTCTGCATTTGGTTACGCACCCAGGAGTAGGTCCTGACCGACAGCATTAAATATCCAGTGGCTGCGTTCAAAGTTCACTCCTTAATTAATCAGTGCCATGCTCAGCCCACGCCGTGCTGGACAGCAGAGCACCAAGGCTGCCCTGAGCCAGGAGCACGGCCAGAGTGAGCCAGAGTGACCCTGCAGGTACCTGTGTCTCACCTGCACAGCAGGGCTGTGCTCACAGGGTCCCTGCACGGCACTAGCAGCAAGAACCAGGGGACGGTGCAGGCTGGAAAAGCTCTCTGAGCCCATCGAGTCCAACCGCTCCCCCAGCACTGCCGAGGCCACCACTGACCATGCCCCAAAGTGCCACATCCACACGGCTTTGAAATCCCTCCAGGAGTGGGGACTCCACCACTGCCCTGAACAGTCTGTGCCAGGGATGGACAGCCCTTTCCATGAGGACATTTTCCCAATGTAAAACCTAAACCTCCCCTGGCTCAGCTCGAGGCTGTTCCCTCTCCTCCTGTCCCTGTTCCCTGGGAGCAGAGCCTGACCTCCCCTGGCTGTCCCCTCCTGTCAGGAGTTGTGCAGAGCCAGAAGGTCCCCCCTGAGCCTCCTTTTCTCCAGGCTGAGCCCCTTTCCCAGCTCCCTCAGCCGCTCCCGGGGCTCCAGCCCCTTCCCCAGGCAACCAGAGCCCAGAGGGTGATGCAGAGCGGCTGCTCAGCAGCCTCAGCACTGCGGGTCAGGGGGTCCATGCACCACCAAGACGGGCAAAGCCCAGCACTGGAGTTACTGGTGAGGGAGGCCACAGAGGTGGCTGGTTTGGTGTATGTTGATATATCCCCAATTAATCAAGACGGTGCCATGAGAACGCCTGCCCCAYCTCTGGAGCCGCTCGATCAGCTGGGGCACGGCGAGCCCAGAGCTGGAGCACAGGCAGGGCTGTGACACAGGGCTAAAGCGGGGCTGGACAGACAGGAGGTGCTCACAGGGCTCTCATTTCCCACCCAGAGTTACTGCGAGCATTCCTAGAAACGGGGAATTTCCAGAAGTGCTAAAGAGCTGAAGGGTGCTGAGGAAATGGAAAGCTGAGGTGTTTGCCTGGGGGCTGGCCAGAGGCAGGAGCAATTTCACCATTCCCAGGGCAGGGTTCATTAGTAACTGAATTACCCGGTGTCATTTAGTGCTGGTATACAGCAATATCCTCAAACTCTGTCCCAACGATGCAGCTGTTGTTTTAACAACCCCTTGGATCTGTGCTGCCCACCTTTCACTCCCGATTTGGGGATGTGCCAGAACATCCCTGTCTGCGCAGACATTCCTTCCCGGGAGCTACGTCTGCTCCGGAGCTCACCAACGCCCCTTGGTACCCCCGTGGTGACTGACACGGAAACAGAGGCAGGAAAGGAAACATTCATGCCTGTGTAATACCCTTCAGTCTCAAATGCAGTTGTTGAGCGGCTTATTTTTAAACGACAGCAATGATATTTTTAGCAGAGCACCTATTTCTCTTTGGCTTCACACGTTTATGCAGAACACTGAGTTAACCAACAGCTTGTTCCCCTCACATAACCAGTACTGCTCCGACAGTGAAACACAGTTAAACCTCAGCTCAGCTCCTGGAAGGAAAAGGAACCTTCACACCATAATGGCAAGGATTTTACAAGGAAAGGAGGGGAAAAAAGCTTTATGCTAAGAATTTTCCCCCAAATTTATACAAGTCTTTCACTGAGCTTCACATTGCACAATAACAGAGCTCCCTCCGGGTGTTCCAAGGGGTTTATTCACCTTCCTGCTCTCCTGTGGGGTGGGATGTGCCACCTCTGTCAATGCCAGACTGGGTCAGACCATCTTCTGCCATCCAAGGCCAGGCTGGACAGGGCTTGGAGCAGCCTGGGGTAGTGGAAGGTGTCCCTGCCCACGGCAGGGGGAGGGAGGAGAGGAGCTTTAAGGTCCCTTCCCACCCAAACCAGTCTGGGATCCTGCTGGTTGCTGGGCACTGCTGAAGAAACTCATTTCACACACTCCCATTTCATATTTCCCCTTTGAACAAACAAAATAATAACAAAACCAAACCCCGAAACAAACAAACAAACAAACAAACAAACCAACCCTAAACAAAAACAACTTTGAGGGAAAAGGGGCATATTTATGTGTCTGCTCCTGCTCCTGCTGGCAACTGGCACCAGCCTCAGTGCCTCTCCCCATCCCTGTGCTCCCTGCCTCGCCTGCCTCAGCCACCCGTATCCACCTCTTAGTCCTGCAGGACAACTCCAGGAAGGCATCAAGCATTCCTCTCTTTTCCATTCGTCTCCAAATCTGAGATATAACCTATTTGCTGCATTGCTTGTTTCTCCATTGTTTTTTTACTTGATTTGTGGCTGTAAAACCTTATCRGACCAAAGCCATAAGGCAGTCCTAGGACACACACTAATGTTTTAGTAAGAGGGGAATTAAAAGAAAATTCCCAGACAAAAGGAAGCACAAAATTGCCTTTGTTTAGGAAGTGCTGCCTGGCAGAGCTGCCTCAGCCTGGAACCAGGTCAGGCTGCTGGGCCTGCTGGGTGACTGACAGGTAACAAGGGGCACCTGCCAGCACACAGCTCCTTTAACTCCTGCTAAACCTGAGCATGTCCTAAGGGAATAAAACCTAATGAGATTCCCTTCCCCTGCAACTTTGCAAACCAGCAAAGTCCAGAGCTTTGCCAGTGATGGTTTTGTCCCTATAAACTGAGATTGGCAATACATGGAATTGCAGTTTCTGCATGTGCAAATCCAGGAACCAGCTGGGTGTTCAGGAAAGCTTGGGAAAAGGAGAGAAAACCAAACCCTTGTTCCAAAGGCTTGCTTTGACTGTGCTGCTAAATCACAGAATTGTGGAATTGTTAYGGCTGGAAAAGAGCTCTGAGATCACTGAGCCCAAATGTCAACCCAGCCCTGCCCMAGGCCACCACTAAACATGTCCTCAAGTGCCACACCCACATGCTTTCTGAACACCTCCTGGCCAGCCTGGCTCAGGGCTGGACAACCCTTTCCCTGAAAACTTTTTTCCCCTGATGTCCAACCTGGACCTCCCCTGGCACAGCTTGAGGCCGTTCCCTCTCCTCCTGTCCCTGTTCCCTGGGAGCAGAGCCCGACCSCCTCTGGCTGCCCCCTCCTGTCAGGAGTTGTGGAGAGCCAGAAGCTGCCTGCTGAGCCCCTTTCCCAGCCCCTCATTCCCCGGGAGGTGTTGGGGCAGAGGCAGAGCAGTCAGAGGGCGATGGGGCTGTGGGTGCCATGAGCCTTCCCTGGCCCCTCCACCGGCTCTGGGCCCACCCGAGCAGCACCTGGAGGGGCTGTGCATGAAACRCCGAGGAAAAAGAGGACACAAGTAAAAGGTGGAAGTGCCAAACTGTATAAGGAATCCTTCCAGAGGCAGCATAAATAACAAACTGCTCCCCGGTGTGGCAAGGCTGCCTGAAGCCCCCAGGGAACGGGAACCTCCCGTGGATCCTGGAGCTGCTCTGAGCTCTTCCCACCTGCAGCTCTGGGAAATACCAAGGGCTGGGTTACAAAACCAAACCTGTAACTGTTCCTTCAGAGACAGCTGGTAACACGGAGAGCTCAGGCAGGGACAAGTTGGGATCCAGTAAGGTTTTAATTAGTCACTAGTAGCCACACTAGAAATCCCCAAAGTGTTCTAATTGGAAAGAAAAGGCTTTTAACCACTGCAGGCATTATCTGGGATAGAATGGATAAATCTTGACCCTGAAGTCAGTGTGTTTTCCATTTGCTTATTATTACTACACATCAAGCAAATAAATTTTCCTTCAAGACCATTCCATTGATCACAAATGAGTGTTACAAACCCCAGCACAAGGATACCCTGAGCCCAGCAGGGAACATTGGCAGTGACACTGAGAACAAGCACAACAGCCCTGAGAGCAAACAAATCGACGCCGTGACCAGCGACTACCAAACTGACCTAAGGAATCTTACAATAAACTCAGTTTAACACACCCTGGCCAAACCTCTCAAAGGGTATCTCAACACTTTGTGCCTCATGTTGGGTAAAACCTGTTACAGGAATGGGATGAGCTTTAAGGTCCCTCCCAGCCCAAACCATCCCATGATTCTGTGATCCCATCCCAGGGGGTCTGGGAAGGCTGAGGGCCCCAGGTCTCCCTCGGAGCCCAGCCCGCAGCCCCTCACAGGGCAGTGGGGCCTCCAGGCTGGGAAAGCTGAGCTGGAACCAGCAACAGGCGAAAACGAGAGCCAGAAACATGAGGGAAGAGGAGAAAAAAGACACTTTCTGCAGCTTAAAGTGACTCTTAGGAAGAGTTCCCGTTTGCATATGACCTTGTCAAGGTCAAACGAGCACAGCACCAGTGCAATAGCTCAAACCCCAGGATCTCTACTGGATTCAAGGAAAGTCAAGACTCCACACCCAGCTGCTGCCCTGTGTGTTTGAGGAACCCTGTTTATCCTCCAGACATTCTCTGAAGCCTTTCCCAACTCCCTGTCCTCAGGCACTGCCTCTGCTCCACAGACGAAATCCATTGAACCCTCATCTCAATTCCACACCAGCAGTGAATAACAAATCCCTGATCACGTGTGCCTGGAAATAATTGTGGATCTGCACAGCACTGAAGAGATTTTAAAAAATCTACCAGGATGTCATTCTCCATTAGAATCATTTCTGCAGAATTCTATTCAGTTCCTGAGATCTTTTGGGGTTTATTTGAGCAGAGCGCACTTGACTGTAATTGGCAAAGGAAAATCAGGAATTGCCTTTCCAGGTTAAATGACTGGTAGAAATGGATTAGCATTTTGCCACTAATAGCAGCCAGCACTGGATGCTCTGGGGACAGGAAGGCTCCCTTTTCCTTTGCATGCAGGTACATGCTCCTGGCCAGCTGTGGGCAAATAACGACAGTGATTTCCAGCAGTGATTTCATTTGGATTTCTGAAGTATTGGCTAATATTTGGCTGCTTTTACCATGAAATATATTAGTACTAATGCTGTTTTAAAAYTGTTCAGTCATGTTGGAGTCTCACTCCCAGAGTAGCTGAATGGGTTCAAATCCTATATCCCAGTCAACTGGGATGCGTACAATTTTTAGGACTTGCTTTTTAAATTATTTGTCYGTTTAAGTTGAGCCTCTGTTTGTGATCATACCCAAAGAGCTGCAGCACAGAAGGTGACAAGCTGAGAACACATGTTTTAAGGGAAAATGTTAACAAAGATCATTATTTAAAGGCCTTCACTTGTTAACATTCATTTGCTGATGCTACTTTGAATTCAAGCCATCTGCAATAAAAAGTAATATTTTAGAGATGCATTTCAGGGGAAAAAAAAAAGTGAAGCAAAGTTTTACTCTTCATGTAAACTGACAGTGCACTGGGAAACTTGGTGAAAATTCACCAAGTGGGAGGTGTTGACAACTGAGCATGTAACAAGGGAAGGATTTACAGGCACACAGTTCCACAAATATATCCCAGACTGGTATTTGTCAAGATAACCCATGAGCCTTCAGCACACTCTTTAAAGCCTTATTCAAGCAGGGTGTTATTTCTCCATCAGGGTGATAAATGCACCCTCCTCTGGTCAGGGCAATCTTGCAGCCTCACACTGGGGTCATTGGCCTTTTAACCACCACTACAAACACTAAAATTCCTACCAGTCTGATATTTGCAGGTGAAGAAAAAGGGSCTGAGTCAGAAAGCTGCCAAGAGCCAACACAAACCAGACAGAAATTCTGCTGCAAAGTAAAGTACTCAGGCAGTCCCTGTGAACCTTTCAATTTCTGAGCATATATTAAGGACCCAGCAAGCCCTTACACACAGAGAGGAGCCCAAGTGCAGAAGAGGTGGCAGGTTAAGGAGGCTGCACGTCAGCTGAGAGCCCAGGCTGACAGCTGTGAGTGTCTCCTGCCAGGAAATCATTATTTTGTTCTACACACATTTCTCTGGAAGTACCACAACGTGAGAAATAGCAGGTAAAATCACMCCAACTGCAATGTGTTTTCTAATTTCTGTCTGCATTTTAAACAGTGTCAGTAGAGGCATCACATGTACTGAAAGGTAAAGGAATCTAGATGAGATAAATTACATTTAAAATGATTGAGGGAGCAAGCAGCTGGGAAAGAAAAATAAAAGAACTTTCTTTTTTTAGGTTAAACAGCACAGAATAGAATCATAATCCCAGACTGGTTTGGGTTGTGAGGGACCTTGAAGCTCATCTCCTTCCACTCCCTACCATGGACAGGGACACCTTCCACTATCCCAGGCTGCTCCAAGGCCTGGCCTTGGACAGTTCCAGGAACGGGGAGTCTGAGTTCCCGGCCAGGACAGGATTGTCATGGGAAGCAGTTCCGAGAYACGCAGTGTATGGAGTTCAGCAGACAGGAAATGCCCGAATCAGTTCCTCGGTGAGCACAGAGACAGATTATTTGTCACAGCAATCCACTGGGGCGTGTATTACCCCAAACACCAACATTCACAGCTGCAGAGGAGATCCAGCAGCAATCACAGGCCCTGGCATTTCAACTGCATCACACACGACAGGGACTCCATAAGATCCCGAGGAATAACCGGAGCTGGAAGGCACAGCTGGGCCCCAGTGCCAGGCAGAGCCATCCCCTTCCTGGCATCCGAGAGCAAGGCTTTGCAAATCAGAGCCATGGTTATAACCACCCCGAAGGGAGCAGGGGGGGAAACAACCTCAAACACACAGCGCAAAACAACACATTTGAAAATGGATCCTACAAAGCCTTTAGGCAGCAGACGGGTCATGTGCAACAAATCAATCAATCTACCTGTCTGTCTGTCTGTCTATCTATCTATCTATTTATCACACATTATCTATCTATCTATCACACATTATGTCCATATTTATAGATACATCAGCCCAGGTAGGCACCGATTAATAAGCACRGGTAGGCACTAATTGAGGAGCACAAGTAGGCACTAATTAAGGAGCACAGGTAGGCACTAATTAAGGAGCACAGGTAGGCAGAATCCTCATTCCCTCATGCCGCACACGGAGGGAGCCCCAGTCCCTGCCTGCAGTGCACTTCAGATAAAACCTGTAGGCTGCTCAAGCAGACACATTTAAAGGGATTTTTATGTTTCACACTGCAAAGGGCTAAAAAAAAAAATAATCCATCCCCGCTGCACATGATTCTATTTTCCCTCTCCATCCTCTGAACAGGGGGATCAGATGAGGAGCGATGCATCGATCGGTCCAGGGAAGCACTGAGAGGGCAGAGGAGAAGGAAAATAAAATAAAAAATAMTAAAAATCCCCCCACCCCCGAGTAAAATGCGCTCACCACGTACCCCGGGCGCGGATCCGAGCGGTCGGAGCAGCTAGGGCCGCGTTTCCCCGGCAGGCTGCGGTGCCCGGGCGCTCCGGGGCGGCGGGATGAGCTCCGTGCCGGCAGGCTCAGCCATTGCGGAGTCACTGCAGCTCCGGCAGCACGTCAGCACCGCTCCCGGCTCCAGCGCCCTCCCTTCCCGAGCCGCGGCGGGGCTGCTGCTGGAGYCGCGCTCCTCCGGCGCTCAGGGCCCCGCGCTCCGGGGCGCGCCCGCCACGAGCGGCATTCCCCGCGGCCTTAGCGAGGCGGAGCTGCGCGCCCAGCACGGCCGGGACCGGCACGGAGCTGCTCCCGGAGCAGGGCCGGACGACTGAAAAGGGCAGGGAGGGATTGAACGGGGTTCGAGTTTACCAACAGCTACCAGCCTTTGCACTCGCTCCTGGCAAAGGAGCTGGAATCGAGTTATAGAATCATGGAATCACAGGCTGGTTTGGGTTGGAAAGGGACCCTAAAGCCCATCCCATTCCATCCCCTGCCATGGGCAGGGACACCTTCCACCATTCCAGGTTGCTCCAAGCCCCATCCAACCTGGCCTTGGACACTTCCAGGGATCCAGGGGCAGCCACAGCTTCTCTGGGCACCCTGTGCCAGGGCCTCGTCACCCTCATAGGCACGAATTCCTTCCCAATATCCCATCCAACCCTGCCCTCTGGCAGTGGGAAGCCATTCCCCCTCGTCCTGTCACTCCAGACCCTTGTCCAAGGTCCCTCTCCAACTCTCTTGGAGCCCCTTTAGGCACTGGAATGGGCTCTGAGGTCTCTCCAGAGCCTTCCCTTCTCCAGGTTGAACACTCCCAGCTCTCCTAGCCTGGCTCCATAGGAGAGGGGCTCCTTTGGATTCACTCCAGCAGGTCCATGTTGTATGGAAATCCACAGCTGTGGAAGTGCAGGGCCAGGCATTGGGGCGTATCTCTCACTGGAATGGCACTCCTGGGTACGAGCATGCTCTGAAGTCACGTGGGAGAGGGGATAAGGTGGGAAAAAGCAGGTGTTGTTCCAAAGCCCTGTAAGGCACGACTTGAGGACTAAAGCACATGGTTCCAAAGCAGGTCTGTAAGCCCCAGTGTGCTGTGTCCCACTACTCCTCACATCTGAGGAAATATCCATTGCTGATATTCACACTCACCCACTGAAAATTCCCCTTTCCATCAGAAACGAATAACAAATACACGTAAAATAAATGCATTTGGGTACAAGATACTTATAACAGCCCACACTGCAAAGTTTTCTAGAAGCAAAGAGGATATGGGGCAAAGAGGATTTTTGTGTCTTCCTGACATGAGAAACAGGGAAGACTGGGAAGAAGACTGGGAACATTCCCAGTGCATGTCCATGAACTGCTGACAGGAATGACAGTGATCTGAGCACAGAGCTGGGAAGCAGAAACCTACCCTGGAGCTCAGTCTCAGTTTTAGAAAGGAGGGTCTGGGGTTTTTTTTTCCCTTAAACAATAGCTAAATATTTGAAACTCTCCACTGAAAATCTTCATTTTCCCTCTGTTCCCTGACTCTGTGCAGCACCAGAATGTGAAGCCAAGAAACGTGACTGCTAACCAGATTCCTAGAAACCTGTTCCTGTTTTTGTGGATAACCACCACTGTGTTCCTCCTGCCTCTGTCCCTGCTCAGTGGTTCAATTATCCTTTGCCAAAGGGACATGTAGTGGCACTTGGAGACAACAGGACTGGCTGTGGCTCTGAGAGCCGTGACAACAAYGGCTTTGGGATAAATAAAACTATTTTCTATTTTTAGAGCTGAATTGCAACACTTTGTGGGAGTTTGTAAGCAAAMCAAGTCACGTTGCAGGCAGTGTCGTAAGCGACCTACAGCAAGAGCCCAGCAGTGGTTTGCATCACTCAAAGAATTGGGGGTTGTTTTTCAGCTGGCAAGTGCTCAGGAGAAGCATTGCTCTGGCAACTTCCATGGGCTGAGCTGTACAGAAACGGCAATGGACTTTAAAAACTTGAATTTAGTAAGTAAAGAAGAGCTGAAGGAATTTTCATGCTCTGCTTTTGCAATTCACACTGGAAGCAGTCAGTTYTTCCACTGCAAGGTGGAAAAGCAAACCAGCAGCACTCTGGGTCTGGTTTAAACCCTGCTTGGTGCCCTTTCCAGCAGTGCCAGCCCACGGTTCCGAGCTCACTGTGACACCGAGCAGCAGGCAGGGCACGGAACGCCCTGTGCGGGCACCCCAGAAATGGGGCACAAAGTGTCTGCTCAGCCCCTGTGCGGGGCTGCTGAGAAACCCAACAGACCCAGCCCAGGACTCCCAGCACAGCCCTGCCAYGGCACAGGCACACCAGAGACAGGGTGGGACTGCCTTGCTTTGTGAACTGTCCAAATGGACCAAAATCATAAAATCATAAAATCACAGAAGGGTTGGGGCTGGATGGGACCTTAAAGCTCATCCCATTCCATCCCCTGCCATGGGCAGGGACACCTTCCACTATCCCAGGCTGCTCCTCACATCAACAGCCTGGGTAAGCAAGAGCAGCTCAGAAAAGACCCGAGAGCAGCTGGGTGGTTAATGATGAACTCCATTCCAAGAAACACACAGCATAAAATGTATCTACGGTTCAGTTTCCAGAGGCAGCCAGGAAGGTTAATGACCAACCCCCTTTGTGGGATGGAGACAGGCACCTCTCAAATTTCAGCAGGGTTTGGGGCCTGTGTCTGCACAGGTGAGCAAAAGTCACAGAATCCCAGAATCACTGAGGCTGGAAAAGATCCCCAGGATCATCAAGTCCAGCCTGTGCCCAATCCCCACCTTGTCCCCAGCCCAGAGCACCGAGTGCCACATCCAGGCCTGCCTTGGACACCTCCAGGGGTAGGGACTCCACCGCCTCCCTGGGCAGTTCCAATGCCTGACCACCCTCTCCAAGAGGAAATTCCTCCTGATGTCCAACCTGAGCCTCCCCTGGCACTGCTTGAGGCTGTTCCCTCTCCTCCTGTCCCTGTTCCCTGGGAGCACAGCCTGGCCCCCTCGCCCTGGCTGCTCCCTCCTGTAAGGGAGTTGTAGGCACATTTTCCCAAATCGGCCCTGAAATTCCCACTSTCTTACACTGTATCTGTATGGAGTTGGATGGATTACTTTGATTTTTATTAATAAGAAACCGAAAAACCCCTTCAATCAATATTACCTGTTTTTAAACAAATGCGAGTTTATCATCACTTTGGGATTACAAACAACTTCAGTGCAGTGCCTGAAATACTTGTCCCCCACAAATGGGCTGAGCTGCCATGTCAGGCCCAACCCACAGGCTGAAAACCAACRCAAAGCTGAAGCTGTCTGAGCAGCAGGTGTGACTTCGTACCCAMATCATCGCCTTTGCCAGTCCGTGGAGGAGACGGGTCACTGTCTCTGGTTTAAAAGGAATTAATCAATACATGATTAGTCTGTGGCATGCAGATAAATAAGATTAGAGTGAGCCCCAGCCGGGCGGAGGATCGCAGTGTAACAAATCAATAACCTTCAAAGACTTCATCCAACACAATTTACAATTTTCCCTGATCACAGCACAGTGTATTTCTGTCAATAACCCGAAACCTTGAGCCGTCAAGTCTTACATGAAAATAAAAGCAGTCAGCCAATGACTAATGAAAGAGAAGCTGTGGCCACCCCATCCCTGGAAGTGTCCAAGGCCAGGTTGGACGGGGCTTGGAGCAGCCTGGGATAGTGGAAGGTATCCYTGCCCATGGCAGAGGGTGGAACGGGATGAGCCTTAAGGTCCCTTCCAACCCAAATCCTTCTGGGTTCTGTGATTCCATGATCTCCTCGTCCGTCCTGAGCCAGGCAGCCCTCCTTACGTGACCGCAGCGCGGAGCCGCCTGTTCCCCACACCCGCAAATGAGCACCGAGGGGAGGAGGGGAGCGCGTTCCTGGCAGGGGGAACTCGCTGCTCTCTCCCGAGGCGCGGCTGCCGGGATGCCGTGCCCGGAGGAGGGCAGGCTGGCGGGCAGCAGGGAGCAGCAGAGCTCTGCGGGATGAGCGCCGAGCCCTCCCGCTGCCAGCGGGACTGAGCACACAAACGCAGGGAACCGCGGACAGMTAGCCGAGTACAGCCGGCGTTTTCTGCTGCCACAGACAATTCTTCCGTAAGTTCCCTAGTAGAACAGAATCGATTTTTAATGATTCAAATAAAATACAGATTTCTCTGAAGATTTCCTGTGCTTGGGCACAAGGGAAGGTAATTCAGGCACTGGGTGCTTGGGCAGTCAGATCTCTGCGAGGCTCTGGGCTCGCCATCCCTCACTGTGCCCGGGCCTGAGGTGTGGGAAATGCTGTGCCAAGGATGGACTCAAAGCCGGACAACTGACCCTGAAAATGTCTGCATGGGCCAAACCATTCCTGCTCTTCGTCCACCAACCCATCGGCTGTGTAGAGTATAATGCCCATATCCGTAACATCCCGACCTCGTCCTGCTGGGAAGGTTGTAAGTCAATATCCCTCACCATAGCCGTAACTCACTGACAATTTACAGGTGTATTTCACTTGGGCTCACTCAGCTGCAGAAAGCACAAGCAAAAACAATTCCAGCCGAGACAAAAAGCCTGCATGCTTTAATTGAGTAATACTTCGCCTAAATAAAGTCAGGTTTTATGTGTTTGTCTTTATAAAAGTCCCAGCAGTAAATCAGTATCTGCTTTCAAATGACAGCACAAGTCTTTCCTAAGTGGTTCCCGCTGTGGAGAACTCTGATGGCAGCGCATCAATTAAAGACAAAAAGGACAAGGATTTATTTAGTTGTTATTATTTATTAATTTTCTTGGAGCTGTTCTGTGCAGGGCTAAGAGTCGGGACTCGATGATACTTGTGGGGCCCTTCCAGTTCAACCATTCTGTGATTCTGTGATTATTGGCTATTTCAAGGCCATGCACCCTTCGCTGTTGGGGCAGGCTTAGCGGCCAAAAGTCCCGATTTTGCAACCTGATGTGGCTCCTTTGAAATCCCCTCCGTGTCCGTGTGGGGGGCCCGAGGGCGGGCGGGCGGGGGGCGCTGAGCGCGCAGGCTGCGGGAGGACGACGGATTTCCTGCGGGAATCATCGCTGTCCGGCCCCGGCCCCGGCCCCGGCCCCGGCCATGGCCATCATGGCGGCCGGGGGGGCGCTGCGGGCAGCGCGCGACCCGCCCCCGCCCCGCCCCGCCGCGCCGGCCAATAGGAGCGCGACGCGGCGCTGACGTCAGCGCGGCCGTGGCGGCGCGCGCGGGCGGTGCCGCGGTCAGTGCGTGCCCGGCCGCCGGACAGCCATGTCGCGACAGAGCCCGCCGGAGGAGAACCTGCAGGGTAAGTACCGCCCCACGGCCGCGTCGCGACAGGGCCCGCCGGAGGAGAACCTGCGACGTAAGGACGGCCCCATATGGGGTAGGCGGCGGGGCCGCGGGCTGGGGGTCGCGTCGCTGCCGGCCGCTGCCCGCGGCCCGCGAGTTGGAGCTTCGTGGGGCCCGTCTAGGTCGCGACATCCGCGAGGTGCGATGATTCGATAGGAGCTGKGTGCGCTGCAGGGAGTGTCCGTCCCCCTCGTCCGGGGAGAGCGTCCGTGGGCGGGTGGATGTGGCTGTGCGGAGGGATCGGGTGTTCGATAGCACCACATTCCCCTGGAAAGGGAAAAGTCCGAGCGCAGCCACAAGTAGAGGGATTGACGCGGTGATTGTGGCGATTTAAAGAGACATTCTCATCGCTCTGTGGAATTCTGCTTCGTAATTTCAAGCTTTGGAAGCCGTATCTTAAGGGAACGCAGCTTTCCGGAGCTGATCCAATACTCTCTAATGCTGGTGTGTGCTCCCACGTGTCCCGGGCTGGGATATCGAGTGAGATCCCTTTCTCCAGAGTCCATCCCCGTGACTCAACTGTCCGGGCTGCATCGCCTTACCTGGGCTTTGGTCAGTTCGTATTTCCAGCTTCGTAAAAATACATTTTATCATTTATCTTTAAATGGTGATGTCACTGCCCGTCCCATGGGCTCCAGCACAGCCTTACTCTGAGGAGTGACCGAAAGAAGATGGAACACAGGGAAAATTGTAAACCACATGTCCCATCCTGTTGCCGCTGTAATCCCAGTCCTCCCCCTGTTTTATCCTGCATTCCCGGTGCTGTACCCAGTGAGATTTCAGCAGATAGAGTCTTTTTTTGAGCTCCAGTGGTTGTGATCGTTCTTTGGCAACAACTTGGCCTTCCATGAATTTCTCGGAAAGAGTAGGGRAGGGTTCGTCTGTCTCTAAACACACTCCCTGACACATACCAGGCACTGTCACGTGGAGGGGAAGATTCCCAAACAACAACAAACCAACTGTGAAGGAAAAGGTTTTGAACAAAAGTGTTTTTTCGAAACTCGGTGACTGGGCTGTTTTTATCCAGCAGGTTTTGTGGTACTGTGGCTGTCCAGATTTGGTCCCTGTTTTTGGCAGGGGGATTCTCCCGTTGTTCGTGCACATGAGGCAGTCTGGCTTCCTGCTGTTCCCATTTACTTGTGGAGCCCTCAGTCTCCTCCCAGCCAGGATGTCTGTGATACCTCTGCTCATCTGGTGTTCCTGTTTCACACTAAATCCCTGCTCTGGCTTCTCCCCACCTGCATTCCCGTAACACCACTCCTTTAGCCATGRGTGGGTGGGAAGGGACCCTGCAGACCATCCAGTTCCAGCTATTCCTGCTGTGGCTTTATCCCCTGAGCTGTGCCCAGCGAGCAGGAACGGCCCGAGCACCGCTGTCTGTGTCTCTCCCTTTCCCTGCTGTTTCTTTAGATATCCTGCTGTGCTCCCCAGGATTCAGAGAGGTCCTTCTGCCCTCTTTGTCCTGTCCCTACTGCTCTGTTCCCTGTACACTGCTGTGGCTGGGCCACATGCGTTCCACAGCAGAATTCCGCTGGCATTTGTGTATTTCAGGTATATTTTATCCCTTGAGCTCATTTACAGGGGAATGGAGTGCCAAGATGAGGGGGGATGGCTTCCCACTGCCAGAGGGCAGGGATAGATGGGATATTGGGAAGGAATTGCTCCCTGTCAGGGTCGGGAGGCCCTGGCACAGGTTGCCCAGAGAAGCTGTGGATCCCTGGGATCCCTGGGAGTGTCCAAGGCCAGGTTGGACGGGGCTTGGAGCAGCCTGGGATAGTGGAAGGTGTCCCTGCCTGTGGCAGTGGTGGCACTGGATGGGCTTTACGGTCCCTCCAACCTAAACCATTCCAGGATTCTCTTAAAGAGAGAACAGCTCCAGGCCCTGCAGAGAGCTGGTCCCTGCCCAGGAGGGAGTTGTTATTCCCTCCCTTAGGAAAACAAAGCCCATGTGACCGTGTTAAATTTACTGCGAGGAGCAAACCCATGACAGCCCTTGCCACACACCCCCTGTTGCTTCACAGCAACACCTACAAATGGTACTGAAAAAAGGCTGAACAAAACAGTCCCTGGGTGCTGGAGCCCAAAATAATTTCAATAAACGAATAACCAAACTTTGGCAGCAAAAGGCCTTGAGATTATTTTGTTTGACTGCCACCTCTGTTGAACAATAAAAATTGAATATAGCCCAAAATAAAAGATCTGTATGTGGAGAGAGAGACACAATGTACTGAGCAGCTGCTTCCCAGCCCTGTGAGCCTTCCCAGCTTGCTCCCGACTCCCTGCACTTGGCATTCCGTGCTGTTTGTGAGCTGGGAGGCAGGGCTGGCGCTGTGTCCCTGCGGTGTCACTCCGGGCAGGAGCACTACGACCGTCCCTCCCGTGCCTGTGGCAAAGCCCTCAGGCTCCTGGGGCTCAGTTTTCCTTTCTGCCAAGCAGGGTCCTGGGTGGAACTGCACTTCAGCAGCAACGGGAATGGCAGTGGGAGCTCTGTCTCTGCGGGCAGCCAGGAGCAAGTGCCAGCCTCCCTCTCCATCCACAACGGGGACATGGAGAAGATCCTGCTGGATGCCCAGCACGAGTCGGGCAGGAGCAGCTCCAGGGAGAGCTCCCACTGTGACAGGTGAGCAGGGAGCTCTGCTGGGACACAGGGAGGGCACGGCCGAGGTCGCCGCGGGGTCCCAAGGACATTGTGATRCACCAGAGACAGAAATGCTACACGTGTGTGTGTACAGACATACATACATGTTGTGTGTATGCACATGTGTATGCGTTGTGTCTATTTACATACGTGTGCATTTACGTATGAACACGTGTGTACATGTGGGTACAGACACACAGGCACAGAGGGAGACTTCCTATGTAAAGGCTGGTGTTCAAATCCAGAGCAATGCTGGGATAAAGCCTGTCCTGAACCCACAAGGGAGTTCCAGGGAAGTTGACTCCAGAAGCCCTCTCCCATAGCATGAGGACGCCATGGAGGGCCTTTGGTGTCCCTGCTAAAGGCCTCCAGCAGCTGCACTGCCCACGGGTGTGCTGCTGGTGTGCAGGCAGTGCCARTTCCCGGGGAATGAACCCCTCCAGAGCCAGGCGTGGGTCAGGCCTGGGCACTGTCAGCGCTGTCCTGCAGGACACAGGGTGGGGCCTGGCACAGGAGGGGCAGGGAAAGGGGACAGACACTTCTGGCTAAAGAGTTGTCCTGAGCCTCGTTCACAAACCAGAGCAGGTTTCCAGGAGTGTCACACAACAGCTCAGCCCTGGAGCCCGTGATCAGGCAGTGCGATTAATTCATTCATTGGATTTTGGTGGGCTGTGAGGTCTCCTGCCTAAACTGTATTAAAAAATCAAATTCCACAGTGGGATGTGGAACTGCCTGGCCTGACCTGGCTGGTGGGGATTCAACCCAAACACTACTTCCCCTCTTCGTTTGCTGCCCTTTGTTACTGTGTAAGGGACAGGGCCACTCCAGGAGTCTGGGCAGGGTCTTGGGAATCAGGACAACTGCCTGTGGTGGCTGGGTTGTGGCAGCACTGTCCATCCAGCCCCTGGGTCGTGGTCAGGGCGCTCCTGGGCRGAACGTAGGTGGCTGCTGGGGCAGGAGGTGTGTCATGGACAACTTAACAATTCTTCCTTCCCTGTGCTTCTGTCCCGGCCCAGCCCTCCTCGTTCCCAGACCCCTCAGGACAGTCACAGAGCTCTGGAGATAGAGAGCCACAGCAGTGGGGAGAAGAACAGCTTCCAGGTAAAATCCTTGCTGTGCTCYGAGGGAAGGGAGCTCTGGCTCCGTGTGGCTGTTGGGGAATAACGGGGGAGCTGCTAAAGCAGGGACTCCATAACTCTCAGTCACCGTGGCAGCTCCAGCCTGGCTGGGTTTGTTCCTGACACGTGTGGATGTTTTGGGGTGGTGTTTGGAATCTGCAACGGATTTTTCAGAAGGATTTCCGCTCCCCCTTTGGCTGCTGGCTGGGTACATTTCCCACACCCCCCACAAAGAAAGGTATTTAAATGCAGCTCCACCAGCTTAGCAGGAATTGTAAAAGTTAATTTGACAGCAGCAGCGATTTCTAGTCACTTAAACATGGCAGCCAATAACAGACAATTTCCAAGCCCTGGCATAGCTTTGATTGCAGGTTTTTTAACAATTACTACTTAACCTGAATACGTGCTGCTTTGGAAGACTCCCTGTTATTTCTGATTTCATTGTGTAGGTTTGGTGAAAGTGAGTAAACACATTTGAAACAAGAGTGGGGGAAGGAATGTACAATTGACAATAGTTTATCCATACAGAGCTTATTGCAGGATGACAGGCTGAAATCTGAAGTCTTTGGTGTAATAAATTAGCTTTTAATATGAAAAAAATTATTTACAAAACATTTTGAGGAGGGAAGTATGTAAAGGAAGTGAATTTCTCCACATCATCTCTACAACTTCTGCTAGACTGCAAGGACCCACCTCTAGGGTAGCTAAATATGGTACTGCAAGTTAATTATTACTGGAAAGTATTATTTTTATATTGTCAGAAACACTCTTCAGCTGTTTAAAGATCATTATTTAGACTTTGAGAACAAATAACCCCAAGATAGAAGGCCATCAGCATTGCAGCTGCCTGGACAGTTTTATTTCCATCCTGTGTGTATGTGCACCAAGAGCTGTTGGAATTCTGGGAGCAGGATCTATTTTTATCCCAAGGCCTTGGCTGCGTAGAATGCAGCCGTGCTGAGCCAGGAGCTCTGCTCTTACTCAGCGTTTGTGCTGTAACTCCCCTGGCACCAAACCTTGCCTTGGTGGGGCTTGTGCCCTGCACAGGTGTGAGCACAGACCTGCCAGGCTCACCTGGCTGCCTGGGATGGCCCCAAACACGGGACGTTTATGGGGCCGGAATTATTCCCTGGTAGGAGCTGGACATGGTTTCAGTGGCATCTGCGCAGCTCTGAGCGCAGGCAGGAAATCCTCTGCCCGGTGTCCATCAGACCTGGGAGCTGGGGATATTTYGGGTCTGTGCTTAGGGATTAAATGCTGGGCTCTGGGATTTCGCTGCCAGGGCAGTCCTGTCTTGGGGGCAGTCCTCCCGTATCACATACGGGATATGGATACGGATATGCGATATGGGACACGGTCTGTGCCGTTCGCATCCCTCTCTGAAGATGGATCTCCCTGCGCCCCATCTTGATCTGGGAGCTGAGCACTTCAACAGACGTGGCCTGGGAAGGGGTGGGAAGGTGACAGTCAGAGCTGGCCTAGGAAATGGTCCTGGATGCAGAGCAGGAGCTTTGGCAGCTCCCCTGTCCTGGCTYCCAGCACTGTTTGATGGAGGCTCTTGGTTTCAGTCTGAGGAAGACTTCCTGGAGAGGAGGAGGGAGGTGGAGAGGCTGCTGAGGAAGAACGCGGATTGGATCTGGGACTGGTCCAGCCGGCCCGAGAACATCCCGCCCAAGTGAGTGCTGGCACGGCTGCTGGGGGAGCTCTGTGCAGCTTTTCCTTCTCCAAGCCTAATCACACCTCTCACATTTCTTCCCAAACTCCAGGGAGTTCCTCTTCAAGCACCCCCGGCGCACAGCCACGCTCAGCATGAGGAACACCAGTGTCATGAAGAAAGGGGGGATATTCTCTGCAGAATTCCTGAAGGTTTTCCTCCCATCCCTGCTGCTCTCTCACCTGCTGGCTATTGGACTGGGGTAAGGTTCAATTGAAAAAAAAGTAGAGTTTTTTTACATGCTTTCTCTGAGGCCTAATTCTAATTCCCARTTCCCTCTTTGTCCAAGGGAAGAGTAACTTTTCTCCATGAAGGAGGAGAGATGGTTACTCAGGAAGTGCTTCCTGCCTGTGGTATTGCTGASTGGTTGAATTTTTCCTTTTCTGCTTTTCTCACTAGTTGGGAATTTCTCAGAACAGTTAAGGGGCAGGGAAAATGAGGAATTCTGTGCGTTGAAACTGTAGTTACACAACAGTTGGCTCCACTTGAGATGAGACTTTAAATCTCGCAACTAATTGCAAAGGAGAAAACTGGTATTTAATAGATTTTAAAATTCGGCTGACATATTTCAAAATATTTAATATTATTTTAAATTATTTAATCTATTTTTAAATTCCCTTTTGGGAGGGATGGGGGACGTGTGAGTGACTGAGACAGTGAAAGCACGCTGCAAGTTTTCTTTTCCAACACCAGTGTGGGGGAAGTGCCAGGTCCTGGAGCTGGGGAGTGGTACCAGACCAGGGTCAGAGTCCCTGGGGCCGGGACTGAGCTCCAGAGCTGTTGGTGCTCCTGCAGGGAATTGCAGAGGCAGTGACCTGGGAGGGAAGGTGCTCCTTGCACACTGTTCCTTGAGSTGAAGGGAGCCCTGGCTGAGCGTGTGCTCCTGACCCACAGGATTTACATTGGGAGGCGCCTGACCACCACAGCTTCCAGCAGCACCTTCTGAAGGCACCTGGAATGACGGACTTGGAGCAGAGCAGCCTCAGCTGGAGCGCAGGAGGTGCAGGAGGGGGAGCTGGGCGTGGCGCCGGCGTGTGTATGTCCTGTCCGTGTCCTGTTCTAGTTTAGTCTCAAAATGGGGAGGGAGAGGCTGGAGCTCCCGTGTCACATAGAGCCTTCTGGATCAATCCCTGCTGGATCAATCCCTCGAGCACGTGGCAGATGCTGTAGTGTCCCTTAGTGCTTTGTAGTGAAGTACCTGAGAATTAGAGCAGCTCAGTGTTTCAATCAGTCCCAGCTTTAACCAGCCCGCCCGCTCCTGTGCCGGGGTGGGAACGTTGTCACTGCTCCTGCAGTCCCCACAGGGAGGGATTAGCCCAAACTTCGTGTGGCCTTACAGATCGATACGGGAATCCCCAGGAGCTGTCACCTGCCCTGGGACAGTTTTTCCTCTGGTAGATGTTGCTTAGTTCACTTTGGTGTGAGGTGTAAAGTGTTGAGACACAGGGGGAAGAGATGAGCACATGGGTAAAACTCCATCAGTTTGTCCTAGTTCAGAGGTAGAATTTGGATTTAGTGCCTAATAAAAGYGGCTTTTGCCAGGACATTCATTTAACCCCATCACCAGAAGTTCTCTGCTGTACCTACCGCAGGCTGTCGCTTCACAGGCTTTGTCCGTCCCGTAGTAAACCTGCACCTGACCCCAGCCCTGGGTACATGAACCACAGGGTGGCTTCTCCTTGGTTTTTACTGATGCAATGCCTTTCCCTTCAGTGATTTTACCTTATTTAATGAGAAAATGAATGTTTGCCAAAATATCATGTTTTATATATTTAAATAAAAAGGTTCCTGGTGAACTCAGAGCTTCCTCATTCCTTTTGCTCCAGCAATGGCTGAAAGGGGCTGAGGAGGCTCCTGGCCTCCACACACCCGTTCCACACCGGTCATGGCCCTGACACAGAATTGAGCAGTTTCTCTAGAGACAGGGTCACACAAACCTCAGGTGTGGCCCTGCTGGGGGCAGCAGGCAGTCGGTAACCTGCCCTCACTGCACTGACACACAGGGCTGTGATGCTCTCGAGCAGCTGAAAACCTTGGAATTGTTGAGGCTGGAAAAGCCCTCGGAGCCCAGGGAGTCCAACCATCCCCCAGCACTGCCAAGGCCACCACAGACCATGTCACCACGTGCCACATCCGCACGGCTTTGAAATTCCTCCAGGGATGGGGACTCCACCCTTGCCCTGGGCAGCTGTGCCGGGGCTGGACAGCCCTTTCTGTGAAGGAATTTTTCCTGATCTCCAATCCAAACCTCTGCCCTGAGGCTGGAGCCCCAGAGCCAAAAGGAGAGGCGGGATCAGACACCAACACCATCCCAGCAGCTGGAACACTCTGGTGCAGCGTCCATTTCCTGTGGGACTGAGAACAGCAGGTTACTGCTGAGCAAACASTGGGGTTTACATCACTGCTTTGGTTGGAAATGGGAAGGGGTTAACCTACAGCGTCCTTTTTTCACCAGCTTTATCTCCCAGCTCCCTCCTCCTGCAGGTCACACCCCTGGGAAGGCTCTGGCTCCTGCCTGCTCAGCCACAGTGAGGGCTCAGAGGTACTGAAATGTTTCATGCTCACTCATTCSTCATTGATACTGGTTTTACTTAGAACTTCATGGCATGACAATCACCCATGGCGCTGAGGCGCTGAGCCCATGTCMTTGACCTGCAGTGGGTGGGTGTAGCTCCCACAGCTGCTTCCGTGGGTGGGACTGTGCCTAAAGCCATTGGGCAGCACCAAACCCAGAAAGGTTTGGGTTGGGAGGCCCATCCAGTTCCACCCCCTGCCCTGGGGGGCACAACCTGCCACTAGACCAGGTAGCTCCAGTAGGCAGTTTTATCAAACTTGACACTAAAATCTGGTTTTAGATAAAATGAAAAGGATAAAAATTCCATGAGAACAGTCAAAAACTAATTGAAAGTGGTACAAGCAAACAGGGCTTGTTTCCTGATKATTCCATCATCTCCCTTTTCTCTTTACCCATATTCCACTTCTCTTTGCCAACCCTCCCTACTGGGAATGCACCCCTGGGGCTGGCCCATCCACCCACCTCACTCCCACAGGGAAGGAAATGTCATCAAAACACACAGAGMACGGCCAGGTAAACATTTAAAATTTATTAAACTTTTTGGTCAAAAGAACTGAACAATTATGTACAACCCCACGGATCGGCTCGAGCAGGCRTTGGGAACGCGGTCGGATCAACGCTTCAGCAACCCCCCAGTTCCACATCTCCAGAGTTCCAGAGTGTCACAACCCATGGACAGGACAGGACTGACTGAACAGAACCTTTCCTTGTAGAACCTCAGGCTTTGTCCTTCCCACCTTCCTGGGACCCAGTGGCTCGGRGGGCGGTACCGGGAGGGACTGGACGGCCACGGTTTGCTCTTGGGACTGGAACACACCTTTGTTCCAGGGAAAACGGAGTGTAACCACACTTGGGACTTCCTGGGGGAAAGCTGGGGGCTCTGGGAAGGAATTCCCAGGCTGCAGGCACATGGCAGAGTGCAGCCTCTGGCTGCTGGGGGCTGCTGGACGTGCCGGCAGCTCCRGGGCCCTTTGGCCCTGGGCTCGTCCGGGGGAAGGGGGATGTGATTTAGGCCTCTTTGGAAGAAAAAAAACAAAAAAAGAAACAGTACCTAAGGCTTAAAACAAGTCTGCAGGAGAGTTCCAGCAGCTGCTGTCCCACCAGCTCGGGCTCGGTGTGGCCAACCCTGGGCAGCCCAGCCTGGCACAGCCTGGAGTCGCTCTGGAACTGCAGTGGGAAATACAAGAGACTACGCCAAATATTTAAAATAAACTGTTCCCTTCGTGACAAATACTAAAAAGGTTAAAAACCATAATGCACGTCAGGTCTGCCTCTGGCTGAGGGTGAGATGCACCAGGGAAGCTGCATTTTTATCCTCAAAGCAGAGAAGGTGTCGATGTTTTGGTTCCCTCCGTGCAAGGCCGACACTTGGTTAAGGCTGTGGATGTTTCTAGGACCCTTTCCATCTCCTACTTGGCACACACAGAGCCTTTGACAACAAATCCAGTGCAACTCCAACTCTATGACAATGCCATGGAAACTCTAAATTTAGAATCTGAAATACTACACAAAAAAGTTCTTATTAGTCTGCCAAAAACTCGATGTTTTGGGGCAAACCCTGTCAGAGGTGCCACCAGAACTGTTCTGCACCAGCTCAGGACATGCAATACAAAAAGAAGACTGAATACATCCCTTCAGCTCTAAAAACACGTTTGCTAGGCTGTTATTTATTAAGTGGTTTACACCGGGAGGTGTGGCTATAGGTACAGTTGGTGAGTAAATAGTCATGGACACCTGCCTCGACCCCACTCAAGCCCTGCCGCACGCTCCGAGGGCAGACCCTGGCTCCAGGCCCGAGCAGGAATGTACAGGCATCAAGCACGAGAAATGTTCTGGAAGGCCCAAATATTACAGCAGAGAGCGAGAGAGAGAAATTACACTTTTATGACAACTTTTTCTTCTCGGGTGTTAAATTTTTTGGTCTATAAACTGGAAAGGAAGGCTCAGACATCAATAAATACATTTGTTTTGAGTGTTGGCCTCATTGAGCACCGTCCACCAATTCTGCCTCGGAGGCTCCTCCCCAAAAGCCGCGTGGCCGCTCCCACCCCACCGAAGGCAGAACCACGCCAGGAACTCAAAGCCAGGCCAGATGCTCTCCGTTAGCTCAAGGGAAGTAAGTGCATCAATGTTCTTCACTGATAGGACAACAAGGCCTTCTGTTACAGATAAACAACTGAGCTGAACTATGCGAGACGACGACTCTGTCCGCGGCAGCCATCCTTAGTTAATTTTGTCGTGGAATAAATACAAGTTATTGGTGGCAGCTACAGCGATGAAGTTCTCCATGGGGTGCCATGCTGTGTGCAGAATCTTCTTGTTGAAGTCCAGACTGTCAACGCTTATTTCGTCCTTCTTCCTCTTCCCAGTCGTGCACACTTTGCGTGGCTTTAGGATGGCACGAGGTTTGTTGCTCTCCCGGGAGGCCTCCAGGGTGATGTCCCGGCGCGAGCTCCGGTCAAACATCCGGAAGAAGTTGTTGTAGGATCCAGTCATGATTGTACTGGTTAGAGATAAAGGAAAGGCAAATCTTGTTAGCAATAATATCGCCCCCCTCCTCTCCCTCTTACACAAGGTGACTCTCAGACCACGTTCATGACCAGGCCATGACATTGCATCCCATTCCATCCCATCCCATCCCATCCCATCCCATCCCATTCCATTCCTTTGGACACCTCTGCTCAATTCCTTTGGGACTCCAGCACCGCCTCCACTGCACAACTTCCTTTAGCAGGTGGTTCCCCTGGTCTCCTCTCCTGCACTCGGCTGCAGCTACACTTTGTTCATCTGCACGTGAGCAAAGCAGGTTCTCCTGGTGCTACTCTATCCCTTTGTCCCTTGTCAACACAAGTCACACACTGGTTTGGGTTGGAAGGGACATTAAAGYCCATCCAGTCCCACCCCTGCCATRGGCAGGGACACCTTCCACTATCCCAGGCTGCTCCAAGCCCCGTCCAACCTGGCCTTGGACACTTCCAGGAATGGGGCAGCCACAGCTTCTTTGGGCAACCCATGCCAGGGCCTCCCCACCCTGATGGGGAACAATTCCTTCCCAATAYCCCATCTAAACCTGCCCTCTGGCAGTGGGAAGCCATTCCCTGTGTCCTGTCCCTCCATCCTTTGTCAATAGTCTCTCTCCACATTTCCTGTTGGCCCCTTCAGGCACTGSAAGGCCACAATGAGGTCACCCTGGAGCTTCTCTTCCCCAGGCTGAACAATCCCAGCTCTCCCAGCCTTTCCTCTCAGCAGAGCTGCTCCATCCCTCTGATCATCCTGGGGCCTCCTCTGGACTCTCTCCAGCAGCTCCACATCCTTCCTGTGCTGAGCCCAGGGCTGGGAGCAGCTCTGCAGGTGGGGTCTCACCTGAGCACAGGGGCAGGAAYATCCCCGCTAATTCTGACTGCCTGCTCCAGGGGGATTTCTCCCCTCAGTAGCTCAGAGCCATTTGCACCCTCCCRCTCAGAGTAACAGGCTCTGGCCGTTTCCAGCCTCCCAGTGCTGACCCCAGAGCCCAGCCCAGCCCTCACCTGTCGGAGCTGTTCCAGCAGCACTCGAACTTGTCGAAGATGCAGTCGTTCTCGTACAGGGAGCACAGCTTGCTGCGCAGGTACTCGTGCACCTGYGGACACAGACGCGCGTCGGACACGGGCAAACAGGGAAAGGGAAAGGAGGGACAGCTAGGAACACGTGAGCACTGTACCTGGTAGGTCTCCACGGGCCTGTTCTCCATGTTGAGGTCCCACACCTTGACAGACAGGTAGTCTCTTGTCATCATGTATCGCCCGCTGTGGCTGAATTTCACATCAGATATCGAGGATATTATCTCTGAAAAAAATGATCTGCTGCTAGGATCTTCAGGTTCCTCAAAAACTGCAGAGAGAACACACAGTTCCACATGAAACCAATGCCAAGTCTTACAGCTTCCAGTGTTTTCAGTATTGGCAAATTTTAAATCAGTAACTACTTTCTTTTTGAAGAAAGTTGCTATGAGATGCTTTTCAGAAATAATCCTTTTTTAAGCAATGTGATGTTCTAGGTCATCAGGTTGCCAGATGCCCATCCCCAACATTCAAGTGGAGCACAGCACCAGAAAACCACAACTCACAGGGCTTGGGGATCAACAGTTAAATCCAGCAGTGGTACAGTAACCATCACAGCTGACCTACACATCACAGGGAACATGAGCAGATGGGAACAGCAGCGACCCAAACACAAGGAGACCACTGGACAATGTACTTTTCTTTAGGTCTGAACCACAGCTGTACTAAACAACCCAGTGAAATGTGAGCAGCTACATTAGGAACACAGTTTGTGTGGGTTTCAAGAGCAGATCAAGAGATGCATTGTTTAAATCCACGAGTCAACCTCCGAAATCAATGATTCCTGACCCAGGCTACCCAGATCTCACTCATTTTTGACAGACCCCTTTTAACAGGATGTGATTCAGTCACAAGCAGTTAAAAATAAAGTGCTTTTAAGTGATTTAATGCAACACTGAACCAAATCAATGGAGTGGCCTCACATTCCCCGCTTCCCATTGCAAAAGTATTTCCTTCCAGCAGCAAGAAACCCCTCTCTGCACTGCAGGCAGCTGGCCTGGAGCTGTCAGCATGGCAGGTACACCCCAGGGCTGGGAACACTGCTAGAGCACAGCTGTCCCAGCAGGGAACACGTGGCTGTGTGTGAGGCACAGCAGGATCCCTGCAGCTTCCACAGCAACGCTTTCCTTCCCCACCTACACAGGCTTCGGTGGCTCAGCAGCCTAAGGAGCAGCCACCAAGCACCCCAGGAAACTTGCAGGGCGTATTCCTAAGGATTGATGCTATCCTAGCAGCTGCACCGGTCACAGGGGAAGGGGATTCTGGCAGCATGAGCCCAGTTCCCAACACATAGAGGTGACAGAGCTGCCCTGACCTGGCACGGGATGAGCAGATACCTTGCGAGGCACCAAGCCTGAGTGTGGCCAGCAGAGAGGTCTCACTGGTGCCCCGAGCACTCGTTCCCATCAGTTTATGAGGCAAAAATGGGCAAACAGGAGCAGGCAGGAGGTGCCTCACGCTACCCTTGTGCTGGGTGGTGGCCTAGAACAAGACAATTGAGATGTTCCGCCCCAGCACTCCCCCCAGGGCGGCTCAGTCACACAGCACTCGGAGCAGGAACGTCCGGGGGAACGGGGACTCACACTTGGAGTGCTGGTCGCACAGGGCGGAGGAGCGCATGTCGCACAGGCGGATGGTGCCCTTGCTGCTGCTGTACACGAACACGTTGCAGTGGTGCGGGTGGAACTCGGCCGCCGTGATCACCTCCGTCAGCTCCTCCATGTTGGCTGGCTTGATGTCCACGATGTCTGGCACAGCTGGTAAAGGCCCCAAACGGGTCACACTCGAGCCCTTCTGGCAGCTCACCAGTGACAAATGCTAAAAATGCCAGGTAGAGAACTGGGGCGAGATCCTAACTTCCACCGTCTGCAAGGTACACCAAGCAGGGAGAGCCTGGAAAAGTCTGGGTTTGACAAATCATAAAATCCCAGAATGGTTTGGGTTGGAAAGGACCAGACTGCTCCAAGCCTCATCCAACCTGGCCTTGGACACTTCCAGGGATCCCGGGGCAGCCACAGCTTCTCTGGGCAACCTGTGCCTCACCCTCCTCCCAGGGAACAATTCCTTCCCCATATCTCATCTAACCCTGCCCTCTGGCAGTAGGAAGCCATTTCCTCTTGTCCTGTCACTACAGGCTCTTTTCGAAAGYGCCTCTCCAGCTCTCTCCATCTCAAATCTACAAATGCTGGACAATTTCAGACTCCCAGAATACAGAATATCCCACAAGGATCAAGTCCAACAAGTCTTCTCAAGCCTCCTTCTTAATGCTTCCTATTGCATATCAAATAAACCTCATCTCTTTACCTAAAGCTTTGGAAAACATGACCTAAAACTTAGAAAATGACCTATTTAGGAGTCAGTACTCCTGCAACTTTTATTTTACTGCAGATTTGTCAATGTAAAACACACTGATAGTTTTGGATGCACAGGTTTGCAAAAACATCGGAAAATTATTTCTGCAGTTAATGGTATCATTTGACATGAAAAAATATTGAGATTTGGTTTCTTTAAGAGAAGCGTCACTTGCTTAAGAGAATGTAAACTTTGAAAGAAGTATCCACAGTAACAAAGGATCTACTGTTCAAATCCAGCAACTCTTATTTAAGTTGATTGAACCCCACAAATTAAAGATGCTCCCACAATTCCTCAATTTCTCCTTAGAAATCAAACTCTCTGATATTTCTACTGACAGTTTTCCACAGGAGGCGTGCTTGCCCTCAGGAACGACTGCGCATCCCAAAGCCTGCTTTCACCGCATTACACCCCCAGACTTCAAAATCCTCTTCTAACCCCTGGATTGCAACACCCACTGCAATTAGCGACATGCAAGTGCCTCTCTCCAGCCCGGCAGCCRAGGGCACGAAGGATACTGAAGCTCCTGTTGGTGATCTCCAGGTGCCAGAGGTTGATGCGCAGGTCGTCCGCAGACAGGTACGTGGCGTAGTCGCTGTTGACGGAGATGGAGTTGATGTGGTACGTGTGGGCGTTGGCAAAGATCCGGCGCGGGCTGGCCTCCACCATCAGGTCCATGGGCTTCAGGGTTGGCACCTGAACAGCACAAACACCAGCCGGTTGGGCACAGAACTCACTGCTGATTCACCAGAGGTTCATCAGAGTCACAGAACCCTTCAGGTTAGAATAGACCCTCAAGACTGAGTCCATTCCCCAAGCACTGCTGAGGCCACCACTATCCCATATCCCCAAGTGCCACATGCTTTTAAGCCACACACAGCTGTTAAAGCCCTCCAGGGATGGGGACTCCACCCCTGCCCCGRCCCATGGATCCAGCCTGTCCGGATCCTCCTGCAGAGCTTCCTGCCCTCCAGCAGATCCACATCCCACTCAACTTCCCATCCTCTGTGAACTCAGAGGGTGCCTTCAATCTCCTCATCCAGATCATCAATAAAGACCTTAAACAGAACTGGCGCCAACGCCGAGCCCTGAGCCCCACAGGTTGTTTAATGGCAATTAATTAATTGCACAGCACAGATTTCTGTATTGATTCGGTGACTAAACACTCTTGAAATCCACTGAGCACGAAAAATAATGGAAGAACTTATGGATGCTGACTTTGGACACTACCAACAGGAACCCTCAGGCACGGATCTCTGCACATGTCACCTGCCAGACCCAGCCCCTGGTGCCTCACCCAACAGGACACTGTGCTTCTAAGGACAGACAGTGTTTATAAGGACATCTAGAGATTATAGAAATAAGCCCTTAGAAATGCCCCCACATCTCAGAGGGATGCTCAGGAAACTGGCAAGAACAGTCTCAGAAAATTCCCAGCTTGTTCATGAACAGTCAGCACGAATGCAGGGACACCTGGATGTCCTGCTCCCACAACCAGCTGAGCACAGGGGTGCCAGGGTTGGGCAGGGCCAGGTGTCCCAGCTACCCCCAGGCTCCTCCTTAGTGCCCAGCACTGCCCAGCTGAGGGTGGCCCCAGGCCTGTCCCAGCACCAAGAGGCACCCTCCAGCTGAGGAACAAGAATGTCAGCGCCCAAGACAACCTGTCTTCCTGGAATGAGGGACTGATTCATCCCAGAGCTCCCTGATTGCTTCCCCAGTCTGTATCTCCCAGTCTGTTTACATCCAACCAACGATTACAATTAATCCATTACTTTTTATGAGGCCACTGTCCTATCTCACTACAGAGTGCTCCCAGCCTGGCTGTGACAGCACAGATGCACTAATAGGGAACATCAGGAATGGCACTTGGAAATGCCATGGTCTCTGTGTAAAGTGCTGCCTCTCCTCCAAGGCCATTTCTCCATCAACATGGGCATTGTGTTTCTGTAACAAAACACACCAACAAACCCCAAGCCCAAGGTACACTCTGGCTCTCTACACCCCCAGCATTTTAACACGTGGAGGTAACTCCAGGTGAGGTTTTCTCTCCCTCTGCCAGCTGCTGTTCAGACTTGGCTCATTCCACCAGGCCCTCTCCCAGGCTGCAGTGCCTGGCAAGGGCTGCAGCCCAGCCCACCCCTCCTGTCCCAGGGAAGCAGCAAGTGCAGAGGACTGACTTTGCAGAGAGAGGTTCCTGCTTTCTGCTGCTCTCCCCCTGCAGCTGCTGCTTCAGTGCAGGAAAGTGCCTGAAGAGGAGCCAAGATGTTCCTTCAGTGCCCTGGGCAGTGCCTGCTCCCCCCAACACCCAGCTGCTCCAGCAGGGCAAGGCTGCAGAACCCAAATCCCACCGGGACCTCCTCCTACCACCGGGCCGAGGCTCTGTATCCCGAGTGATGTCCTTGGGTGTAGCTGCCCTCATTGGAACACTCACTCAAACCCTGGCTTTCACACACTGAGGCACTGGATATCCTTTCCCAACCTAAAGCTTCTGTTAACATTCAACTTCAGCAAAAGCAAGACAAAACCCCAAGACACGCCCCCAGCTGAAATCCCTACAGTGGAGGGGTGGCTCTGAGAGCAGCAAGAGCCTCAGTTCGGTTCCTGCTGATGGTGGCAACAATGTCAAATCCCAGGAAAACCCCCAACCCCACATCACATTTCTTGAGCTCCTGCTCTAAACGATCCCAAGTTTGGAGCACTAACCCTACCACTACAGCATGGCGTCCAAGACTATTCCAGTGCACATCAGGTTATCCAAATGCTTGGAATCTGCCTCCAACAAACACACCTTTACCCAGCCACAGAATACCCAGCACCCTGTTCCAATTTTTGAGTCCCTTTCTTAGAAGTACAGTACTATAAYGATGAAAGTTTCCCTCAAGCTTTCCAGAGGAACCTTTTTTAACAGTTTTTACGTATAAAAAATGACGTGCCTCCATTTTTTTCTGAAAGTTTTCAGTGATCCTGACCCAAACATCATTTTTAATTTGCACATTTCAGTGTGGTAGCACAAAGGCAGAGAACATGCAAAAGACACGTGAAGTTGAAGAGCAGAGACGTACCCGTAGTTCTGTGATTCGGAAAGGCTCCCTAAGTCTTCCATCTTCATCTTTTAAATTATAACCTTCGGCTCTTTTATCCCTTTCACTTATTTTCCATAGTTTAATAGTTTTATCTAAAACCAAAAATTCACATGCTTGAGAATGAACTGAATACAAAACCAAATCACTACATCCGGACTCAGCAGAGTGGACAGGAGGGACCTGTCTGGGTTCCACTGCTTGCAGCAGGAAGGACCTGGAGTTCTTTACCCATAGTGTGAGTGCAGCTTGAATAAAATCCCAATTTYTGCCTGAGCAATAAGGCCCTGTGCCTCCCACTCACCCAAATGACACTGCCCAGGGGGAGTTTCACACTCCAATTACCCAAATTCCCCACTAAGCCCTGTATGATTATCGAAATTACATTAACAGCCCAATGCTAGGGACAAGACCCAACCAACCCMTGAATTCCTTACGCTAGCTGTCCTAATGGAAACCAAGTTTGGCCCWGGTATCTGCTCAGAGCCAGCCAAAGGCACAGATCAGGATTTGCCCCATTATTTAGGGTTCCAAAGGAATGCACTTCCCAGGTGTTACTAGGGAAGTGTTCCAAGCGCAGCCAGTGAGTGCACACTCATCTCACCCAAGAGTGATATCCTTGGCTAGCTGGAACCAAACCTCTCCTTCCCAAACTCCTGCAGAGCACTTAAGATGACAGAGTTTAAAGAATGCTTTAAGTTTATTAAGATTTATATCAAAGGAAATTATTTTAATTCCACAGTCCAGCAGACAGAAGTCACTCCTGCCTTTAAAATTTCATCATGACCTCACAAAGTGATCCAAACTGTTAGGAATAAGTGTATTCCTCTGTATTCCTCTGACAATAAGAGCAAGTTTGCCCATAGAATAGTTCGGGTTGGAAAACAACCTCTAAGATATGAGTCCAACCATTCCCCCAGCACTGCCAAGCCCCCACCAACCCACATGCCCAGTTCTACATTTCCATTTACAGATGATCCATGATGTGCCAAAACTAAGCAGACCCCACATTCACACAGACCTCACATCCAACATTACAATCAAAACATATTTTGCATGTAATTAAAGAAGATATTTAAACAACCCCAAAACACTTCAGAAAGAAACCCCAAGTGGATCACAGGTGAGACAATATGACAAAGTTCTTTGTGCAAAAGGAAGGGCCCTTACCATTTGTAGACAGCAGGAAGTGAGCAGCATTCTGTTGTGGTAACCACCTAATTTTATTGATTTTTTCCTCAATTTCTAGACTTTTCAAGTAGTCAAACTCAGGCTCGTGACTCTGGAAGGTACTGTAAACATTGTATTCTCCCCGGGAGTGAGGATGGCTTTTAGTCTGCAAGGAAACACAGCAGTTCTTGAGGCTGATGTCACTGGGTACCTCAGAAATTGTCCATACAAATTCATGACTAGAAACTGTCCATCAGAAACTCAGCTTTTACAACAGATCTGCAATTTTACATCTTCACTGTGTGATACCGCACCCAGTTTAGCACCAATATAGTGCACACAGCCTTCCTCTTTAAAAATGCAGCTTTATGTAGAAATATCTGGGCACCCTCCAGGCTCTGCTATCTYTGTGAGGTGCATGTGGGAGCAAGGAACAGAGAGCAAAGCCGCAAGGTTCCCCAGATTTGCATTATCAGATTGGAGGCAACCTGTTATCAGGCTTTCCAACCACGCTCATCTTGGTACTTCATGCTGGAGAACAGCCCCACTGGTGCAGTCTTCCCCTGCAGTGTCCCACGACTGTGGAGTTTCAGTTAACTCTGAGACTTTACATGATTTTACTCCCTGCATGTCATTAACTTGTATGAAGTTTGGACAGGATCCTCTCAACTGACCCCAACCTGTAGTTTCCTGCACTTGGAATGAGCTGCCTTGGCACTGGTGCTTTCCCTCTCTACTTACACATTTGGTGGGAATAATTGGCTGCTTGCAAGCGAAATCAAGTCATATGAGCCCAGGACATGATGCAGGGCATTCCAGAGTGCCTTCCCAAATCCAAGTGTCTGGGGAAATGTATAACCACCCTACGTTGTCACTGACCTAGTTAACCTAGTCTTAAATCCATACTGGGTAAAAAWCATGGTTATTAGATTTTAAGGTTCTGGTATTATACACTTATATTAGATTTTTCCTGCAGTTTTGCACATGACAAAAGAAATGTCCCTCATTCCCAACTCTTCTCTCGGTTTCCCTGTGTTCCCAAGGAGACAGCTGAATATTCCTGTGCGAATAGTCTGAGTTGGGGTTTGTTTCTCCCCACCCTCTGAAAAAGTCATGTGTCAGGTGGGTTTTGCCTTGCACAACAACTGAGCTCTGGCAGCTGAGAGCCAACCCATAATAGTCCCTCCACCTCAGCAAGTCCAAGATCCTGATAAGCTCAGGATGCTCCTGAGGCACTTATGCCCTTCTCTCTGGGCCTTAGTTAAGTCTCTGGTCACCGCGAGTAAATGATAAATGAGCCCCGAGCTGCTGGCTGCTGCCAGCTAACATTTCACCAGCGTTTGCATTTCACTGCTCCCAGAGCCTCCAGTACAACCACACAGACACCTCCGGGACAGGGTCCTGGGAACAGCAGCAGTGAGGAGGAAAGGCAAAATACTGGCCAGCTGTTCATGAACTGAGCATCATTTGAGCCCCACAAGGAAAGCAGAGGGGTTCAGCAGCTGAAGATTTGTAATATTCATGCACAGACAAGTTGAATTGAAACTCCATCATCAATTTTGGTATTTCTGATCCAGGAGTAGGGTCAAATTCTCATCAGCTCTCCAAAGGGCARGATAACCACACACTTTGGGGGGAGAAGACTGCCAGGTGGAATACTGACTTTCTAAAGGACACAATCCCAGCTTCCTCCCAGACATGACAATTCTTTCTCAGCACTTCGTGCACGTTTCCCATCCTCACCGTTCTCTGGGTATCCAAGCTCAGGATGAACACACAGGAACATTACAGCACTGTCACACAGCTGGACTCCATGCAGGGACCAGCAGAGGAGCTGTGGAAGTGCAGGAGGCACAGTCCTCCCACGTTCCCAACTGGAAATGCTCAAGTGCTTCCAGAGAAGTGGCTGTTCCCGCTGATTTTGAGCCCTCAATTTTTAATCCCCTTATCCTGTTGTCCCTGCAGCTTATTTTCTAAACTTCTGTTACATTCTCTCCCAAAGCCTTGTGATTTATCTCAGATCAGCCTGACCCAGTGGAAGGTTCAGGAGAAAGTCCCAATTCTGCAAAGTGACACTGAGCACACGAGGTACATATAAAAAACTCACTTGGATTTTGGGGACTTTTTTTTTTGAAGGARGGAGGGAGGGGAACCCTCACCAAACCAACCTACCAAGTGCAGCACAGGGCAGATATTTAGAAACGTGGCTAATGTAGGATTTCCCGAGAAAACTCTCCATTTAAACCTCAGGGCATGACCAGATGAAGTGAGACTGTGCAACACAAGAACAGTGTAGTAACGGCACTTTTGTTTTTCGAGTCACTGACCTCTTGTTCCCTTTGAAATATAACCACTCTGCCACCTTTGTCTCCTGTTGCAAGAAGATCACCAGAGTAATTAAATTCAACTGTTGAAATTATATCAGCTGTAAAGAGAACAGAAATAAACCAGCACTGTAAGGTAGAAAGCAAATCAAGGAGTTCCAAGACGAACACAAAACCATTACAACTTGTATTAATGCAATGACACAGTTCTTCATTTACATCCCCAAATGCAGCCACATTTCAAAGACTATCACAATTTCACTGCCCAGCTAAGACACTTACTCATTCCTCAGGGTAGGCTTTGGGGGCCCTCAGTCACCACAGGAACATTGGCTTAGGAACTCCAGGTGTGTGTGCTACCTGTGGGCAGGAATGCTGCAATATCCATGSAGATATCCCTGCTCTGAGCTKCCCCACACGGGGATGCCACCTGAGYGTGTGGATCCTGCCAGGTGTGGTGCTCTCGTGGAGCTGATCCAGGTGARGCTGAGGCACACCTGCCTTTCCTGGAGCTGAGTACTCAGGGAATTACTTCAGGAGCCTGGACTAGGCAGCTCCTCTTTGCCAAAGGGGGAAAATAGAAACAAAAATTCTTCCAGTTGAGCTTCCTGAACCAGATTCACGCAGAGACATCAGCAAGAGTAYAAGAAAACAGGAGAGCAAAAGAAAAGCCCTCAGGACCTCCAGCTCCAAGTGCCTGCAGTGCCCTTGTGCCTGGGCCTTGAGAACACCCAGTGCTCATCCCCCAGTGCAGCCGTAACTCGTCTGGGAGGTGGCAATAAAGAATAATTGCCATGGAACAACCCCAGCCAGGAGTGCTGAGATAAGAGCTGGAAATGTCTGTCCCGGGGCTGGGGCAGATGGTAACAAACCCAACAAAGCACTCAGCAAACACTGCTCCCACTGGGCCTGCTCACAGCAAATATTGCATTTGTGATGCAGATAGCAAAACTCTGAGGTTTGAAGTGTATGATGTCAATTAGTTCCAGAGCGTGCAAYTGGAGACTCGCTGAAACTCCTTTTCTGTATTGACTGTGATGTGCTGTCTTCAAAATTCCTTTCAATAATGCCCCACTCTCATGAGGAAGGTGATTAGGAACCATAATCAGTTTTCTCAATATAAAGTCATTTTTCATTTTTTATCAACAGATGGCCCTTAAAAGTTTTTTCCTAGTGTGTAGAGATAATGATTTACCATCTTGGATTAAAAAAGAAATTATTTATAACAACAAAATAAATTAGTAAATATCATCTTTCTACAGATTTATACCAGCCTTTAATACCCCATTACTAACCTGCTCTGGACACACCCAGTTTTATAGTCACCTTTCTTTAAAGGAAATTATCACTCAGTTATCAGTTATTACCAATTATTCACAGGGATTTTAGAAGACACCCTGGAAAAGCAGCAAATCAAGGAAAAAGAAACAAACTGAGGAGGTAAGCAATCAGTGAAGTGACCTGATAGAGCAATTTTATGACATTTTCAGTACTCAGATAGGAAGTAGCCCTTGAGTTACAAAAGTTTATTAGTAGCAAAACTAGTATTCCATTACCACGACCATCTGCAAGCCCTTCTAGCAAGGATCCCTTTTACTCCTGGAGACTCAGTAACCATCCTAGCAGGAATAAATGTCTCTTTAACACATGCAATTCTTTTTCAAAACTACTTTTCCATTTTGTTTCAGAAAGGGGAAAAATTATTATTAGCTTGTCCCATCCCCTACTGGAGTATTTACACAATTACTTGCTCAAAATACTCTTTGTATCATTCTTGCTTCCCAAAAATGCCACCACCAGCTGCTGACACAGCCATCATTATCATTCCCCAGCAGTGCTACCCAGGCAAACAGAATCTTGGGTGGCAACACACTAAACAGACACAGTACCCAAATTCCATGGCTTCAAACAAAGAGTGCAATGAGAGGAGGGTAAAGGATATGCACTGAAATAGTCTGTCACCAACATGCTCTAGGGAACAGGGAACTGGGGGGGGCACAGCAGGACAAAAATAGAGAAGCTTCCTTCAAGTATTTTCTAAGTTACAAAATTTGGAATATGAGCAATCAYCTGTTTTAATGGCATTGTGCTTGTTTTATATATAAATGTATGATTACAGAGTTTTCCCTAAGCATGCTTAATTGAAGCAGACCAATCCYCAAAATCATTCCACCCACTGTCCTCAGCACTGTTCCATCTCAAGGCAGGTAAAATAAAAAAAGTATTACCAGACTCGAAGTAAAGCAAGAGAATGAATTCCAAAYCATCACTGTTCTCTCAACATCTCACCCACCTACATTAGCTCTTCACTTTCAAGGAAGCTTCAAACTTTGAGGAAAGAACAAAGCAAACCTCTGCAGGTTCTTCATCACTGCATTAACTCTGGCATTTCTAACACGTTTTTATTAGATGTCATAACTCCTTCTTAGGTATACAAGCACTAGTCTTATTTCCCTGCCTTATTTGCAGCCTTTTCTCCACGCCAGCAGAGTAACTCCCAATGACATGTGGGACAGGGTGAGCAAAGCCGAGCCAATGTGATATTTGCTCAGGGACAGCATCCCAAGGCTCTCTCCGCAGTACAAACACTTTGGTGACTGATTTTCTAGAAACAGAGGTTTGTCCARCTCCCTCCAGTTCTGTTCCCGTGGGGCTGGGATTCTGCTCTGYAAGCACCCATGTAAAACTTCCCGCTGTAACCAGGGAGGGCGGCGATGCCTGGGACTTTACAGCAAGATACGAGGCTGGCAATATTTCTTTCCAGACATGAAAAATTCATGTTTACCCTCACTTCTGGAAATGAGTTCAACTTGGTTACACCTGCATACAGAGGAGAAACTCTGAGCTGTTTTCACAGCCGGTGTATTAAAGGGATTGCTGTCAACTACATTGTGATTCCATAGCATTCCCAAATTTAAGAGCACTGAGCACTTCCATGGGTAGGAAACACCATCCCGACACATCAGGCCACGAAGATCTACCTCCACAGTACTGCAGAGGAGCCCTTTCCCTGACTCAGGACAGCCCTGTAAGCTCTGCAGATGAGTCGAAGTCCTGTTTGAGTGCTCTGAGCCTCCCACCATCCCTGCCGAATGCGAACCTYCCTACAAACAACTCCTGTCACAGTTCTGGGCAGTTTATAGTCTCCAGAGCCTCCTGGGCAAGTTCTGCTGGCAGTGAAGGGGGCCAAGGTGGCAGAGACCACCTTTTGTTAGGATTTGGGGGTGACAGCAAGCCTATACCTGCAAACTAACCTAATCCCCCAGGATTCATGCCGGGTATTTCTGACACCGGTATCAACGCCCGGGCTCTCTGCTGAGGTAATGGAGAATGCAAAGAGATCCACAACATCTACATTAGTGCCTAAAATTAGCTCCCGTGAACTTTTCCTCTCCAGGCGGGCTGTGCACTGCTGCTCTGGTTAAAACCCAAACCTGAAAACATGGAATTACTTGATGGCTCACCCAGGAGAGAAGGAATTTGCAGCTGCAGCTTGTGCTCAGGACCAGCACCAACGAGACATGATCAGCACCAGCTCCTCTCATCCTGCTGAGCTGCTCAGAGCCTCTCCCAAGAGCCCACTCCTCAGACATTTACTGAACAAGGAACCAAACATTCACTGCTCTCTAACCTCACTGAAAAAGAAGGCTGCTCCAACTTCCAGGGCATTTTCACTTAGAATTTTCCAAGTATGTAATGGACAAGGCACCACTTCGTGTTCAGCACACAGCCCGACCAAACAACGCCTGTCTGCAAGCCTGGCTCCTGTCCTGTCCCTGGAGAGGGGTCTGAATGTACAGCCCCTTTTTCCATGAGCCATCCCAGAACCAAACCAGGAACTGCCCCACRGCCGAGGGAACTCTCTGCAGAGGCTCCTGCTCTGAGAGGAAATGGCTGGATTGGCCTGCAGGCAGATGGCTGGCACAGCCTGCGAGGGAGACTGCCCATGGGAACTGAGCAAGAGGGAGTAGTTCTGTGCCTGTGATCAAGCTCAAAGGTGACACACCTTTCCCTCCAAYACTGTTATTCTACAAAGCTGGAGTTACTCTGTGGCCTCCTACAGCGGATGGGGACGAAGCAGAGCGCACACAAGGGATCCCCGCAGGTTAYGTGCTCCCAAACCAACTCGGAAAGCAGACATTGGGAACTCCCTGGAATGCTGTGCTGAACTGTGTGACACGACATCAGAAGGAACACAACTCTCTCTGCAGCAGGCAGTGACAACAGACCATTCTGAGGGACCACAGGTGACAAATGCGGACAGTGGAGAACAGCAAGGAACTGTCACTTCAGAGCAACTCAGTAAAGAGTCCTCAAATAAAAAATATAATAGGAGCAAATAAGATCAGTGAAAAAAAAAGAGAGAGCCCCTTTAGAGGGAAGAGATCATCAAAGAGAAYGAAGCAATTTAGAGACCAGCACCTGCTAAAGAGCAAATCATAGAAAAAATGTTTTAAAAAACAAAATCCTATTGGTGCTTAACAAGTTCCAGACACACAGGGCCTCAGAGCTGCTTGTCACTGATTTACAGCAACTGCACTTCCCAAACAGCCCCATGGATACCCAGCTGCACGGGAAGGTTCAGGAGTGGGCAGAGGGAAGCAGGGGTGTGAAGTCAGACAGTTCTGCAGCTGGCATGGCTGCAGGTACCACACGGGCAAGCGCAGGGAGCTGCTGGTAGCACCCTGCTTCCAACAGACCCTTCCTCATCTCCTTGGGCTGGGCAGGCAGGCAATCCCCAAATTCCAGGCACTGCAGGATTCTGASTGCAGCACTCACTTCCACTCCTCAGCCTCTCCCTCCTTGTGCCACTGACTTGCTTCCAGGTGAAGGAGGGCTGACCCCTCTGGCTGCCAGAATAGCCAGTGGAACAGGGRTGTTGCCCTGCAGTGGGGAGGGATTGGCTGCTGTTGCTGTCAGTGCTCCTGAAATCCTGTTTCCTAACAGCTGATAGAAATCACAATTGTACTGAAACTCGAGGCAAACTTTACAGCCACCAATAACCACCCGGCAATATATATAGCAGAAGTTATACAGATAGTATGCATAGTTATACATAATAGAAGTTACTCAAAATTACCTATTTTTCAGAATATGCCTCCTTATTTACTCAATTTTTAYATTTCCACTTTTAGGATTTCTTTCAAGAGTTAGCACAGGAGTGAGGTGTACCAGAAATCAGGAGAATAAACCAAAGGGTATAGTTTTGCCCAGACCAAACTTCGCCCAGTTTACACTGCTAAATACTCTGCCAACCTAAAATATCCATAAGGTCTAACGATTTTTTTTAACCTCTAATACTCAAACAACTTGTGAAATGGCTTGAATTGTCTTTAGAACTTGGTAGGGTTAAACTTAGTCCAAAATAACTCTGCTTTTGGGACTAATGTAAATGTTTGAAGAGATTTCAGGTGAAGCACAAGCACGGCACTGGAAACAGAAGCTGGCTGAGGTCAGTGCTGCTGCTGACAGGCCACGGSAAACTGCAAACATCTTGTCTGGAGTTGTGTGGGAAGGGCTGCCAGCTCCTGTGTGTCCTGGATGCCTGGAGCTGAGCCACCTGGCTCCTCCAGGGAGCCCACAGGCCATTCTGCTCGGAGCCCTGAAGCACAGGGCTGGAAAGCCAGCAGCACAAGGTGCCACACTGCTCCAAGCCTGCTCCAGGGGCTGCCCAGCAAACCCCATCCAAGCCCTCCCTCGGGGATGTCACAGCACCTCAGAGTTCCATCCCATAAAAGACAATTAGTGCCATTCCCTCATTTAGCCAAATTTGTGTTTTCCTGTCAATGGAACCACACTGTGACTTGATACTGGAAGTCCTTTGCATTATATCCTAAAACACTTGTCTGCACTGACTTTGGAATGCTCGGGGTTGCCCAGATGTGTGAGTGCAAAGTGAAGCAAGGAAAGTGTAAARGGAGCACAGCACGAAAAGGGAGCAGGAAAGCCCAAGCTCAGGTAGATGTGAGGGTTCCCTTCCTGCCTGCAGTTTGCTCTGCCTTCCCTACAAGCCATGAGAAATTATGGAGGCTGTTTCTAATATTCATKACATAATCCAGGATTCTTTGTGCAAATCTACTGCCTCAGTATTATTTTTGAACCTTGGGAAGATTAATTCCAATAAGCTTTCTCCTACCAGAAGTGTATTTAATTAATTCATGCTATTGTTAGTTTTTTCTAAGTAGCTCATTGCCATGTTTTTGGGTGTACTTCTATCAGGAGTTCATAAAACTCTTACTATGATAGGAAAATTAAATTTTTCTATCAGTTTAAGCTTTCACACCTTCCTGTCCTTTCAAAAAGAAGTGGGATTTATAATTTTTGATTAAGCTTTTCCCCCTCCCCTAGCCTGCCCTTTTTCAGACACAAATCCAGTGGCTCCCACTGCTCACACATGAAGACCTGCACTAATTCCTGTATTCCCACTACTCAAAATGCTTTGTTTTGCATTCCCACTTACAACTCTGCAATTGATACTCATTGCTTACTCACCATTCATAAGCTATGCTTTCCCCAAGCTTCATATTGTCACTAAAATATAATCATGGAATCACAGACTGGTTTGGGTTGGAAGGGACCCTAAATCCCATCCAGTTCCACCCCTGCCATGGGCAGGGACACCTTCCACTATCCCAGGTTGCTCCAAGCCCTGTCCAGCCTGGCCTTGGACATTGCCAGGGATGGGGCAGCCACAGCTGCTCTGGGCAACCCTAAGGTTTCAGGGAGGGCAAAGAGGCACCTGAAGTCCTCCTTCTGGCAAACCACTGCCTTTCAAGAGAAAAAGCAAGCCCAAAACACCCCTCACAGCCCACCTTCTGCCTCTTTCCAGCAGGAAGCAACACCTCCAGGGATACCCAATCATTTCTGGTGGCAGGAAACGGCACACCTGGCTCAATAATGGGGTCGTTAGTCCCCTATTTTCCAGTTCTTTCAGAAAAAAGACATCTTAAAGCTTACAACCAATTCTGCAACTCCTTTTGTGCAASTGAACCAGATGTCACAGCTGCACCTCTACTGCAATAGTTTTTGTAAAAGCATGAAATCATGCCAGAATTTCCTTTAAGAACAGGAGAACAGGCCAAGTGAATTCCTGAACACCACATGAGAAGTTTTAAACCACTGATTTGTAAAGACAATTTGATACTAAGAACATTTCTAAGTCACTTGTACCTGCACTCAAGAACAGGTAGAGGATTACAGGCTCATATATTTTTATTGGATTGTGGTTGTCTTCGCTCCTTGTGTTCCGCTTCCTGCTGGGAGGCTGCTGAGGTGTCTGACCCAGCACCTAATGGGCTGCAAAAGCAGGAGGAGTTGGTTGGAGTGATGGTAACAAGGGAATCTCTCAGTTTATCAGCACAGTCAATCAATACCACTCACTATCTGGAGAACTTTAAAAAAGAGTGCATTTCTTAGATCATTAACTGGAGATACAGAACTGCATCCAGAAGTGGTCATGGATTAGATGCAGAACATCTGGCCCACAGGAATTAGGGCATATCTGTAAATTACATCATAAACTGAATTTTACTTGCCCCCCCCCCCCCCCCAGACCCTCCCAAACCAGGACAATTTTGAACATGCAAAACAAATTCAACTCTGAAATCAGTGAAGTGATGAAGTCTCAGGGAATCTCTCAGTTTATCAGCACAGTCAATCAATACCACTCACTATCTGGAGAACTTTAAAAAAGAGTGCATTTCTTAGATCATTAACTGGAGNTGCATCCAGAAGTGGTCATGGATTAGATGCAGAACATCTGGCCCACAGGAATTAGGGCATATCTGTAAATTACATCATAAACTGAATTTTACTTGGCCCCCCCCCCCCCCAAGACCCTCCCAAACCAGGACAATTTTGAACATGCAAAACAAATTCAACTCTGAAATCAGTGAAGTGATGAAGTCTCAGGCAGCCTTTGTATTCCGTATTTAGAAAGGTCCTTTCTACAAAAAAAGCATCCCAAGAATTACAAGTTCCATGGGCAATCAGTGTGGGTTTTAGAGTCACGTGGTTTCCACTAACAACAAAATTACAGCACAATCTTAAATTGTTTTTAAATTATGATTGTTGCCATCCCCCGTATTACATCTTTCACTCAGTATCTATTTTATCCTCCAGTCCTCCTCCTTGAATCTAACYAAACTTTTCTGGTTTAGAAAATTCATATTCACTACTTTATTCAAAATCCATATTCCATATGGATTCCAAAATCCATATTCAATAACTGATGGATTATCCTGGTCTTTTAGGATGGTTGGACTGAACAGTGCCCTTCTCTCTACTGACACAGAGCCTGTCCAGAGGTCAGGGATTAGTCACTGAAGAAAGGCACTGCACAGACAAGACAAAGAGGAGACAGTGATTTTCTGTATTAATGACCCAGCCAGGAAAATCCTGGGAATGGAGCTGGCAGCTGCCACTCTCATACAGCCACTTGTCACAGGATTTGTGTTAAAGCAACACACTTGAGAAACAACCGCTGAACATAAAATGTATGTGAGAACTACACTGCAAAAGAAAGGATTTTCTGGTAAAGTTGCCTGGCTGAGCAGTTTCAGCTACTGAACAAACCTCCTGTAGGAAAATCTACCAAAACGGGCTGCATGGAACAGGCTGCACAGCAACTGCACGGTGTCCTCTTCCTCTAGAGAGCTTACTTTTCACAAAACAGAACAAAAGTTGACAGGAGGAGCAAGTTTTCACTGTCAAAAAAATTTATGTGCAATTCCAAGGCTATTTCAAAGCAAGTTTCCCATCAAGCAGGTTTAGATGCGTAGTTTGGTAAGAGCGGATTTCAAAGATAGTAATGAGTAAATATATCCCTAACCGAGGCCCATAACCTAGCAATGTATTTGTACTCTTACTGCTGAACTAAATCAGGCCCATTATCAGCAAATAAACTGTGTCTTTTTTATATTTAATTCCAATTTCAAGGCAAAAAGTAACAGGAAGGGAAAAGCCAAAAATCAAAACAAAACCAAGAAGTCACAAAACCTGTAAATAGTTCTGTTATTCCCACAGGAAAATGAAACTCTAGTGGTAGTTTTGCAAAACCGGGTGCTGAATGATTCCTCTAGCTTTCCTGCTCTGCACAAATCCATGTTGTTCAGGAATTACCTGGGAAACAAGGTGCCCCCAGGAGCCAGATGTCCCCAGGGGTGTATCCTTTACAATACGGAGAACTGACTTAAAAGTCATACAGGAAAAAAGGACCATTTGAAAAACATAAAAGCTACTTATACATACTTCTGCAAGAATCCTGGGAACTTCAGAGCAAGCTACAAAATATACAGATAGGGAAAAAAGGAAGAAAACAATGGAGTGAGTCCAGTTTCTCGAGCAGTTTTCCAGTCTATCCCTCCCATGGCCATTATTTAAAATGGAATGCCAAACAAGTGGCATGAAAATGAAAACACTGTCAGCGTAATTCCCCCTTAGCAGACAGCAAGGAAAAATATTTACTGCATCCAGTAAAAAAAAAAAAATCCCAGCCCAAGCTGAGCACAGACGGCCCTGCAAGTCAATTCACACTTTAGAAAGGAGCACTGCCAGCCTGGACAGTTTGAACACAGGAAATTTAGGGGGAAAAAAAAGAACTTTCTCATCAAAGTCAAGCAAAACTCCACCTTGGTTCTGCACACTACACAGAAACACTTTTCCCAGTTAAAACATTTCTTGTTTTCTACTCCGTCCAAAACATGCCGCACTTGGAAAGTTTCAGAGAAATGTGAAGGTGTGCCCTTTTTCCCTGCTTAATATCCCTATTTATAGCTCCCAAACGTTAACAAGTGGGAATCAAATCTCTCCACAGCTGCAGGAAGCCTTTAAACTGCACTTTTCAGTGCAGCACAAATGACAGAGCTGCACTCCCTGTGCGTCAGAGCGAAACTTGACAAGCCTGACAGACTCCACTGGTGTTTCTTTTTTTCCTCTCCCTGTATTGTATCACTGTTGTTACCTTTTATCCTAAGCCCAGAACTGGAGACAGTTATCCTAAGCCCAGAACTGTGTCCAGTTCTGGGCTCCTCAGGACAAGAGAGCCAAGGAGCTGCTGGAGAGGGTCCAGCCGAGGCCACAGGGATGATCTGGGGACTGGAGCATCTCTGAGACGAGGAGAGACTGAGACTGCGGGAGCTGGGCCTGCTCAGTCTGGAGAAGGGAAGGCTCAGAGGGGATCCCATCAATCCATACAAACACCTCAGAGGATGGTCCCAGACTCTGCTCAGTGATGCCAGTGGCAGGACGAGGAGCAATGGCCATAAACTAAAATCCAACAAGTTCCCCCYCAACACGAGGAAGAACTTYWTCCCACGRAGGGGGCAGAGCCCTGGAACAGCTGCCCAGGGAGGGGCTGGAGTCTCCCTCTTCGGAGACATCCCAAACCCTCCTGGATGTGTTCCTGTGTCACCTGCTCCAGGCGACCCTGCCCGGACAGGAGCTGGACTGGATGATCTCCAGAGGTCCCTCCAACCCCAGCTCTTCTGGGATTCGCACTAAAGAGCTGGAGGAAGGCGCCGTGACTGGTCTGTGATGCTCAAAGGGTGGGAGCTCGCTTAGTCATGGCACATATCCCCCGGCCCGGCCGGCGATGCTGCGGCGCTGCCCTCCGGGAGGGCTCCGCGTGTCGGGGCTCCCCTCACCTTCCGCCACGTCCTCGTCGATCGCCCCCTTCACCTGCGAGAAGCACCACTGCAACTCGTTGCTGATGCTGCTGCTGCTGCTGCTGCCGCCGCTGTCGCCTCCAGGTCTCGCCACTACTGCGGAGGAGAAAGGGCGGTGAGGGAGGGAGGGAAAGAGGGGAGCCCGCGCCGACCCCCGGCCCGGACCCCTCGGGGCCGCCGCGCTCCGGCATCACCCGCCGGTGCCGCCCGGTGCGGCGCGGCCTGCGGCCGGCTCCCGCGGCCACACGGAACCGCCGCGCGGCCCATCCCGGCGCGAAGACGGACCAGAGCGCGGAGCCGAGCGCGGAGCGCGGACACCGACCTGCCATGGCGGGGGGAGCCGCGGGAGCGGGGCCGGGAGCGGGGCCGGGAGCGGGACGGAGCCGCCCGCAGCCGCGGGAGGGTTCGCGGTTTCAAAATGGCGCCCATTGCCGGGCGGCCCGGCCGTGACGTCACCGCCGGCTCCCCTCAGGGAGGGCGGGCCGGGCAGCGAGCGGGGCGGCGATCCCGGCACCATCCCGGCGGCGGGCGGGGGCATGGAGGCCGGCGCGAGCGGGCCCAGGAGGATGAGGAGAAGTGGTRGTGGTGCTGGTGGTGGTGCGGCTGCGGAGGCGCTCCCCAGGCGGCAGCGGGGGTTCCACACGCGCCGCTTCAAACGCGGCTTTACGTGAAGGGACGGGGCGGGACCGCCAGAGCGAGGAGATAACGCTGTGCCTCCCCATTTATTTCTGCCCCGGCCCCGAAGGGTTAATTGTGGTGAAAAGGAAAAAAAAAAAAAAAGAAGAGTGCTTCTGGCTCGTTTGCGCCCTCAGCGAGCGCCAGAACTGGACGGAGTGAGGGGACGGAGGGTAGTGAGGGCTCACGGGGGTCAGCGCTGCTCTGGGACAGATTTATCACGGAATCACAGAATCATTGAGGTTGGAAAAGTCCTCCAGGATCATCGAGTGCAAGCTGTGCCCAATGCCCACCTTGTCCCCAGCCCAGAGCGCTGAGTGCCACGTCCAGGCGTTCCCTGGACACCTCCAGGGATGGGCACTCCAAACCTCCCTGGGCAGCCCCTGCCAAGGCCTGACCACCCCTSCAGTGAGAGCGTTCCTGGGATCCGAGCCGCCTCTCCCGTGCCTCAGCGCGGGGCCGTTCCCCGCTCCCCTCCCGCAGGCAGGGCGGGGGGCCCGGCCGCGGCTCGGGGAGCTGCAGGAGGCGGATCCGAGAGCTGGGGCCGTGCCCGGCCGGCTTTGGAGCGCGGGGCAGGGCTGGGGTCGGGAATACGGCCGGGATCCCTCAGCGACTGTGCGCTCCTGGAGCCCCCGGGGTGCACGTGTTTAACCCCGGGGACAGGGACTGCCCCTCCCCGGATCTCCTGCCTCAGAAACTGGGAATATTCCTGGTGCCCCGTTAAGTCCGGCCTCTTACACGGACTGCTTCTTTTCAAAGCACGGATACTGGAAGCTGTGAAGATGCAATTTCTGCCCCTAAGTTCCAAAGAGCAGAAAGAAATAAAAATGAACTCTGTGTTTACCCCAAACCCCCATGCTGATGTATTTCTGACCTCTAAGTCCCTCGGAAAGTGGGACAACTTAATGAACTTCAAAGCCCCGACTGCTTTTAGGGAAAGGCTAAGTGCCTGGAGCGGTAACAGGTCTGCATTCTCATGTCTCAATCTGAGCTGGTTTCCTAAATCCTGTTGGTTGTAGGAAATGCGAGGAAAGGGGATGATGAACAAACGTGGTTCATTGTGATCTTGAACACAGATGAGAGAAGAATATCCTTGTTCTTACAGAGAAAGACTCTTGTTAGGGATAAGTAAAGCTCTCTGCAGGGAGTCTTTCTGTCTTATTGAACAGAATTTTACCCGGAGGTCCCTTGGGATCTTTCTGTAGAAGGACTGAAGTCCGGAACTTGTCTGAGTTCGGGATGGTTCCTTTCAGAGACACTTCTGCTCTGGGCTTGCAGCCTTTTCTTGGTAATTTAGATACAGAGATGCATTTGACTCAAGTTTTCTTCATTTAATTTCTTGGTGTGATGTCTGTGCCCATTTATGAATTCATTACTTGATTTGTGTTTATTTATGCAGTGTGTTGTGTATTCAGTGTTTAAATAAAATCAGTTTTTACTTAGTCTCTTGGCTGTCTCCTCTGTAGCTATAAGAGAATCATCTTTAAGGGCAAGGAATGCCTTTAAACCCTGCCCTCTGGCAGTGGGAAGCCATTCCCCCTTGTCCTGTCCCTCCATCCCTTGTCCAAAGTCTCTCTCCAGGTTTCTTGTCGGCCCCTTCAGGCACTGCAAGGCCACAATGAGGTCACCCTGGAGCTTCTCTTCGCCAGGCTGAACAATCCCAGCTCTCCCAGCCTTTCCTCTCAGCAGAGCTGCTCCATCCCTCGGATCCCCTTGGTGCCTCCTCTGGACTGGCTCCAGCAGCTCCACGTCCTCCCTGTGCTGGGCCCGGGGCTGGGGCGGCTCTGCAGGTGGGGTCTCACCTGAGCCCAGGGGCAGAGGGGCAGAATCCCCTTTCCTGCTGCCCACGCTGGGAGCTCAGCCCAGGGCACAGGGCGGTTCTGGGGTGGGAGTGCCGGGAAAGCCTTCACTGGAGTGTTGGGAAAGCTTTCCCTGCCCGGCTCTGTGCGCGGGGGGTGCCCAGATAGAGGGCGTTGCACAAGCAGTGGGACGGGGGTGGGTCTGATGCTTTTGTAGAATTCCCGGAACTCGGGCACGGAGTGTCAGCAGCGGCTGTTCCCAGTTCAATGGGTCAGTGCTGCGTGCTCAGGAGCTGTGCTCGCAAGAAGGTGACGTTCTGCCCTTGCCACACTGAGCAAGAAAAGCTCCTGGGAGCAAAGCTTCCGAATGTGCTCTGGAAATAGGATCCTGCCGCGCCAGCTGCTCCGTGCCCCCCGACCTATGCTGTGGGAGGTGCTGCCAACGCCGCTGCAGTTGTTCCTCTGCCTGTTTTCCATCCTCTGCTTAGGACTAACAAAGCCCTGAACGCTGCCAAGGGGCTCGCACCGCTATTGCTCTGAAAACAGAGGGTGCTGGAAGGGTGACTGCAAAAAACACGGGGCAAGCCATGGAAGGAGCATTTATCCCAAAGGGAAGAACGGCTGATGGGCACACAGAGTCAGATTTCGTTAATAGATAAAAACCACACACATATCACATGCTAATTGACATCAGAACACCTGATTATTCTTAGGTGAGAAGCGCAACAGATTTTTTTCTCACAGAATTTTTGTCAGTCTGCCAAACTTAGGAGCAAACTCGTCGTTTGGCAGTTGGTGGGTTGTCTTATTAGCCCTGTATTTGGTCATTTAACCTGTATTTTTTACACTATATTTATCCCTTTGGTATATAAAGATACTCCAGACTTCAACCCTTGCCCTTGGCCAGTGCTTGTTAAACTCTGGTGCTTCCTACCTGAGCTGTATCCCCCTCCCCGGCCAGGTACCTGCTCCTGCACCTGAGCACAGACCCCACTTTCTCTGGAATACTGGCACCGTGTTGAGTTTGCATGGCATTTGGACTCTTTTCCTGCTCCAAAGAGCCCTTGCACCCAAGCCCCGCGGGAAAGTCCCTTTGTCATGTCCAGGCTGATGCCCTAACCCTTGCGGTTCAGCTTTTCCCTGGGCTCACTTCTCTCCTGAGGCGCCCGTGCCCTGGCAGCGCCGTCACCCCTTGGCTGTCCCCAGCTTGGCCCGTGCAGCCTCCTGTGCCAGCCTGGCGCCAGCTGATCCACAGCCCTGGAGAAGGCAGCTCTTCCAGGAAGGAGCAGCACTGTGTGTGTGTCCTGGATGGCTCCGTGCGAGGGTACAGGAGGGATGAGCACATGTGCCCTGCTCTCTATTTCTGGCTGCAGGGGCACAGTGTGCCCTGTGAGTCACAGTCCGTGTCCTGCTCACCCTCAGGTAGGACTGCCAGGTGTCCCACGGGGCTGCCAGAGAGGCCAGAGTGCGAGGAGAGGGGAGGGATCCCAGAGCCCTGCGCTGCCCTGCCAGCCCTGAGGAACCCTGGCAACGTCAGGGGGAGACATCTGAAAGCAGTGATGGGTTTTTTTCCCCCAAAATAGAAACAAAAGAATCTCTTTGATAGCTGAATCACCTCCTGACTGAAGAAAGTGTCTGTTCTATTGTGTTCTGTGTGCTGTGATCCAGTAATTGCTCCCTGGCTTTATAAGGAAAGATCTAGAGCCAACCCAACACTTCAGGCAGCTTCTCGGCACTCTGGGAGCACTTCTACAGAAATCACTTCTCGAGTGGTGTCAGAAACGTTGCTGCTAGTGGAGGATCTTGGGAATGGGTGCTTCATGTCCCTGGCTGAGGAGCCACAACTGCACTGAAGTGGCTGTGCCTGTTACTCAGGCCCAAGCCAGGGATCGCACCTCGCTTGGTGCATGACCTGCTGTTCCATGGAGCAGTAGTTGGGAGTAGCTAAGGGTGAGTTTGGAGATCCCCTCCTCGTTATTTGCCTGAAAGCTGGGAATTCCATCCTGTTTCCAATCAGATTGATCGCAGTGAAACTTTCAGGTTATTTTGCCTTTGGCACAAGTGGTTTGTTGCTCTGTCCTGCCCTGCCCAATCCCTCCGAGTTTGCTTCAGGGCTGGTTCATGGCACTGCAGAGGTTCTGTGCACTTCTTTCCCAAAGGGAATCGCTGTCGAAAGGAACCAGGTGTGCCATTGTGTTCTTTCAGGTTAAAACAAGAGCTAAATGTTTGTAATCGTGTTACTGTAATGAAAACCAAATAGATCTCTGCCTTGCCACGTGCTGTGTTGTCTGATTTTGGTCTCTCCCAGTTTCTCCCCCACCACAAAATGTCTCTTCTCTCTTCCCTAAGCAGGCTTTGTTTCGGGGACAGTTCTCTGTGCCGTGCTGTCCATCCAGACAGGGCCTTTGTGCTGTTCTAACACCTCTGCAGCAGTGAACTATGAGCACCCTGCATCTATTCATTTTCAAGTTACCTTTGAAGGGAGCTTGCATTATAAATAAATGGAATTGCTCACCCCTCTGCTTCTCTCAGATTAAAGTGAAATTATCTTGATCTCAGAAGTCAGAGAAGACACCTGTCAGGCACAGCAGTGGGTGAGTCATATCTGTGACAGCAAGATTTCTCCCAGTGACACTTCCCTAAATGTCAGAGCCTCATTCCCATTCCGCTGTAGCTGCTCCACTCTCCAGCTTCAGTTAAAACTTCGGAATAATTCCAAACATTTATGGGTTTGTCCAGCCTCACCCAGATTTTAATTGCTACCTGTGCGTTTTCCTCAGGAGAAGAAGAGTTATAAACGTGTCCCGGCGGAGCTGTGAGTCACTGCCTAGGCAAGGTGTGGCTGCGGGTCCTGCGCTCCTGCACTCCCAGCCTTGTCCACGGGGGAACTGTGGCACATCCAGCAGGGATGGGACTCATTCCTCAAGTGTTTCTTCCTGCATGAAACTCATGGGGATGCTTAAGGTGGGATGAAAAGAAAACACTTCACTTTGAAAGGGAAATGTTTGAATTCTACTGTGAACACTCCAGTTAAGAAAACACCCATTTATTTCATAGAGTCATGGAATATCCTGAGTGAGAAGGGACCCACAAGGATCATCCAGTCCAACTCCTGGCCCTGCACAAACACCCCAACAATCCCACCCTGTGCATCCCTGAGAGCGTTGTCCAAATGCTCCTGGAGCTCTGGCAGCCTTGGGGCTGTGCCCATTCCCTGGGGAGCCTGTTCAGTGCCCACCACCCTCTGGGSGAAGAACCTTTCCCTGATATCCAGCCTGACCCTCCCTGGCAGAGCTCCAGCCGTTCCCTGGGTCCTGTCCCTGTCACAAGGAGCAGAGGTCAGAGCTGCCCCTCAAGAAGAGCTGCAGACCCCAGTGAGTCTCTGCTCAGTTTGGGTTGGCTGCAAGGAGCAGACCTCAGACCAATAATGTGGGATGCACATAAATGTAGGAAATGGCATTTTTCCTTGATGCAGCTTCTCTAGTTTGAGATAGCAAAGGCTTGAATGAAGACTCCTTTTCCCTTCTTATGTTGCTGATTGCAGGGTGTGATTTCAGGAGGGTCAAAGGGTCAAAGGGCCATAGGGACCAAATTCAGGAGTTAAAAATAAACAGGATGAACAAGCCCTTCTACGTTCCTTGTTGGCTGCTGCAGGTCCCAGCAGCAGTGCCATAGTAGTCCCCTGGGGTGCTCTGCTCACACGGCTTTTGTTTGGGGAAAGGGTTCGGCAAAACTCTGAAACAATGAGGGGGTTTTAGGGGAGATGGGACTGAATAAGCCAAGAGAGGCATGGCCTTAGGCTGGAAGAGAGCAGATGGGATATTGAGAAGGAATTCTTCCCTGTGAGAGTGGGGAGGCCCTGATACAGGTTGCCCAGAGAAGCTGTGGGGATGGGCTTTAAGGTCCCTTCCAACCCAAACCAGTCTGGGATTCTGTGATTCCATAAATGAAATGTTGAATCTTTTCACAGCCAGGTGAGTGTGCTGCCTACCTCTTGATTGTCTTCCAGACCCATCATCCTCTTAAACTGATTCTTTTTCAGTTATTCAGTTATTTTTTCCTTTATTCAGTTTATTCAGAATAACAGAAGAGTGTTTTAGCTGTAGTGAAATACTGGAGAAAATTCAGTGCTGAAGCAAGTAGCACTAACATATGGTGGAGCTAAATTGGGTTGGAAGTCTCGGGAAGAATCCTTGAGGAGTCGGTGGATGTTGCTAACAGAATATGTTACTATGGGCTCTGTGTAGTGGAATTTTAAAAACTCTTCCATCTCCAACCTACCTGCCCTGTGCACCTTGTAGTGATAACAGTGTGAGCTCCAAACCACTCACAGCTCCATGTGTACTTTGGATATTTTTATTGCCCCCGTGTGGCACTCCAGGAGGGTCAGTGGAGATGGGGCCATTGTCTCTGTGAGTCCCCGAGCTGTGGCACTGAGGGTGCTTTGTGCTGCAGCCCGGGGGCCAGTGGGACAGCCCGTGTCCCACAGGGAGCAGTGTTCCACAGGAGCAGTGTCCCACAGGAGCCCTGTCCCACAGGAGCAGTGTCCCACAGGAGCCGTGTCCCACAGGAGCAGTGTCCCACAGGAGCCGTGTCCCACAGGAGC
>JACAXG010000093.1:597973-685582 GCA_018881555.1 Amblyornis subalaris
GTGTCCCACAGGAGCCGTGTCCCACAGGAGCCCTGTCCCACAGGAGCCCTGTCCCACAGGAGCTGTGTCCCACAGGAGCCCTGTCCCACAGGAGCTGTGTCCCACAGGAGCTGTGTCCCACAGGGAGCAGTGTCCCACAGGAGCCCTGTCCCACAGGAGCCGTGTCCCACAGGAGCCGTGTCCCACAGGGAGCAGAGTCCCACAGGAGCTGTGTCCCCGGGCACGAGGCCGTTCCCGCTGTCCCTGGCGCCGGGCAGGGGGCACGGCTGTGCCCGCTCCCGTACCCCCATTGCCCCGTTAGCCAAAGGCCTGCTGCCAGGCAGGCAGCACTTTGCTGAGGGCACCACCCACTGCAGGTGGGTGCTGCAGGTCCTCCAGAATGTGAGACGTGCTTTTGTCAAAGAGAGAACAGGAGTGTTGTTGCTCGTGGTAGGCACACTGGAGCTGTAAAACGTGGGAGGAGATCGACTCTGGAGGCTTTAGCTGTGTCCTGGGCTGACCTGCTGCGGGACAGCCCTGAGTGCTCCCGGGGAGCTGGGATTCGTTGTGCTCAGGCACACGCAAAGGCAGGGACGGGAGGAGGAGCGGTGGTGTCCCTGGCTCGGGAGAGCCRCAGCTCCTCACAGTCCCGGCTGCACAGCAGGAGCCCCTGTGCCAGAGGGTGCGGTGTCACAGCCGCTCTGAGCAGGGCTGGAGGGCTGTCGCCGCGGTGCTGGTGTGAGATGGGCACTGCCGTTCCTGGTGACACGTTCTGCCCGAGCGGGTCAGCTGAGGAAGCGTCCCTTGGCCTGCGTCCTGCGGCGCTGACGAAGCCGTGTCCTGGAGAACGGCACGAGCTGTTAAAGGCAGGCTGGCCTGGCCGGGAGCCAGAGCAAACAGCACCGGGAACACAGCACAGACCATGGCTAACTGTTTGTTTCTGTGATTGGAACTGCCCCCGTCGCTCACCACGAGCTTCTGAAGTGTTTGCAGCCGCTTCCCGACTGAGGATTACTGATGGGAACAGAATATCCCACTCATAAAGAATGCAAGTTTTATTAGCGCTGCCACTTGTCTCTTCTATTAAACTCTCTTAAGTCATAATTCCGAAGTGCAGCCTTTTCCATTGATTCATTTATATTTCAATGTCATAAAAGTTACCGATGAAGACATACCCATAAAAAACACCTCTTAAGGTGGTGGTTTAGTTTATTACAAGCCCTGGCTGGTTACCTGGGCAGGTGCTGTCAGGGAGCTTGGCTGTGCTTGGAGTGCTGGGCTCCAGTTCCTCTCTCTTTGCTGGTTTGCTTTGCTGTGACCCAGTCACACCGCAGATGGGGCGTACATTTTAGCTGTGCCTTCAACTCATTGCAGMGTTGCAGCACACATATGATTAATCATTTCGAGCTTTACCGATTTTTGCTCAGTGCTTCCAAGGTTTAACCTCTCCTCTTTGCCCTCACASCAGTGTTTTGGTCAGAACTCTCCTTTTCTTGTGTTTGTGCTGCTGGAGTTTCCCCTTGGTGGTGAGCAGGGCAAGAATACACCCGGGGCTCTGGTTCTGAGGGGATGTGGGGCTGAGGGGCTGGGCAGGGCTGGTTTGGTGTGGTGAGGCACGGTCAGTGTGATGGGATGAGCCGTGCACACCTCAAACCCCTGTCCTGCTGCTGGCTCTGGCTCAGGTGAACCCTCTGATAAGGGTGTGTGGGTGCCTTCGCAGGTACTCAGCACACCTAAACCAGGCACTGTACTCCTCATTTCACAAACAGTCTTCCAGCCTTTTGTCTGAGCCATATTATACATACAACTTCTTGAATCATCCCAAGAAAACCCCAAATCCCTCTGCAGGGCTCCGGCCCAGAGCATGGCCACAGGGAGCAGGGAGCCCCGGGCTGCCCAGCGCAGAGGGTGATGAACAGCCAGCGAAATCATCTCAGGTACAAGGCCTTGGAAAACCCCTTCCCACGGAGAGCTGGGAAGCTGTGCCTGAGCCGTGCTGCCGAGTGGGGTCTGTCAGCTTAATTTGGAGTTGTTCCTTGCTTTCACTCCATCCTATACAAACCTCTCACTTGCATGCACAAGTACTACATYCCCATCCCAAATTCAGCACTGAGTTTCAGGCACTCTGATATAAACTGAAAGAGAAGATGTTTTCCCCTCTAATCAAAGCAAAGTTGTTCTCTCCAGGGATTCCAAAGACGTGGGAAGCAGTGGGGAGACTTGAGCTTACTAATGAGCCCTACACCAAAGTCTCTGTTATGGCAGAGGGTTTTTTCAAAGGAAGTTGAGCTTCTTAAAAGTCAAAGAAAGGGAACTTATTTTGAAGAAGGAAGCCAGGTAATGCATTTCAGAAGAGGTGCTGACCTGGGGAAGAAGGTGTGGATGCCTTGCAAGAACAGCTGCACCAATAAGAGGTGCTGTTTGTGCCTGTGAAATCAGAAGGGAATTACTGTTCCTGCTGGGAAGGAGAACTGCTGGGTTGGAAAAGCTGCTGTCTCCCACCCTGGCTGCTGAGAGCTCCTTGTTTCTAAGGGACTGGGTGAKTTTGATGTCTCCTTCTGAAGCCTCCTGCCTGGAAGTGCTTAGCAGCTCCTGTGGAGGGGGTGTAGCTCCTGCCTGTGTTCTCTCCAACCCCTGGCATTCTGCTGAGTGCCAGCAGAAGTGTGCTGGGACGTGGAGATGGCAGAGCCTGGGAACAAAGACCTGCCAGTTCTCCAGCAGTCTGAGGTAGCCCGAGAGTGCCTGGGATAAGAGGTGTGGATGAGACAGTGCAGAAACTCCAGGCACGCCAGGATGCACACAGCTGGGCACACTCCTGCGATGCTGGGCTGAGCTCTGTGGGGTCTGGGCCGTCAGGTGGGGAGGAGTTGTGTGACTGCAGATCTGCTGTGGGTTGCTGGTGAGTCTGGGGTCAGCTGGAGTCCCTGCCCAGCGGGCTGACCTTGGCCCTGCACCCTTCCCATCCTGCTGCTGGCACTTGGCTCCACACCGGCTCTCTGGGGCTGTGCTGACGGATATCAGTGCTTGTCCCTGTGTGAGAACTGAGGCCGTGGTGAGGATACTCCAAGTGTGTGCAAACTGACAGGAGCACGGATGGATGCTGCATCCCGGCGCTTCTGTGCAGTCAGACAGAACATGAAGCTGCTGCTGGGAGCGAGGCTGTGCTGCTAAGAGATCCCTCCTCATCTGGGGCGCTGTTTGGGCAGTTTGTGTCACGTTAATACTGCTTAGGCTACAGAAATTATGAGCAGCACGTTCTCAGATCTGTCCCACTGCACGGGGCACGGACGTTGCAGTGGGAATGGTGGCGTCACTGCTGTGGATCCACCACCCGGGGCCAACGGGGTGAGGGTCAACCAGGCCAAGTGCCAGGTCCTGCTCTTGGGTCACACCAAGAACGCTCCAGGCCGGGGCAGAGGGGCTGCAGAGCTGGGAAAGGCCCTGGGGGTGCTGTGGCAGCGCTGGACACGAGCCCAGGGGTGCCCAGCGGGGCAAGAGGCCGATGGCCCCTGGACTGTGCCAGCCCCASTGTGGGCACAACCCCAGGGCAGGGATTGTCCCCTGGGCTGGCCCTGCTGAGGGACCCCCTGGAATCCTAGGGGCACCTCTGGAGGGACCTGGAGGGGCTGGAGCTTGTCCAGGGAAGGGAACAGAGCTGGGAAGGGGCCGGAGCCCCAGGAGCGGCTAGAGGGAGCTGGGAAAGGGGCTCAGCCTGGAGAAAAGGAGGCTCAGGGGGACCTTCTGGCTCTGCACAACTCCTGACAGGAGGGGGCAGCCAGGGGAGGTCAGGCTCTGCTCCCAGGGAACAGGGACAGGAGGAGAGGGAACGGCATCAAGCTGTGCCAGGGGAGGGGCAGGTTGGATATTAGGGAAAATGTCCTCATGGAAAGGGCTGTCCAGCCCTGGCACAGCTGCCCAGGGCACTGCTGGAGTCCTCATCCCTGGAGGGATTTCAAAGCTGTGTGGATGTGGCACTTCGGGACATGGTCAGTGGTGGCCTCAGCAGTGCTGGCAGTCGTTGGACTTGGTGGTCTCAGAGGGCTTTTCCACCCTGAACAGTTCTGTGAWTTTATGGCTCTCAGGTTCTATGTTTGCACTGCTAAAGGAGATCTGCCTCACCCGAGGTTTGGGAAGCTGGCACGAGGCATTATCCATGGCTGTGACCAGGGAGTTCTCAATATTGATTGAACTTGTAGGGACTGTATCTTGATTTCTTTTGAGCTGATTAGCACTCTGCAATTACAGACTCACAGAAATCTGCTGTTACCCATCCAGCAGTGTTTAAAAAACTTCTGGCTTTTTTTTGTTTTTTTGCTGTACTTTAGTTTACAAGTTGCTGACTCTGGCCATTGGGGTGGGATCTCTAAGGTTCCCTTGGCACCGCTGGGACATTTGCCACAGCAAAGCCTCCTGCACCCAAGCTGCTCCCCATCTCATCTGGAACTAAACCTTAGAACAATTCTAGACATCAAACAAAGTTTCTGTGAGTTTAGCCCTCAGGCTTTTGAATTTTAAAATATACCTGCTTTTACTCAAAGTACCTTTTAATGTGTTGCAAATATTTGGTTTATTATGTGACACAATTGTTTAGTGCTCAACTATCGCATGTTTCACCTTTTTCTTTTCGGTAGGAGCYGGAGGTGCCTTTTCCTGTTTGCTGTGCTGCTTATCCCTTTGTGGCTGAGTGCATGTCCCGGGAATGTCTCGGAGGAGTTTTCCGTGGGCAGCAGTGCTCCCTGCTGTCCTGGCTCCGGCTGCAGGAGGGACATCTCACTGCTGCAGCRGAGCTTCTGCTCCTGCCTGGAGCTTCAGGTGTGTCTGGGTTCCCTGGCGAGTTCTCCTCCGAGCTCCTGGCCAGGAGTCACAGAATCCCAGACTGGGTTGGTTGGAAGGGACCGTAAAGCCCATCCAGTGTCACCCCTGCCATGGGCAGGGACACCTTCCACTGTCCCAGGTTGCTCCAAGCCCCGTCCAACMTGGCCTTGGACACTTCCAGGGATAAGGCAGCCACAGCTTCTCAGTGTGTGTAAAAACAAAACGTGTGGAATGGGAAGGACTTTTCAAATAGTTTTTTGTTTTTTTTTTTTTTTTTTTAATGATTTTCTCCACCTTATGGTGCTTAAAAATATAAATAACAGATCTAGAACCTCTAGATCTGGGGGGAAAGGCAGTGTGATGGCCTTCACTGAAGTAGCTATTTTTGCTTTTGTGTGACTTTCCATCTCAACGAGAAATTACCGAAATCTCGCCTTTTCTGCCTACAACACGTGCCCACTTGGTGGCGCCATTGGTCCTTATTACACCGCRCTTACACCGGCATTTTTACCGGAAATACTCCGACTTTTGGCGTCTCCCAGACACAGCTTCCACACATGAATGAAGAGAGGAACAAGCAGGATTTTTTTGTTTAATGACTACAAAATTATGGAGATTTATCCTAATGGACCGGCTTCTCTGGGTCATGGTTTTTCATTTCTTTAAAGTGAGAAATGTGTAAAACACAGGGAAATGTTTCTGAACCCATTCCCAAGCATTCCCACACTCTGAGTCCGTGGGGAGAATACTGATCGAGGGGAAGTGGTTTGTATGGAAATGCTCTGTCACAAGGTAAAATGTAAGGATTCATTTTTACACCCCGTAAGAGTGAATGCATAATTGCCATCTGCTAATCCAGAAAACCCAGGGAGGGATTAATAACCACGGGATCACAAGGCACGGAGGAGAAGACAGGCAGCAGGGTTGGTTTAGAACGGAAATTCCCTGGGATATCTACCATTCCTGTTCCTGTTTTCCTTCCTGACACTCGCCACGTGTCCTTGTTCCGCTGTGCGCTGAGCGCGGGCTCGTCCCCACAGCGTGTCCTGTGTGCACGCGGCAGTGCCAGGGGCAGCTCCAGGCACCTCCTCCCAGCTGGCAGAGCCTGCATCACCCCAGTTCCTGCTGGAGGGCTTCTCTGAACTCTGATTTGCAGAATTTTGGGGTTGTGAAGGTGTTTTCTCTTAGGCAGACATTCAAGTGAAGATACACCGTGGTACACTGGAGCAGCTTCCCGAGGAGCTGCAGGTCACAGCTCAAAGCAGATGAGAAATTAAAGCAATAATAAAAGTACTGAGAGTTGTGACATTGGTGACATTGTCTCTCTATGACATCTCTGCCTCAAATCCTCTTTGTTTCTGTCTCACGACTCAGAACATGCAAAAAACTTCTGGYTGATGCTGTAGAGTGGAGCAAAGTCCCAGCCAAGGTCCTGGTGGAGCCTTTGTGGGGCAGGGAATGGCACCAGGTTGGTCTGGCTCTGCGTCCCTCCTTGCTCCCCTGACTGGTTTGGGTGGGAAAGGACCTTAAAGCCCAYCCAGTGCCACCCCTGCCATGGGCAGGGACCCCTTCCACTGTCCCATGTTGCTCCAAGCCCCATCCAGCCTGGCCTTGGACACTTCCAGGGATCCAGGGGCAGCCACAGCTTCTCTGGGCACCCTGTGCCRGGGCCTCCCCACCCTCACAGTATCTTATTTTTAAATTAGATTCCTCTGCTCTCTTGCCAAGAAAAAACAACCCAAACCAACATAGCCCAAGTCCYCAAATGTTCTCTCTGGGAGGTAACAGAGAAGATCCTCAATCCAGTGGTGGCACTGCTTGTTTTTCAATGAGAAAAGTGTTTTCCATTGCACAGGCAACTGTAAAATAACATTTGTGGAAGAATTTTAGTGGRATATTGAGGAATATTTGAGGTCTTGAGGGGACTAAGACCTCAAAACTTATTTTATGGCATGGTGTAGAGCTCTGTCTTTGCCTGGATAGCAGCTGATAATATTCTTGTGAAGAATATTCCGCGCATATGGGAGGTTTCCTGGYGTGGCCTGGTTCCCACAACTTCCCATGGAGCTGGATGCAGGCGAAGGCACGTGGGGCGTGAGATTGCCCAGGCTGGTGTTAATGTACCGTAAATACGATTCCTTATGACCTCCTGCTTCGCCTTCGCAGTTTCTAATTGAATCCTGGGATCGATGCGTGCCCGCGGGCCCCGGGCTGGAGTGACRGGTGCTTCCCGTGGGGACGTCTGGTTCACCTGGCAACATTTGCTTCCCTGGGGCCGAGCAGTTCAGCTCTTGTGCTGTGGTGAGCCCGGGACCGTTTCTCTTCCTGCTCCCCACCGGCCGGGTGGGAGCTCGGGGCTCTGCGGGGGCTGTGGGGCTCTGCAGCGGGGCCAGAGTGGGGTGGCTGGCCCGGGGCTCTGCCCCAGGGCGGGGACCGGCAGCGTCCCTGAGCATGAGGAATGGTCACAAGAACCCCGGCACGGTTTGTTCAGCCTGGAGAAGGGGAGACAGGACAGGATGAGCAGAGGGGAATCACTGATTTCCTTACTGGGGGACACCTTCCTCCYGCAATCCTGCGTGCGTAGCTGCAGGTTCCCGTGCTAATTGTGCTTGAACTGCATCCGTTTAACATTTTTCTTCCAGGCTGGCTGGAGTAAATTGGGAACTCGCTCCCCTAATTAACTATTGAATGGGAAGTGTCTGATCTGCAGAGATTCAGAGCATTTGGTGCTCCTGGAGACGCTGCCCTGAGCGATGAGTTCGGCATTGGCTGATTCCTCCCAGAGACAGCCCATGAGCTGCTGATTGACCCTTCAGCACCGGCTATCGACCGCAGGAATCAATGCGCTGGGAATGGCTCATCCCAGAGGATTTGTCTCGCCAGCTCCCGGTGTTGTAGGGCTCCCTGGCGCGGCGCAGGGAGAGCTGTTCCTGGGAAAATCCACGAGTGATACAGACCTAAGTTCCGGATCTGACTGCAGCGATCTGAGAGCGGGTGCGTGCCCCTGTCCGGGGATCAGGGAGCACCTGGCAGCTCTGAGCCGTGGTTCGCTTTTGGAGAGTCCTGCAAGGAGCAGGGAGTTGGGCTGGATGATCCTGATGGGTCCCGTCCTGTGATAACGCAGGGTCTGGCACGGCACCTCCGGCCGTGGGGAGATGTGCTGGGAACCCGCGAACGCAGTTTGTACACTTGGGGAGAAACAGTGATGGATAAATGGACTGTCGGGAGGCAATAAAGGGCCCGTTCTCACGATGCACGGGACGGGCCCCGCCGGCCCGGCAAGGTCCCAGCGCCGCAGGCGACAGAGGGCAGAGCTCCCGCMCCGATGGGACCCGCATCCTGCATCCCGCATCGCGCTGAGCCCCGCCCGGCTCCTTACCAAACACGCGTTTGTCAGCTTTTTAATGAAACAACAGAGACTCTTTTCAACCTGTTAACTGCTCGATGGTCTGGGGCAGATTAAATGCTGGGCTCCGGTCGGAGGCGCTGCCAGGGAGCCGCGCTGGGTTTAATGTTTGTTCCTCACGCTGCAAAAAGCAATAAGAGGAAGAAGCCAATCGAGGAAAAACATTTCCTTAAATTATTTTTTTTAATTAGTAACTTACGAAAAATTTCTTATTAAAAAGTAAGGATTTAAAATTGCACAAATGGGTTTTAGCTATTTAGACTGAAACGACTGAGGGGTGACGAGTCTCTCCCAGGCAGCTGTAATGAAATATTAATTGGATAAAAGCTTTAATATAGATTTTTAAAGCAGCTTTTTTCCTTGCGATGTAACATATTATAGCTGGAAACTGTTCTCATCCACCGCTGTAAGAGCAGATGAGAACCCGACTCTGCCACTGTGGACATTTCCTACTGGTTCTTCAGTCATTTTTTATAAGAGGAATTAAGAAAGAATTAGGAATGGAACAGGAAAGGAAATACAGAAGACAAATTGGAGAGAGAGATCAAATCAGCAGAGGCTGGGTGTGATAAAGCAGAAGTGTCGGACGAGGAAATGAACTTGAGAGGATTTTGTACCCTCYGCTCTAGACAGAAAAATGCGTCAATTCCCTCCTGATGTCTTTCAGCACCGGAGAACCAGCCTCTGGCTTCCTGCACACRCAGTCTGAGCTCTGGCTTTACACTTGGGCTCTGCTGGATCCCTCCAGTGCCTCCTGCAGTGCTGGCCAGGAGTTTCCAAATCTCAGAGAGCTGGATTATGTTGGTGTTTTCTCAATGGGGTAGAAGCTAACTGGAGAGAAACGTCAATTCTGAAGCAGGAGATCTCTGGAAGGGATCTGTGCCTGAAGAATGGCAGCAGCAGAGCTTGCAGGCAGGGCAGAGCTGCCCCTGAGCTAAGCTGGGTGTGAGGTGACCCAAGGCAGAGCCTGCAGCTGGGCTGGGCTGCAGCTGCTGGTCCTTGAGCTGCCTTGAGATGGGCCTCGGAATCCCAGACTGGTTTGGGTTGGAAGGGACCTTAAAACCCATCCAGTGCCACTCCTGCCATGGGCAGGGACACCTTCCACTATCCCAGGGTGCTCTAAGCCCTGTCCAGCCTGACCTTCATTGATTCTGTGCTTGATTAACCATGACATTTTATCAGATCGTGGATTTCCATGGTTGCTGGAGGCAGGGGCTGGGTGGCCTCAGTGGTGGCTGTTCTGTGCTGCTGGCACTGCAGGTGGCAGGGCRCCCACGAGCTGGGAATTGCTCCTCTCCTTGGTTCCTGGCTGTTTCACTTTCTTCCCGTTTCCAGGGCGGTGGTATTTTCCATACCCAACAACTCAAATCATATTAGCAATCAAGATGCAGTGAGACATGAAACCCAATACTTCACTGCAACTCCAATGTATAATTTTTCTTTTCATCTTCCAACTCTGTAACGCTGTCAGAGAGTCGATCAAGTTTCTCTGGAAAGATTTCTCTTTTAAAAATTGGTGTTTATTGCATGCCAACACACTGCTTGATTGATTTGAGAGATTTCTGGGTTTTTCCCTCTCAGAGTTATCTCCAAATGGAGCATCCCTTGCTGAAATAAACACCTGAGCATGTTGCCCAAAGGCTTCGTGCTGGGATAGCCACTCCTGGAGAATTTAAACAGAACTGTTGAAAAATCCTTATGAAAATAAATCATTGGTCCATTAGGACAACCTTTTGCTCTGTGGTGATTTCATGAGTGAGAGGAACAGGCATATGGCCACAACCTGAGTTTCCTCTTGGGAGAGGAGAGGTTGTGCATAGCTGGGACAAACACGGGCTGCTGCTTTGGATTCAGCTCCCGAGACTGTGAGAGGTGGTAATTTCCTTCTTACATTTGTCCCTAATGAAGATATATCATGGTGGCCTCAGTCTTCCTGGGAATCATCTTTTTTAAGGATTGCACTGACCTTTAGCGAGGTTGGGAACATCGGTTCTTGTCTGTGCCGGGCTCGGCGGGGCTGCGGGAACAGGAGAGCCCGGGGGGGACTCAGCACGGAGCCCCCATGCCTGGCAGAGGATGCCCCCTGGGCTGTCCCAGGAGCTGGGAAGGGCAGGATGCCTTCTGAGTGCCCTTTGAGTGCCGTTCAAACAATGGGAGAGCACTGGCGTGTGCTGGCCCCGTGCTGCGGGGCAGCCTCCGACGGGGGCTCCGGAGTTGCTTTTCCCTGCTGGGCCAGCAGCTCATTTTATGGAAAATCCCGTGTTCGTGTCCTGAGCCCCAGGTCCCCACAGGACATTTTGGGCTCCCTTGCCCATGGGAAGGTGTCTGCCCAGTGCCCCAGCTGGGTGTGAACGGCTGTAGGGCTGAGGTGCTCGGTCCTGCAGCCRCCCCTCATCGCTGTCCCAGGGATGGGAGCATCCCACACCATCCAGCGCACCGGCAACTCTCGCTCACACCCTTTGGGGGTGTGTGCTCTAGCACTGCCTTCTCCTGCTGCTCAGACAGACAAATGTGGCTGATCTGATCTGTGCCTTCCCACAGGTTTTCCAAGGGAAAGACTAAAGCGATGGATTAGTAGAGCCRAGCATCATCACAGAATCCTGGAATGGTTTGTGTTGGAAGGGACCTTAAAGCCCATCCAGTCCCCCCTGCCCTGGCAGGGACACGTTCCCCCGGGCCAGGCTGCTCCGAGCCCGTCCCAGCCGTGCTGTCCCGGAGCAGTGCCGGCTGTCCGGCTGTCCGGCACTGCCGGGGCTGCCCAGGAACTGCAGCCAGCAGTGCATTTAATCAGCAACAACAGCGTTCTGAGGGCAAACTGCAATATTTCCTCCATCCAGGGGGGAGTGGGAAATGTTTGGAGCCACTTCTGTTGGAGGCAGAGCGGACTGAAGCTCCCGCCTGCCSTGCCGGCGTTTCCCTGGCACGCAGCTCACTTGCCCAATTCCGCACGGTTTTGCTGTGTTTTTGAGCCAGTGCAAATTGGTGCTGCTTTTTTGCAGCCATATGTTCCACCAGGCCTCATCCTCCTCGCCCTGCTTAAATGCTCTTTCCGTGAGTGTTTGTGCCTTCTGCAAGAGCACTTTAATATTTCTGTTTACTCTTTTGGAGACAAAATCAATATTTGTTAGATGCAATTATGAAGAATGATGGATGCGCTGTCACTGGCATGAGAGTAGGAAAAATGATATTATGGCACAGGCCTGCTCTTAATAGAAGCAGAGAGGAGATACAAACAGGCTGGCCTGAAAACCCCATCCCAAGTCATTCTGGAATAAACAGGAATCTTGTCAAGTGTTGGTTTAAATTGGAGTTGATTGCCTGCTTTGGGCGCTGACTGAACATTTGCTTAACTAGGAACTGAGTCTGCCTGGGCTGTTTGTGCCCTTTGGGTTTGTTGTGGTGATGGTCCCGTGGGTGTCACTCGTGGCTCTGCAGGTCCCTGCCACCTCCACCCTGGCTGCAGAGCTGCTCCTGCTGCCAGGCCCTCCAAATTCTTCCCTTTTCCTTGCATTTGAGTCTTGGCTTAATTCCAGATGAGGGGGGGCTATGGCATTGTCCCACTGTGACAGGCTGTGATCCCCACACTTCTCCCAGGTGACAAGGGACAGGACAAGAGGGAAAGGCCTCAAGCTGTGCCAGGGGAGGTTTAGGCTGGACATTGGGAAAATTTCCTCATAGAAAGGACAGACTGCTCAGGACAGTGGTGGAGTCCCCATCCCTGGAGGGATTTCAAAGCCCTGTGGATGTGGCACTTCGSGACATGGTTGGTGGTGGCCTTGGCAGTGCTGGGAATGGTTGGACTCGATGGGCTCCGAGGGCTTTTCCAGGCTGAGTGATTCTGTGATTCTGTGATTCACAGGTTTTATGCTTACACTGAGAAGGGAAATCTGGCTCAATGGAATCAGAATCCCAGAATTGCTGAGGTGGAAAAGCCCTCTCAGACCATGGACTGCAACCATTCCCAGCACTGCTCCTTGTCCCCCGCTGCCCTGGGCTGCCCTGGGGCAGTGCTCGGGCGCTGTGCCTGCCCTCTGAGCTGCAGACAGGGGATGAGGAGTGGCTCTGAGCCCTGGCTGAGGAATATTCTGCTCTCCGGTGCAGGACAAGCCCCTGGGAGTTCGGTGTAAGAATTGAGGGCTAATATTGCTGCCTGAGCCGGAAAAACGACAGGGACACAGCTCTGCTGGAGACTCCATCTAATCAGAGCCAAGAAATGCAGATTTATGAAGCTGCTGGTTTTACCTAATAGATGATTTTTTGTCCTTATTCTTTCCTGCCTTGGAGATCTTACCAAGAAGTGAAACTCAGACTGTGGTTTTCCCAGGGAGTTTTCCCAAGGTGGGTGAGGGGGTGTGGACGCCCACCCCAGCTGTGTCTTTGCAGGACCTGGACACTTCCCAGAGCCAGTTTGGTTTGAGTTTTTTTCCTTCTCTGTGTTCAAGGTTAAACTTTCACTACAGAGAATTAGTTGGTAAGAGACAAAGAGCACTGCTCAGGAGGGGTAGGGAAGATAAATTTCACAAAAGATTTTCAGCTGCAGTACCTGAAGATAGATCAATATTTTCTATTTGCCTTAGCACTAAGCTTATTTTCCTTCATCACTGAAGAGATACTCACTTGTGCCTTCTACCAGAACATTAAACTGTTCTCTGCTGATGAATGGTTAAGAAAGACAAACAATAGCACTTTCCAGGAGCTGCTTTATCTCTCAGGACGGCATCAGTCCTTTGGATAAACAGAAACCCCACGTTTCTGTGCGAACTTGGAGAGTCCCTGCTGGCGCCCAGCCTCGCTGGTGCCTGCTGGGTGAACCCCAAATTTACACCGTTTCTCAGAGACTCGGGGGGTGTCCCTGCAGGCTGCTGGTCCCTGCCTCCCCGAGGACACTCTGTGATTGCCCAGCTCGCTGTGCACGGGGCCAGGGGCACGTGGGGACAGTGGGGACAGTGGGGACAGCGGGGACAGTGCTGCTGGCAGCTGTCTGCTTGTCCCTGCTGAGGATGGGTGTGGGGAGAGCTGCGCCTGTGCAACAGCCACACACCAGCACAGCAAACACAGCTACCAGGGCTGCAAGGGAGCCTTGTCTGGTGACAAATTCAGAAGCTTAAGGCAAACTAAAAGGCAAAGAGAGCCCAGAATTACTGACTCCCCTCTGCTCCCTGGTTGTCTGAAATTATAAATGAATTATAAGTGCATAAACTGCAATGTGCATCAGGAAGGGGGAGCGGCTTCCCACTGCCAGGGGGCAGGGTTAGATGGAATATTGGGAAGGAATTCCTCCCTGTGAGGATGGGGAGGTGCTGGGATGTAATTCTCAGAGCAGCTGTGGCTGCCCCTGGATCCCTGGAAGTGTCCAAGGCCAGGCTGCACGGGGCTTGGAGCAGCCTGGGATAGTGGAAGGTGTCCCTGCCCATGGCTGGGCTTTAAGGTTCCTTCCAACCCAAACCACTCTGTGATCCTGTGACTGTCATAAGGCAGCAGGCATCATTCCTGCTGCTCCCAAGCTGATGCTCATTCCTCTCCCTGGGAGAAGAGGGTGGGTCAGATTTTGAACATGGGAGCACTGAGCATCTCAAAGGGAAAACACCATCAAATGTTGGTTGCCAAGTTGTTCCCTGCAAGGTGGTGAAAGTTTGAGTGATAACAGAATGGAAGGCTAGYGAAGGGATTACCATAAGATGTGAAGGATACAGATATTCTGGTTTTCACTAAATTTCTGGATTTTACTGAATAAATCCACATTAAAAGCCCCAGAGCTTAACCCCTGTGGGCCAACAGCACATGGCAGAGAGGGAAATGGAGCCATGGAGGGAACCAAATGAACCACCTGGTTTAAAATGGGTTGAAAACACTTCACCCAAGGCYACTGCACTTTGCAAAGAAAGTCAGGGAGTGTTTGTTTGCTCCTCCTGTTCAGGGTGTGTTTCCCATCCGTTAAAGCCAGGGGTAACAGGCCCTGCCTGGTGCAGGCATCTTCAGGGGCTCACTGGAACTGGGGGTGTGGGAGGAATATGGGATCACTTGTGGTCTGTGGGTGCTCATGTTTGTAGGAACCTCCCCGTTCCAGGGCTGGTTAAGCACCTGCATTGGTATTGTCTGACTGCACCCAGGATTTATTTGTATGGAAACTGTGCTTCCAGCTCCCATAGCAGCAAACATTGCAATTTCTTACTCAATTGTGGACATGTTTCAAGCCCAAATCACATTTGTGTTTTTGAGCAGCTTTACAGCCCTGGCAGATGGAGGGCTGCACAGCCATAGGTCAGGCTTGGCAAAATAAAACTGTATTTTTCCTGGGGAATGGCTTCTACCAAACAACAGAGAGGATTTAGATGCTTTTCAATAACATTTGGCTCTTTAAACCCGATTTCACAGYGGGACTGTAGCTGGTGTTCAGGTGCACAAGCAGCACGTGGTGGAAGGCAGAGCTGTGCTCTCGGGGCTGCCGGGGTTGGAGAACACGGAGCTGCTTGCTCAGCTGTGGATAAGCAGTGACACGTTTGTTGTCCCCTCTCAGAACTTCATAAATCCATAATTACAGCATCAATTCATCATTGTTATCCTTGTCATCGATCTGTGCCAGCAGCAGCCGAGGCAAACAGTGGCTTGTGAGGGTTTTGGGGGTTTTTGTGTGGAGCTCTCACCCCACCAGGTGTGGTTCCACCAATATTGGTGCTTTCTGCTGTTCTCCGGATTTGGAGGCCTGCCCTGCGTGCTCGGGGCTGTCACTGCCCCCACCAGCCTGGCTCCCCCTGGACATGGCTGGGACATCTGGAGCTGGGGTGGCCCTGGATGGACGTTCTGGTGAGCATCGAGAGCAGGGAGCCCAGGATGTCCCCCAGGGCAGGCTGGGGTGGGGGACACAGGCACAGGGGTGGATGTGGGCACCAGTGGGCACCAAAGGTCCTGCATGGAACGGCTTCCATGGGGATGTGCCCTGGGACAGATCCCTGAGCTGAGCCTGTGCTCAGGATGGAAGAGAGGAGCAGCACATTTCATGGAATCYGAGACTGATTGGGCTTGGGAGGGACCTTAAAGCCCATCCAGTGCCACCCCTGCCATGGCAGGGACACCTTCCACTATCCCAGGGTGCTCCAAGCTCCGTCCAGCCTGGCCTTGGACACTTCCAGGGATGGGATATCCGCAGCCCTGCATCTCCTGCATGAATCGGGGTGGTAGCAGACATGACACAAACATTCCCAGCGCTCTGTGTTGAGCTGTGTCCCACAGCCAGGCTCCCGTTCTTCGGAATACAGAGAGGAGAGGTGGCTGTGATGAAATAACATTTTACTTTGAATTAAAGGCATGTTTGGTGCCAGCCATGGCACAGGTGCCTCCACAGGCAGCCCAGCACTGCTCCATACCCCACCGGTGTGTGGCACTGCTGGGTGGGCACAGGCTGGGCAGGGAGAGCAGGCTGAGCCAGGCAAACAGAGAGATGCATCTCCCCAGGGCTCTGGGAACAGATGGAGTTTACACGGCTCAGGAAAACAGAAATATGCAGACTTTGAGCTTGATCCAGCTCCACCGAAGGCAGTTTTCTGTTGACTTCAGGGGCTGGTGGAGCAGGTTCTTTCCAGGCTGCTTTTGTTTGGTTTGATTCAGAGGAAAGGATCCTCTCTGCTGACCACGCTCTCTGTCACTCTCAGAGACACTGAACACTCACCAGTGTCTGTGTGGGATGTATAAACTGTGTCCAGGGACATTTGAGTCTTAAATGTGGGATGGTTTTGTTAGTTTGTTTTTTAAAAGGCAGTGATGATGATTTAAGGACTTAAAATCCCTTTGATTCTGAGATAACCTTCATTTTTGTGAAGTTGCGTGGAGGCCTTGACTCTTCCAAAGGAGAAACAAGTGTAACACCGTGGGGCATGAAATCGAGACACAGTGACATGGAGAGTACAACTGCAGCATTTTGGGATAAAAATGTGCATTCTTAGAATCAGTTATGATTGGAGAGCCATGGCCACATCCTGCCAGGTGCCCAAGGGTAGTGTGGGGCAGGAAATCAGTGACCCAAACGTGTATTTTGGATAGTGGCCAAATCAGCGGCCAAAGCATGGCAGGGATGGGCCAGTCCATCTCCTCTCCTCTCCTCTCCTCTCCTCTCCTCTCCTCTCCTCTCCTCTCCTCTCCTCTCCTCTCCGTTTCTCTGTTTTTTACACCTTTTTCCCTTTTTTGCAGCTTTTTCCCTTTTTCTTTCTAAGCCCCGTTTGGTTTCCGGAATGGTTTCCTCACCTTCGCCCCTCCCCAGTGCCCCTCCCCATGCTGCCCGCGGCATTTACCATTTATTTCCAAGGCAATTCCTCAAACACTCGTGCACTGAGCCTCCTGACCCTCTTAGTGTAATCAGATAAACATTGATTGCACTTAACCTTACAGAGCTTCAAGATGGAGAGTTTCAATGGTTAATTAACAACTGTTAATTGTTTTAGCTGTGGAAGGATGGTTTTGTTCCTCCCCAGTGTTATCCCTGTTATCCCTGTGTTATCCCTGTGCTGTGTGCCCAGTGCCAGGTTGGGCACTGGGGGTCAGCCCATGGTCCTCAGCTACACCTATCCCGTCCAGCCTGGCCTTGGACGCTTCCAGGGATGGGGCCTGTGCAATAAATAAATAAATAAATAAATAAATATAAAAATAAATAAATCTATAAATGCAAAGTCCATGTCATTACACTCCGACGATTTGCTTCGGAGGAGCTGCTCCGTATAGGAAAGTTATTTTTAAACACTATTAATTCCAGTTGTTGTTGCAAAGGTTCTCTTGTACATCCAATTAAAAACCACGCTTTGTGTAATTTGTAACTTTAAAAAATCAATTTCAGCGACGAGCCCTTCATGTTCGGTATTTCGGCACCAGGTGTGAGGCTCTGAGAGGGAGCCCCGGGTAAGGCAGGGAATGGGGAATCAGGGAGCCCGGTGGGGAGGGCGCCAGGCTGAGGGACCCTGCCCAGCCTGGCCGGGGGGTGGGAATGCCCAGAGCTGTGTCCGAGTGTTTGCCCCGAGCTCCGAGTGCCACTGCTGGCCCCGGGCTGGGATGGAGCCTCCTGCAGGTTCCTCTGCGGAGCCTTCCCTCCCCATCCCCCTGCCCGTGCTGCTGGGGCCGGGGCAGTCCCCAGGTGATGCAGGTGAGGGGCTACAGGTGAGGGGTTACAGATGAGGTGATGCAGGTGAGGTGTGCAGGTGAGGGGTTCCAGGTGAGGGGTTCCAGGTGAGGTGATGCAGGTGAGGGGTTCCAGCCCCCAGGACACCCCGCGGTGCTGCTGGGCTGTCTGAGGAGCTGACACAACACTTCCTTCTCGTGCTGCCAGCACAATCCAAGGTGCCATCAGCCCGGGGCTGCAGCGATCCCAAACTGCCGAGGGATGGACAAACACCTCTCCAGCACACGCCTGAAATCCCTCAGGCGGAAGGAGAATGTGCTGTAGCAGCGTTGTGCAGCAGTGATGTTCTCATATTTCATCCTTCCCAGAGAGCTCCAAACCCGCTGTCACTCAGGGCCCGCTCCCAGCATCCCTGTTTTTAACATCACACAAATATTTTTGTCACCTCTTCCATCAACTTAACAAAAAAACCATCACAAGACTTTCGGTTTATCCTTCCTTGCCTGATCTTTTCTGCAGGCTGAACAAAGCAAATGTCTCCTCTGGCTGCCAGGCTGTTCTTCATCCTGACTTTATCTGTCCCTGTGCAGAGCCTCCCCTTCCCTGCGCTCCCTGGTTCAGCAGTGCTGCTGGAATGACACTCCCATCCTTCTCCTCCCTCACCTCCCATTTATTCCGGAAGATGCAGAGACCTCTGTCGCAGTGGGGAGAAGGGAAAGAGGTAATTGTGAGAGGAACATGGCAGATTTTTCTCCTTGGTGTGAGCACTCACTCTTTTTCCCATGTTATTTGTATAAATTATCCATCCTTGCCCATCCGCTTTGCACCTCCAGAGTTGCCTTTGCATCCTGAGGATAAAAATAGCTGAGCAACRCCGGTCGATAAAGGATCTGAAAAAGGAACGTCAGTGGGAGTGTGGCTGCCCTATTTTTTGGGTTAATTAAGATGGGGATGTTTCCTCCATCCCGAGCCCTCGGTGATTTTGTTTCTTGTCTCCCAGAACACTGAACTTGCAGCTCAGTACCTCCGTTTGTTCCAGAGCCACAGAGCGTGGGGCTGGGGCTGGCAGGGCTGGGGGCCTGTCCCACCAGCTCCCAGCTGGGACCGGGGCATCTCCCAGGATGGAGTCCCCCTAACCCTGCCCCGTGTCCAGCCCTGCTCCCAGTGGACAGGCGAGGTTTGGTTCAGCCAGGCCTCCCTGTTTGGGTTCATGCCCCGCAGACCCTTTGCTGTGTGGGCAGGGGGATGTTTCCAGCTGCCAAAACTGCTCCCGAGTTATAATACATCAGAGATCAAATCTGGGGGCTCATCCCAAGCCAGGGAGCCCCTGGGGACCCTCGGCTCGGAGGATCCTGAGATGACCYAGCCCTCGATGGAGCACTGGAAAAACTCACAGATTCATTGCAGATTTATTACAGATTTGCTGTCAGGGTACCTCGCTCGAGTTTCCATTGCAAGCAGTTGGTGCTGCAGATGGTCCTTCAGCTCTGCTGCACCGCAGGGGCATCCCGGGTGGCTGAGAGGCAGCTCCAGACCCCTCGGAGTGCCCGGGCTGTGCCCAACCCCAGCAGCGGGGCTGGGTCTGGCACTCAGACACTCACCCTGTGCTGGCCTGGCAGCGTTCAGGGGGCTGCACCAAACTGCTCTTTTTTTTCCCTTTTCCCTGAAGGTAAAAAAGGAGAAACAAACCCCAACCCCCCAACATATTCCTTTTTGTGTAATGCAAAGGGAACGGTAAAAGGCAGCCCTGGCAGTGTTCGTGGGGCTGCRCAAAACTGCTCTTTTTCTCCTATTCCCTGAAAGTAAAAAAGAAAAACCCAAACCCCCAACATACACATTCCTTTTTGTGTAATGCAAAGGGAAYGGTAAAAGGCAGCCCTGGCAGCTCAGGCAGACCTGTGAGAAGCTGAAAGTGCTTTTTGATATAAGCCCCAGCCCCAACGACAGGTGAGACCTCAGCAGGTTTCAGTGATGGACACTCACATGGACAATACGAGTGTTCAGTCACAGAGAAATTAGTAGTAAAGGAACAAGAGAAATAAAGACGAGGCTTTCAAAATAACTGAAAAATCTGTGTTTCAAGTGAGAAACACATTTCTAGATAACAGGGCTGCAAAGAACATTTTTTTCAGGTTTTCTTTTTAAACTGTTCTCCATCTGTACCCGCATATCCCTCCAAAACACCCGGCACTGCTCTGGCTGGAGGCAGGTTGGGTTGGAAAAGTCCCCAGCCCCACCAGAGATGCAGTTTCTGGGCTCTGCAGAGGCACGAGTGTTTTACAGCTCGTTAGGCAAAGACAAGCCCTGCCCCTTGGTTTCCCTTGCACCTTCCCAGTTTAGATGTTCCCTCTGCGCTGGTGGGGAGGAGGCTGGAGACGGGGCTTGGTGTGAGCAGGCAGCAGCTCCCCATGAGTCATTTCCTTGCGGTGCTGTGAACAGCATTCCTAAAGGGAATTGCTGGTGTTCACAGCTCCAGGGAGGAGGAGGAGGAAACTTCCGCTGAAGGGACAACATGTGGAGCATCTTCTGGCACTGAGCACGGCAGGAGCGCATAGCCCTGGTGCCAGGGCAGGGTTACAGGGCACAGTTTCACTGCTGCCAATTCAGGCACTGCTGTTGGATGATATAATCGGGTCCTTAGACAGCTCCCTTTGAAAAAAATGGCAATTTTCAACCTGGGGACTGGCAAAAAGAATTAAACAGTTTAAGTGGAAATCTGGGGAAAGTACAGTATGAGCAGACTTGGAGAAATGCTGCCAAATATCTGGAATTGGGTGGTTTTACCAGGACAGAAAGGCTTTGTCTGTCGCTGGGGTCAGAGGCTGGACTTGATGACCTTGGAAGTCTTGAACTGGGGTCAGGTGCTGGTGACCAGGTGGCCTCTCCCACACCTTCCTCCCTTATGCTCTTTGTAGGGCTGAGTTTGCCCTTTCATTTAGAGAGCCTCTGTTAATTAGACATTTTACTACACAATATGATAATTATGCAAATAAATGCATAGTCTCTGTGTTTAGCTTAATGCCATTTTCTTTTTGCATACAATCAATTTTTCATTTATTTCTTATTCTCAAACTAAATACTCAGAAGAAAAGACTATAGCAAGAAGATAACACTGAGCACTCTTCTAGCAACATGTGCTCAATCAGAATTTTAAAAACTGTCTTTATTCTCCCATTTGTTACATGACAAAACCTTCTCTTTGCTGCTGTCCCAGGGGAACAGGCACTCGTTCAAGTGAGGTTTTATTCCTTGTGGCTCCAGATCAATATATTATAAGATTTCTTAGAATAATGAGGAAAGACTCCTACATCCTCAGAAAAAGACAATATAGCAGGGAAAAAATAGCCATAGAAAATTGGTCAGAAGGGCAATTTCCAGCTAAGGGAACACACATTAATCTTTGCTCTGAAAGTCAAGTGTTCCTGTTGCTGCTGGCTGACTGCTCAGCACTGCGTGTCCTCACGGTGCTGCCAGCTGAAGTCCAGGCTTTTAAAAAACTAAAGAGAAACCAAGAGAGTTCATAAATGTCRTGGATTTGAGGTCATGGAGCAGGTCAGTCCAATTACTGCTGTTCCTGGGTGTCYCCATATGCACATGGGCACAAATAAGGAGATGGCTCTAAAAGGGACCAAACTCATTTCTAGCAGGAAAGGAACTGAGGTTTCCAGACAGCTTTGTAGAAGCTCTGCTTCCTCCTCCCCAGCCGCCTGGGGAAGCCTGTCATTATCAGTGCTCATTTGTACCTCAGAAACACTTGGTCTGGTTTTGGGACTGTCCACTTTGGGCGCTTCATGAACAYGGAAGGGAAAAGGTGTTTTGAGAAAAAGACCTTAAAAGTTCCTGTGTTCTCTCTTGGAAGCTTGACTGATGGGATCCAGCTCTGGGGCCCAGCACAGGGAGGACRTGGAGCTGCTGGAGAGAATCCAGAGGAGGCACCAGGGTGATCAGAGGGACGGAGCAGCTCTGCTGGGAGGAAAGGCTGGGACAGCTGGGGGTGCTCACCTGGAGAAGGGAAGGATCCAGGGGGACCTCAGAGCCCCTTCCAGTCCCTGAAGGGACTGAGAAGAAACATGGAGAGGGACTTGGGACAAGGGATGGAGGGACAGGACATGAGGAATGGCTTCCCACTGCCAGAGGGCAGGGTTGGATGGGATATTGGGAAGGAATTGTTCCCTGKGAGGGTGGGGAGGCCCTGGCACAGGTTGCCCAGAGAAGCYGTGGCTGCCCCTGGATCCCTGGAAATGTCCACGGCCAGGTCGGATGGGGCTTGGAGCAGCCTGGGATAGTGGAAGGTGTCCCTGCCCATGGCAGCAGTGGCACTGGGCTTTAAGGTCCCTCCCAGCCCGACCCATCTGGGATTCTGTGGTTCCATGATGTGATAATGGCTGGATTTGCCCATGCCAGGTTTGTATCCGATGAAAAAAGCACAAACTCACCACTGACTGCACAGGAACAAAACTCCTCCTCATCCTCCTCCCTTCCTGAAATCATTTTCCCAGCCCCTGCCCCGAATCTCTGATAAGCCCCAGTCTCTCGGGTACGTGTCAGTGCCACAAAATGATCTCACACTTAAGCAGGGCCAAGTCTGTTTATTCAAATTTTAAACTCATTCCTCTCATAAGCAAGGAACATTTGGACAAACCCTCATTCCTAGAAATCTTTTCCTGTGGGAGAGTGCTTGGTTCACCCTGCAGACTCACCCAGGCCCAGCGTCGTTGTGGCTGGTTTGGCCTCGTGTTGGTTTTTGAAGTTGAGAGGCATTTTGAGTCTAATCCTCGCAGTATTTACTCTCCATCCCATCAGACCATTTACCCAGGGGAGGGCTTAACCCTGCAAGACTTTGTGGAATACTGAGAGTAATTCTGCTTTTCACACTTCCTTAATAGCCCAGGCAGCCATGCAGAAGAGCAGGATTATTCCAGGCAGTTCCCAGGAAATGCCTGCACATGCTGATGAGGGGAAGGAGAGTGCAAGCTGCAGACAGAACCCCAAGGAGAGGCAGGAGAAGCCTTTCATTACGTAAAAGCCACTGGACAGGACAGAACATGGAGCTTTTCCACGTCCTCTCTGGACAGGGAATGGACAGTCCAGTCACAGGGAGCAGGGAGATGTTTCCTGCCATGTGTAAGAGCCTCTGCTCCTTTCCTGAGCACCTCCAGGGACGGGGACTCCCCCACCTCCCTGGGCAGCCCCTGCCGATGTCTGACCACTCTTCCAGAGAAGACATTGCCCTAATATCCAGCCTGATACCCTCCCTGGAACCTACACCACTACAAATGTTTAGAAATGAAATGTGACCTGAGATTAAGAGATGCTTAGGTCAGGTAAGTATTAATTGCTGAGGATTCAGGACAGTCCTGTGAGGCCACTGTCCCAGTCACAGACGGGGAAGCTGAGTAAGAGATGAAGTGCTCAGGGATGCAGGATGAGGTTTCCATCGAGCCAGGAGTGCTGACTGCTCTGCTTTTCCCTTCCCACAACCACACACATTTATTTTCCTGTTACTACCTCTGTAAAAGAGTCCCTTCCCTGCTGTCCAGAAGGGGCTTTCTCCTCCTCAGAGTGATAAAGTGGAGCGATCCAAAGCCTGGGCAGAGCTCGTGGCTGAGCACAGGAGTGAATGGATCTGGTGGGAAGGACGAGGCCCAGCAGAGAGGGGGCGATGGAAAATTCCTGTGAAACAGAGCACAGGGAAAAACTAATCACGGACCAGGAAAAAATAGCTGTGTTACTGTTCCCAGCAGGGTGTCCCTGGGTCAGGTGTGATCTGTCCGTGGCTTGGAAGATGTGGCTGTTTCCCAGACATGAGAGCAGCCTGTCAGTAACAGGTCCCAGCTTTCCCAGGCATGGTTGTTGTGCACATCCCCCTGGCTTTAACTCAGTATTTTCCCTGAGTTGCTGTCGCTCTTGGAAGCATTCCCACGAGGCAAATCAGGCTTTTAACCCTCCCTGGGAACAACCGCTGCAGGAGCCARCAGTCTTTGTCCCCTTGCTCTCTGAGCCAAGCATGAAAACAACAATAATTTCTAATCTCTCGTGGTATGAACTGCTCAGCCTGTTCAGTCTGGTCGCAGGTGATCCCCTCTGCCCAGTACAGGGGAATCTGCAGCCCGGCCTGGGGGGACCGCAGAGCTCCCCTCGGCACAGTCAGGCACTGCCTTTCCTGGGGACCCCTCCCAGCCCCTCGGCGCTCCCGGGGAAGGTGTCCGGCCCCGCCGCTCCCCGGGACAGCTCCGGCACCCGAGGGCTCCCGGGGGAGCAGGGACACAGCCGGTGTCGGGCGAGCACGGGAAAGGGGCTGCCCGCACGGAACGGGGCTCCTGGCACACCTCACAGGAGCATTTAGGGCCTGATCCTCGCCCTCCGTGAGCGGCCCCGCAGGAGGCGCCCGCTGAGCGCCAGCAGGGATGGAAGGGCCAGTCCCGCTCCTCTCCGAGGATTACAAGCGACAGAGTAAAGCAGGGAAACTGCAGAGCGGGCAAATAAAGAGAGAGTCGGGTGACTAGTGGGATTGCCACGTTCCCCTGGGTAATTACTGTGAAATAAATGGTGTCGCACGGAATTCCCACCCTTCCTCTCCAGGGAGCAGAGCTGGCAGCACGGGTCTTCCCTCCAGGGAGGCTGAAAGGGTTTCGGTTCCCAACCAGGGTGTTGTTCACAAAGGAGGGAGGAAAGGAGTCAAGTGAGGAGCTGTCAGTGTCTGACACGAGCTGACAAACCCTAAATCACAATTCCTCCTCTCCATACAAAGCTRTTGTTAAGTAATTGAGTGGGTTTTGCTTCTTTAGGTCTGTTTGTACTTGTGGGAGAGGGAGAACAGCAGCTCACCTGCCTGAAAATGTAACATATCCCAAATGCTTCAGAGAATTGTAGATTCTTGGGAGCTCAGAGCTATGGAAATACAGCCCCCAGAAATGATGGGGGTCAGAAGGCACACCTGGTAAGTGTTCCTAAGTATTCCTAAGGATCTTCCATATCTTTTCACAAATGACATGCTCATTTCCCCCCCGCTATTGGAAAAGAGCAAGTTTTCCTTCTGTTTTGGAGTTGCCTGTGAGCTCGTCCCCTGAACCAGCCGTGTCCTGGGCTCCCACTGAGGCCCTCATCTCACAAAGGAAGTGGGACATAAATGTGAATTAATGGCATTTCTGTTCCCTTAATCTGATGTTTCTGTGCCCAGGTGGGAAGCCCTGGACAGCCCATCCAGATGTGTTTCCCCATCCCTGCCTCCTCCCCCTTTCCCATCAGCCCAACTTGAAATCAATCCACAAACTTCATGTATTTAAAGTGAAATTCCAGTGGTGACAGACATCAGAGTCCTAACCTGTCACACCACCTCAGGATATCCAGCATGTCTCATGGGATGATCCAGCCTTATTGAAAGATTCTCTTTATTTTATTAAAAGAGGAATGAATTATACCAGATCACTTTGTCAAAGTGGTTAGGCTGTACTGAAGTATTTGGATCTTAATTTGATATTTCATTCTCTGCTTCAGACAGGAATATTACTAGTGGGACATTTTATGAGTAAAGATAAATTTGTAATAAACCACGGTGCCTACTTAAAACCTCATTATCCCTGTCCTGTTCTTCCCCTGAAAAGCTGCACAAGAGCTTTATTGCTGTAAAGAGAGAAGAAAAGGCTCTTTGTCTCTTCTCTTACACCTTGGACATCCCAGCTGGAGCCCTCTGGATTTGGGTGAGGAAGGACCAGTGACAGGAGGGGGCAGCCAGGTGGGGGTTGGTATATTTTCCCAGGGAACAAGGGGCAGGACAAGAGGAAATGGCCTCAAGTTGTGCCAGGAGAGGTTTAGATTGGATATTTGGGAAAATTCCTTCCTGGAAAGAGCTGTCCAGCCCTGGCGCAGCTGCCCAGGGCACTGCTGGAGTCCCCATCCCTGGAGGGGTTTAAAAGCCGTGTGGATGTGGCACTCGRGGACAGGGGTCAGTGGTGGCCTTGGAGTGCTGGGAATGGTTGGACTCGATGGGCTGCGAGGGCTTTTCCGCCCTGGACAGTGCTGTGACTCTGGGATTCTGTGAAATGCACTTTGAAATCCACGCCAAACCCGAGCTCTCAGTGATGCCTAAAACTGGGAGTACCTGAAACAGAGACTGAACAAAGTTAGTGAATAAAAGTAGGAATTTATTGAAGGCCTTTGAGTGGTTCACCTCTGGTGCAGAGCCTTGCCGATGCTAGGCTAGGCCAAGATGGACCCCGATCACGAGTCTTCCCCCCCAGATATAGGTTTGGTACATTTGTTTATCAGAAGTTAATTGTGCAATTACAGTTTCAGGTAATGAAGTAATATTCCCCCATTCACCCCCTCCCAATTCACTTTTGTTTATACTTAGGCCTAGGACAGTGACCTTGTTTTCCAGGCTTAGAGAGAATGCTTTGTCTAACAAGAAGGTAAAGCACATAATATGGATTTTAGAATTACACACTAGTACAGTGCAGGGTTAGAAAAATCCAAAAGYTAATCCTTAAGGCATCATCAGGGGAGCTTGGGGATGCTCCCTGCAAAAGCAGGAGAAGCCGGGACTCGGAGCCCCGGGGAGCGTTGGGAATGGGCCGGGATGGGCTGTGTGGACACCTGGAGCAGGGTTTGCAGCCCAGCCTGGGCTAAGCTCCGTCCCCGCACAGCCTGGGGGGCTGTGGCACGGCTCACACCCCGGCCGCCTTCTGGTAACTGAGGCTGTTCTGCTTTTTGGCTGTTTTCCCCGGGTTTTAAATAAAGCTCTTCCATCCCTGCTGCCAGTGAGGGATGATGATTCAGGGCTGTCCCAGGTACAGGACCCGTGGCACGGCCACCCCTCCCCGGCTCCCACTGCCCTTCCTCTCCCTCTTCCTCGCGCACACCAACACCTGCCCCCACCCCAACCCGGCCCCAAAAGGTTTTGGGGAGGGTTGTGCAGCSTTAGGGCCACTGTCACGCTGCATTTTGGGGTTGTCTCTTCGTGCCTGGCCAGGAGCTGCTTTCCTGCTCTGCCAGATCCGCTGACAGTCTGTGAAAGGGAGCTGAGGAGCGCAGACGCGTGAAGCTCCCAGGCGCCGTCACACGCTGAGAACGCGGGAACGTTCTGGCACCTTTTCTAATCARGCTGTTCCTGAAATGCGAAACCCTCACCCTCCGCGCCGCGGGGTGAGAACGAGCAGGAAACAAATCGCTGGCACGGCGAATACCAGCAGCGTGCTGCAGGTGCCAGGGAAGGGGCGCCGGCATCGCCAGGCTCGGGTGAGGCAGCTTTGTGCCCTGGGTGTGGGGAGGGTCGGTTCCAGCCAGCAGGAGTTGCTGACAAACCCTTCGACACGCTGCTCTGTGCAGGGCTCCGGGCAGGCAACACGTTCAGGGTRTCTCAGTGCACCTCTGCCCGTGCTGCTGCTCTGCTGCCAATCACCCTGCGCCGATCCTGTGGCTCTCCACGATGGGATCTCTTCCAGGCCTGTGAAATCCTCGGGCTAAGTGCCTTGCTCCGGCTGGATGGTGTTTGGAGCACCATTTAAGGCAGGGCTGGGGGGCTCTGCTCAGCTCTGGCTGCAGGCTGGAAATAAGCGAGGATGATGCCCATGTCAGGGTTAGGTTTGGTGTGAGGATGATGCCCAGGTCAGGGTTAGGTTGGGTGTGAGGATGATGCCCGGGTCAGGGTTAGGTTTGGTGTGAGGATGATGCCTGGGTCAGGGTTAGGTTTGGTGTGAGGAGGATGCCCAGGTCAGGGTTAGGTTTGGTGTGAGGAGGATGCCCGGGTCAGGGTTAGGTTTGGTGTGAGGATGATGCCTGGGTCAGGGTTAGGTTTGNGATGCCCAGGTCAGGGTTAGGTTTGGTGTGAGGAGGATGCCCGGGTCAGGGTTAGGTTTGGTGTGAGGATGATGCCTGGGTCAGGGTTAGGTTTGATGTGAAGATGATGCCCAGGTCAGGGTTAGGTTTGGTGTGAGGATGATGCCCAGGTCAGGGTTAGGTTTGGTGTGAGGATGATGCTGGGCTCGGGGTTTGGTTGGGTGTGACGCAGTGGGATGGGTTTCTCAGGGAGCAGCCGCAGTCGTTCTGGATCAAGTCTGGAATGGGATGGAGCTGAAGCCCCTTTGCCCTTGGGGGGTGCTCAGTGATGCTCTGGGCCAGGAGCTCTGAGCAGCCGGGTGGGAGGGGCAGGGAGATGCCCTGGGGGTGTGGGTGTGGACATGGACACCAAACAGGCTTTGGGGGAGCCTGTCGGAGCCCTTTCCCTGGGGTCTGTTCCCGGGGCCCCACTGGGTGCTGTGAGTATCTGAGTGAGTTGTGCTCTGAAGAGGAGTCTGGGCTCCTGTTCTCTCCTGTTTCCTGACTGAGGAGTTCCAAACTGCCTGGGCCTGATGCGGAGATGGATGTGGGGATGTGGAAGTCTCTCTAGGGAGTGGATTTTTAACAAGGTGAACTTTGTTGCAATAAAACCCTCTTCCCTTTCTGTGTTCAGCAGCTTTCATGTGTCACAGTCGTGCTCGAGTGTCTGAGAGCACCCCAGGGCTTTAACCTATTTAAAGAGGAGCTCTCCAATAAAACCAGCTCTGGAATGGCAGGGCTTTGCCTCCCTGGGAGGCTGGGGGCTGCCAGGGCTCAGGAGCCAAATCCGTGTCCTGAAAATAAGGAATCGATGCTGAAAGGCTCTGCCTGGTGCCCCCTCGCATGCCTGGGGATCCCAGGGCTGGGACGGTGACCCAGCCCCTGCTGAGCTGAGCGAATGGCTCTGAGCTGTGCCAGATTGGGACCTTCCCATTAAACAGAGCCTGAGAGGCTTTGGACGGCAGCAGTGTGGGGTTATCAGCTCCGCGACCTTCCTGGCCCGGGGCACTCTCACAGCGGGTACTTAAAGGCTGGTAACGAGAATTCCAGTGTTGGCAAATCCCCGTGTCCTCCTCAGGCACGCGGGGAGTTAGCGGGGCTTTGTTTTCTATCAGGTATAAATCTGAAGGTGGGGATTTCACTTCTTTCCCAGACAAAGGCGTTTTGAAAACTTGGCTTTTGGAGATAGAAAAACAGCAGCATAAATACATTTTTTTCTCATAATTTCTTTGTGCTTAGAACACGGATAAAGACTCTGTGGTTGAATCTGATTTTACATGCTGATTTATGTTGAATCTGTATTTTTGTGGAATTATTTTGTTGGGAAAAATGATGCAAAATCCAAAAATTCCCCTGGCAGCCACAGAGCCGCTGCTGTGGCTCCTGATGGGCAGGGCGAGCTGGCCCCTCCTGCCACTTGCCCACTCCTTGGCCCCGGGAGCTGCTTCCCAGTTTATCCTCTCAGTGGTGGTGCTTTCCTTCCTCTTTCACAGCTTGGGTGCTGCTTCCTGTGTTGAGTTACACTCGCTGCCTCCTGCAAACTGTGCTGCAGATTTGCTGTGCCAGAATTAAACTGCTCAAATTTGGAGCTGGGGATGTCACCGAGTGTGGCACAACACTGGGGATCCATCAGCTGCTCGAGCAGCAGCTCCTCCYGGGAGTCATGGGATCCTCGTGGGATGGCCTGCGTGGGAGGGGACCTTAAAGATCGTTTATTCCATGCCCTGCCATGGGCAGGGACACCTTCCACTATCCCAGGGTGCTCCAAGCCCCGTTCAGCCTGGCCTTGGACACTTCCAGGGATGCAGGGGCAGCCACTGCTGCTCTGGGCAGCCTGTGCCAGGGCCTCACCACTCTCACAGGGAAGGATTTCTTCCATGYATCCAAATTAAATTTCCCATTTCAGTTTTGCTCCTTTTCCCATCACTCCCTCTCCAGCTTCCCTGCAGCCTCTTCAGAGCTGCTCAGGCCTGGTGTTGTCCATCTCTGAATTCCCTGAGCTCTCTCAGAGCACTTAGGGCCAGTGTGCCCCGTGCAGTGACTGCAGAGCTCCATTATTTCAAGAATTAAAACCAAAACAATTTGATAAAATAGTTTGTTTTTTTTTTCCTTCTGCTTGGAGACAAAACTTTTATTGCAGCAAATGGAACTAAAATCAATATACATGGAAATGACTCGCATTTGGGGACCCTGGGTATTGTTGATTTAATACTATTTATTTAACAGCTTGGCAAATGTGTGGTTTGTCTGTCTCGATAGATTTTGAAGAAAATGATAATGTTTTATAGTAAACAGTATAAAAATTCAAGCAAAGGCATCTTAATCAACTCCTATAAAAATTAAATGAGCGATTGAACATGTCACGAGCTCAAGTCTATTTTATCATGCTACTCATATTAATGCTGCAGCTTCTTTTGTGCTGGCTCCATTAATATTCAGAAGGGCTTTAGTGCAGGAGTGTGCCATTCTTCCTGGGGTTTCCTCCTTCCTGGTCTCCATCCAAACTGCAAACCCTCTTCAGCCCCTTAGAAATAGCAGATTATCCTCAGCAAGTCTGTTGAATGTAAGCAGAAGTGACATCTCGTGGCACCCTGGATTTCAGCATTATCCTGGATGCTCAACACACAACTTCAGCTGTAATAGATAATAAAACTACTGCTATTGCCCTAAATTTGGGGAAAAACCTGGCTGAATCAACCCAGTAGGTGCTGGGAGCCGAGGCTGTGGTCACCTGCCCTGATCTGGGCACATTTTGGGTCGGTACCTCCTTTAGGAAGCGTTTGGGCTGGAGAGAAAAGCGATGACCCGGGGTGGCTCCACTGGCACCTCCTTCCCTGGCAGCCACCCCCGAGGGCAGAGTTGGAAGCAGGGTGTTTAAGAGGGCCAAGGGCTGGGATTTTAGGGAATCAATGAGTCTCTAGATCCAGTGCCCTTTAAGCTGGGAGCAGGGAGCCCTTGTGATGAAGTCCCTGAGTTGTGGAAAGGGTCCTGATGCATTTGCTGCTCTGAAAATCAACTTTTAAAGGATTGCCAGGAAGGAGGGTTTAATTCCTCTTTTTGACTGAGGAGGCAGGTTGGTAGCTTGTAACTTCCCATGGTGTGGATGACTTCTCACTGAACATAAAATAAGCCTGAATCATATCCTCTTTGATGTATTTATTGTATAAAAGCCAAAAAAGGTGTACTGGAAGATCAAGTACCTGTCTTTGGAGAAATCCCTATCAAGGAGTTTGTAGATGAAGGTCTCTCTTGCTCCATGGCAGTGGTAATGCTGTGAATGACAAATCATGAAGGAATAAATTTGCATTCATATTTATTGAAGGCAATCTTGAAATATCCCCAAGCAAGAGAGACTTGTGTTGTGAAAGAGAAATTAAGGTGACATTGGTAATCAAAGCAGTGACTGTGGGGTGGGAAGTGTCACTGCTGGGGGCAGACCTGGGAACTTGGGAGAAGTGTTTGTCCAAAACAGAGCCAGGACAAGGGGGGATGGCTTTGAGCGGAGGAGGGGAGATTTAGATTGGATTTTGGGAAGAAATCCTTCCCTGTGAGGGTGGAGAGGCCCTGGCACAGGYTGCCCAGAGAAGCTGTGGCTGCCCCATCCCTGGAAGTGTCCAAGGCCAGGCTGGATGGGGCTTGGAGCAGCCTGGGATAGTGGAAGGTGTCCCTGCCCATGGCAGGGGTGGCACTGGATGGGCTTTGAGGTCCCTCCCAGCCCAAGCCATGCTGTGGCTCGAGGCAAACAGCGCGGGGGCAGGGGCAGTGCCAGGCTRTGACACCCCTGTGTCCGTGGGGACGAGGGTTTGACCTCTCTGCCGCTCATGGAGCGTTGGTGGGAGTTCTCTCAGCTGGGGACACCCTTCCTCACTGCTCATTCCCAGTGATAGTCACACAAAGGGCTTTTCCCCAGCAGCTAAACCCAAACTTCAGCTCAGGCTTGGAGGGGTTTCTGGGAGCAGTGCCCGACCTGGGCTGCAAAGGGGGCAGAGCCAGGCAAGGCGTTCCTGGGGCTGCTGCTCAGCTCCCACCAGGCTGAGCAGAGGAGCGGCTCCATCGTCCCCCCTGTTTTGCAGACTCCACTGTCTTTGTCAGGGTTAGTTTCCGTGGAGTGGTTCAGCTTTTAGAGCCTGCCCCATGCTCTGCTGTAATTCCTGTTCTTAGGAAAACCTGTGCTCCGTGATGTGGGACAGCCCCCTCGGGCGGTGCAGCGTTCCCAGGGCACGGGCACGGAGGGGCTGGAGTTCTGTGAATGAAACTCCGGGGGCGAGTTCCTGCGTGTTTGATTGGCATTTATGGGGAATGCCCTCTGCAGCCCCACAGAGCCGGTGACGGGGCCATGGCCATGTGTGCCTCTGCCATGGCTTGCGTGGGGAGTGGCATTGCAGGCACTGACAGGGCTCGCACTCGGCAGCTCGGGTCGGACACGTCCCAGGGCTTGCCCTTGGCCTCATTCCCTCCTGCCCTTGGGTCTTCACTGCTGCAGCCCCATCCCCTCAGCGCTGGGAGGGACTGGGGAGTGCCTGGGGATCCTCACGGAGGCTGTTAATGGGGAACTTCTCAGGTGGTGGCAGTATAAGACATTGAATGGAACAGCAGTCCCGGACTCTTCCCTGGCCTCTCCAAACCATTCCAAGGGATTCCTGCAGCTCCTCGTTCCCCAAACGCGGCAGTGCCAGGGTGGGGGAGCGCCGGGCTGGCTGGAGCCACCCTGCTGTGGTGTCTGGGCCAGGTGAAGTGGCTGTGACTCCCAATTCAGTTCTTTCGCTCTGGAAAACCAGTTCTGCCTCTCTGTGGCTGGCAGCAGGTCAGGAATTTATCCCGCCCAGCTGAGGTAGCTGAGTCACCAGGTGAGCAGTTCCTGAAACCCTCAGGTGTGATTTTCATGGCAGGGGACACAGATTTCCATCCCTCCTGCAAAGCCCAGGTTCCCTGGGAGTGGGGTGAGAGCAGGTGTTGAGTCCCAAGCTGTGGGTAAGGGCAAGACCATTAACAGGATTTAATGCACTTAAACTGCAGGATTAGTGCTGTGTATTCCTGACTGCAAATGAGGATCCTTATTCCAACTTTATTTCCGTGCTACTTTTCTGAAGCATACTTACTTTCCTTAAGCTCCCCCCTTATATTTCAATTTTTAATTTGCAAATTATGAAGCCTTCTCCTCTTTGTTGTTGTCCATCAGACACAGCAGCAGCTGTTTTCTTGGTACAGCTTTCTGAATCACTCTTAAATTCCATATATATAATATACATCAAGATGTATTCACACATTTTATGTATATTTAGCTACTAAATTAGTCCAGCATTCCAGGAATCCAGTGTTACTGGCCTGGTACCAGCTGTATTCCAGAGAAATGGACTACTTAAAAGCAGTTATTTCCCCTTTGTCTTATTAACTCATAACATGGATGTGGAAATTCCAAAGGTGCTGCCTGTGGGTGTTTTCCTTGTCTGTGCTTTGGGCACCTTAGAATCCCCGAACCCTCAAGGCTGGAAAAGACCTTCAAATCCCCAGTCCAACCATCACCCAGAGCACCAAGGTCACCACTGATCGCATCCCCATGTGCACATCCACAMGTGTTTTGGGGACTCCACCCCTGCCCTGGGCAGCCTGTTCACTCCCAAGCTCTGAACCCGAGCTTTAGTGCCGTGGTGATTCCCCTCGAAACAGAAGGCACGGCTGAGAAGATTGGCATGTATGGGAATACTTTCAGGATGGGAAGATAATGGTCTTTATTCCCCCCTCTCCAAAATCCTGGCAGTCCTGGTGTAGTGCAGAGGAGATGAMGGGGCAGAGAGCTGAGCCTTTGGGCTGCTGAGCAGTTTTCCAYGTGCAAATCCATGTGTTCCCTGTGACCCTCAGCCCGTGTTCCCGGCGGGAGCTGGAGCCTCCCGAGTGCCAGCCCCGGTGCCTGCTCTGCTCCAGGAGTGTTTGTGCCTTTCAGTTCTGTCTCAGTGGCCGGAAGGTCGATGAACTGCTCGTGTATTTGAGGCTCTGACGCCTCCCTGGGCCGACACATCTCCCCCTGCAGCGCCAGGGCAGGCTGGGTGTGCTCTGGGATCCAGGGGCTGCTGCCTGCTCTGCAGCTCTGCGAGCACAGCCAGTAAAACTTAATAACCTCTTGAGAGCAGGCTGACCTTTTCCCRCCTAATTTCCTTATTCCTCCAAAGTGGTTCGGCTCCAGCGCTCCAGCAGCTCCCGTTTCAGTCCAGCTCTGGAACTGTCGGGTGGCAGTGGAGTTRAGCCTCAGCCATTTCTTCCAAAATTCCTCTTTCATGGTGGGAGCAAAACTCAAACCAGCTGCACCTGAACTGTTGTAGTGGGACAGGTCAGTCTGAGGAATGGACAAAGGGGTGGTGTTATTTTACCAAGAAATGCAGATATCTGACTTATTTTAGAATCCTACCTCAAGGTGATGTCCCTGGGTTTTCTTCAGTAGGGATTGGCTTCTTGGGGAAAAAACCCACAAAAACCAAAGATGTGGTGTGAAAATAATGGGAGAGACACTGGGAAAAGCCCTCCTGCCCAAGGAGGCTGGGATGGCTCCTGTGCCCAAGGCATGCCCAGGGGCCGTGGTTGGGGTAACAGAGCCCCAGCCAGAGCTGCACCACTCTTTAAAGCTGAATTTATCTGAAATCGCCTGGAATTGTCCTGGCAGGGAGGATCACAGCTTCCCTCCTCGCAGGCTGTCAGATCCCACACTCCCAGCTGAGGCCCCCCTGGCTCCGAGCAGTTGTTGAGCCCCCCAGAGCTGCTGTTCCCAAACAAACCCCTCACACAGATGGCCAGCGCTGCCTCTCGGAAAGCACAGCTCATCTTCCCGCGGGCTTTTTGGGGTTTAAATGCCAGTGAACATATTGGGAATGGCAGAGGCATTAAAAATAAAAGATGTCTTTAAACGTGCAGCAAAAATAACTTGCAGAGAAATATTACTAAAKATCATTGGTTCATTAAAAGAGATCTAGAACTGAAATTTCAGCTTTGCACAGTGAAAAAATAGGAGGGAAAAGTGGCCAGGAGTGCTGTGATGGCTGTGGAGGAGCTGTTATCTGTGGGCRGGGAGGGGAGATTAAGTGTAGCCCAGCCTGGGATGTTTGCTATGGCTTTTAAAAATGCATTTCTGCCCAACTTGACTTCCAGGGTCATGTGGGAACTCGATGCTCCTACCTTCATACTGGCTAACAGGATTAMTTTAAGAAAAAGTGAGAATATCTGAGTTAGGGTGCTTCGTTTGTGGGTTAAAAGTGCCCAAACTCCAAAGCACCAAGAGAAAACAGAATGGAGTTACACCAAGAATGTCTCTTTAAAGGTTTAACTCAGTGCACTCAGAGCAAACTCTGAGGGATCAGAGAGTGAATGGAAAACAAATCTAATTTAAAATAGCAAAGACAAGCCAATAAAGCTGATCCTATCAAACAGCTTCAGCAGTGGGATAAAATGCAGAGCTGCTTTTAACTGATGCAGCTCTGAACACATGAAAAAAGCATTTTGATTAAATGTACAACCAGCAGCAGATCAGAGGCTGAATTGGTGCAATTTCAAGAATTAATCTTTAAGGAATTTCAGGAATATTTTCTGAAGGGAGGGCAGGACTCCACATCTGGAGACCAGCCTGCCTGACCTTGAGGAGCTGCTGTCTCTGTGGGGTGACTGAGCACTGGCYCAGGGTGCCATGGAGCTGGGGGAGTCTGTCCTGGCATCCCAGGGGTCCCTCCCAGCCCCACTCTGGAATTCTGTGGCTCTCATTGGCAGGGTCAGGACATGCTGTGTGTGGGCATGAGGCACTGCCCCTGCTGTGCTGCCACAGCTTCCCTGGGAACAGGCAGGGTCCTGGAATGGTTTGGGTTGGGAGTGACCTCAAAGCCCATCCAGTGCCACYCCTGCCATGGGCAGGGACACCTTCCACTATCCCAGGCTGCTCCAAGCCCCATCCAGCCTGGCCTTGGACACTCCCAGGGATCCAGGGGCAGCCACAGCTTCTCTGGGCAGCCTGTGCCAGGGCCTGCCCACCCTCCCAGGGARGAATTCCTTCCTCACTGTGTCTGTTCCCTGGATGTCACTAAATCTGCATCCTCGAACAACACCCAACAYGTTCTGTGGTACCAATTGTCCTTTTTTCACTAGCAACCTGTGAAAAACCTGACTTTATACTTCCATAGTTGGCATTAAACTGCTGAATGGAGGAAAAAATTTCTTTGTTTAATAGAAAAAAGTGAGACATCCCTGTTTGCCTTTGGAAGGTGACACTTGCGGTGAGCACAACAATTTCCTCCCTCCGCCGCGCTGCCATTTCAAAATTTGCCCTTTTCAAAAATCCATCTAAAATCTCATCTTTTCCTAGGTTTACCTAAAGTGCTGATTCTAACCTTGCTCCAGCCATGCTGTATTTGTTTGACTTGYGTGAACTCCTCTTCTTACAGGGTTTTTTATTGCTGTGTTGTGTGCTTTGTACCTCTGCACAATCCAACCTTAAACACTTACGAAAGTCCTTAAAAATACAAAAACTCAGCCTGAAGAACAGACCATGAACTGATGAATCCCTTACACCACTTAAAAACCACTGCGGAGGGGAGTGACCAAAGCAGCACAGGCAACAGTGGGATTCAGGGATGTGCTTTTCCGAAGGAAATAACTCACCCACACCCAGAACCTTTTTACAGGGCCTGGAGAGTTCTCAGTGTGAGAAACAAAGGATTGTTTTTCAACAAACAGAACTAATTTGACGAGGCAGGATTTGGACCCTGGCAGATGTGGGAATGGGAGCTGAGGTTGTGTTGCTCTGGTGCTGGAGGGCTCTGAGGCCAGTGGGAGCCATAAACAGCTGGTCAGGGATGAGCTCTGCTCTGGGGGAGATGGGGTGGAGGTGAGGAGGAGCTGGGGGTACCTGTGGCGYGGGGAGGGGGCTGGACCCGCAGGGTCAGCACAGCAGCCTGGGCTGAGGGCGCTGCTTTTTGAGGCCCATGGAGTAGGGTTTGTGGATGGAGATAAAGGACAAAAGGAGGGGAAAGRGTGGAGGGTTTGAGAACGGGTAAAAAGGTCGATGGAGTCGCTCTGAGGAGAAACAAGTGGAGGGAGGGAGGCGCTGAACASGGTGGAGGTGAGGAGAGATGGAGATGGAACAGCTCCAGGTGGAGGTGGCGCTGGGTCAGGGAGGGCAGCAGGGCACAGGGCTCTGAGCTGCAGGCTCAGCCCCTGCACCCGCCAGGGCTGCCTGGGCTGCAGTCCCTCACCTGGGCCCTGGGCTCTGCGGCCAGGCACATTCCCATCTGCTCGAGGGAGAAAAGTCTTTACCTGAGCTGAGGGGAAAGAGGCAGAACTGTGCTTAAACACTGGTAATTGTAACAAGCTCAGATCGTAATAGGCCATAATAARGAGAGATGGGTGATAAATTGAAAGATAAGCATTCATGAAAATGAAGTTAAGTTCTTCTCTGAGCAACCTGGGCTAGTGGAAGGTGTTGGAATGAGATGAGCTTAAGGTCCCTTCCAACCCAAACCGGTCTGGGATCCTGTGAATTTCCCAATCCAAACCGTTCCATGACTGAAATATGAAGGCGTGGGAGGAGTGAGTTCTGTGTCCCAGGCCGGGACAGGAGCGACACGGATTTGCAGCCCCCGTGCCAGCTGCCACCACGAGAGCATCGCAAGCCAGAGAGGGCACCACAAAGCGGTTCAGCCTTTGTGTTGTGTCCTTGAGGCCGGGCCTGGGGCTGTGCTGAGGCAGACGCTGTGACCGGGGCCCTGGGGGCTGGCGCAGGGCGCGCGCTGCCGAGCCTCCGCTCCCTCCGGCTGGGCTGTGCGGAGGAACCAGCCACGGAGCAAAGGCAAGGTCAGGTTCTTATCAGGTGGGTGCTTCAATACAAAGATCTAAATCTTTCTTCTCAGGTCAGGAGGGAGGTGGCTCCTTCAGATRGAGAATAACCCCATGAATAAAGCCAAGATCAGGAGGTGCTCTGGACTGCAGCAGAGRGGAAGCGCTATTCCAGCATCTACCCTCGGCCTTTCACCAGCAGCAAGATTGACTTCTTTTCCAACCCCTTCTCTAATTTGGAGACCGGATTGACGCAGGCTTTTCATCTCCCCTTTCCTTGCCCAGATACAACTAAATTTTTGACAAAAAAATCCCACCATTTCAGCCCCTGCAGGGCCCATGCCATTGCTGTGGCCAGGACGGCGTTGGAAGCCCCAGCTGCCCCACTGGTGGTCACTGGGGTGTGTGGTGCTGCTGGGTGTTTGAAATGAGCCCYCCACGGCTTCTGGGGCAGGGATGGAGAGCATGGCCAGGGAAGGGAACGGAGCTGGGAAGGGGCTGGAGCCCCAGGAGCGGCTGAGAGAGCTGGGAAAGGGACTCCGCCTGGAGAAAAGGAGGCTCAGGGGGGACATTCTGGCTCTGCACAACTCCTGACAGGAGGGGGCAGCCAGGGGGAGTCAGGCTCTGCTCCCAGGGAACAGGGACAGGAGGAGAGGGAATGGCCTCGAGCTGTGCCAGGGGAGGTTTACTTTCAATATTAAGGAAAATTCCTTCTTGGAAAGGGCTGTCCATCCCTGGCAGAGCTGCCCRGGGCAGGGGTGGAGTCCCCATCCCTGGAGGGATTTAAAATCCATGTGGATGTGGCCCTCGGGAACATGGTCAGTGGTGGCCTTGGCAGTCCTGGGAGTGGTCGGACTTGATGGGCTGTGAGAGCTTTTCCAACCTCCATGAGTCTGTGATTCTGTGACACGTATTTCACATGATTGGACAGATAATGAAGGACCAAAAGACCCCTTTCTTTATTGCCTTTCCTTCTGGCAGCATTCCTGTTTTGTTTCCATGGTAACAGGAGGATTGGCAAAGCCTTGGAGAGCGTCCTGGCCATGGCTGTTCCCGGCACTGGGTTTGTGTTTGCTGAGGGACAGTTCTGCCTCTGGGGGGTCTCACCAGGCTGGGAGGGACATGGAGTGGGGTCTGTCCTGCCTGCGGGAGCCTCTGGGCAGAGCTCCTTGGCTCCTGTGGCGGGCACAGCTTTGGGACTGAGACATCAACAGGCTTCCACATCCTCCATGGCTTTGGTGTTGTGGTAACAGGATTGGAAAATGCATTACTGGAGCTCTGGAAAATTCCAGAGAACCACGGAATCCCAGACTGGTTTGGATTGGACAGGACCTTAACGCCCATCCAGTGCCACCCCTGCCATGGGCAGGGACACCTTCCACCATCCCAGGGTTGCTCCAAGCCCTGTCCAGCCTGGYCTTGGACACTTCCAGGGATGGGGCAGCCACAGCTTCTCTGGACAACCTGTCCCAGAGCCTCCCCATCCTCACAGGGAACAACTTATTCCAAAACTCTCTTCTCCCCTGCCCTCTGGCAGTTCAAAGTTTCAATTCCCATTTTTCCAAGAAGAGGTGGCCTCTTGCAATGCTGCCAAAGCTCTGATGGTGGTTAATCCAAAGGTTTTCCCCTTCAGCTTCCATAYGCTGCTGCCTCAGTCCCTGCCCCAGTCAGGGCACAGAAATGTCCTTTTCTCCCTCAGATTAGCACTCCTTCAGGCAAATGGGAATGTCAAAGTTCCACTTGATGCCAACAGCTGTATTTTTCCAGCCACTGGGGGTTGGCCGAGCAGGTGGGGTGTCCATGGCAGAGGTTGCACCCAATGTCATTTCAGTTTGGGTAGACACTGAGTCATGCCCAGAACTGAAACAATTCTTTCAATTCTGTGAGTGTTCCCTTGGCACCTTGCTTGAGGCTGCTGTTCCAACCCAGAGAACTCACAATGGAAAGGTTTTCAGTAATATTAATTTTCCTCTTGCGCACAATACAATTTCCTGTAAAACGAAGGATTTTTTTTCAAACAAGAGTTTGCAGTGTCCATCATGTTTTGCTTCAAAAAAAGGCTTTGCAGAGTACATGATGTTTAGATTTGCTACAGAAATGAATTTCAGTAAACTTGTGTTTGAAGTATTGATTGGAAGATGGATACCTGACAATACAATACAAATGCAATGTTTTGGAGCTTCCTGGTGTTGTTGGGATGTTTTCCTGCGGGGCACGTTGGGTGTGATGCACGATGCTCTCCTCACTCCACGAGGCCAGCTGACCTGTGCTGCCCTTCTCCCCAGTGTGGGCTGGAATTAATTGTCTTAAACWGTTTATGAGTTCTTGCCAAGCTTCCAAGTGCATTCAGAATTCAGGTGCATGGAGGTAAATAGATGGAATTTGGATGTTGGATTATCTGCTTTTCCTCCTGCTTTCCCTGGCTGAGCAGGCGCTGGTCCATGTTCTGGCTGTAGGATGTGCAAGGCACAGATCTCCATCTCTGCTGCTCTGCCTGTTACAACAACCACTTCACACTTGTGTTGTCACAGGAATGTTTCAAACTCCAAGTGCCAGGTGACCTGGAAGGTATTCCAGTACAGAGCTGCTTTGGTATCAGGACACAGAAATAAAGGAATAAAAACATCTGTTTAGAATTTTTTTTTACTAATCTTGGATCTGTTCTTTGGATCATTTATTCTTCCTAATGGCTTTGATTATGAAGGTTACTTGGTGCATTGGCTCAGTAATGTGCTGGTGGGTGGCACAGGGGATAAATCAGAGACAGGATTATTCCCTTCTCTGGTGAGTTTAAGGAGTTTTGTTGGTTTTTTTYAAAATTGTTGTTGTTTGTTTGGGGTTTTTGTACTAGATTTCCCTGTTTTGTTTATTGTGCATTGCCTGTGGCTGTAATCGGAGCCCTGGGCTGTGTCAGGGCACAGCTGCTGGGCAAAGCCTCCAAAGGGTCCCTCCCCACTCCCTGTTGGATTTGCAAGAGCAAACATCGATTTCCATGTCAGTGCTCGGGGGCTGTGCCAGAGTGAGCCCTGGATTTGTGATGACTGATTTAAACTGTCATTATCCAGAGCAGAACAGAAGGGGTGTGATASAAAATGCAGATTGGGTTTGTGAGTGATTTCTGGAGCCGAATTGGCAGGTGCTTTCATGAAGATACTCTCAGGAAATGACTCAAATACAAAGATAAACAGTACTTAGGGAATGCCTAATTAATAACTACAATCATAATATTTTGATCTAAATATTAGAGGCAGCCTCATTAAAGGAATGCAGAGGCTGTGTTTTAGGCTGGCTTGGCTGCAGGAGAGCCGAATCTCTCAGAGTGAGAGGTCTCTGCAAGAGCTTGGATTGTCCCTAGACAGTGTTTAAACACAAATGTGGTGTTCGTGCATCGGTGGCACTGATGGTGCTCACACCCAAAGGGGAAACCTGAGCAGCGCCAGGAGGGCAAAGGAGCTGTGACACCCTAGGGTGCTGAGATGTGGCTTCCCAGTGACCTCTGATCCGTGTTCTCCGAAGCCACGGCTCCCCCAGGCTTCCTGTTCTCCGTTTGTTGCTGCCCAGCTGTGAGTGCCAGTGCTAACCCTGAGATGGGAGTGCTGCACATCCTCTGCTGGCACTGGGTGGGCACCAGCTCCTGCTGCTGCCCCTGCCAGTCGCTCCAGCCCCTGAGCTGTTCCTGCTGGAATTCAGGGCTGGATGCTGTTTACCTCTGTGTAGTTTCCTTTTCCAGCTTTAATCTCATGTTATTAGGAAAATACTCGTTGTTGTGTGTTTGTTTGGTGCCAAGAGAAACAGGATTCCCTTCCCAACAATCATTTCCAAAATACTCCTCGTGCTTCTGTAAAACAAGCTCTGTTATTGCTGCTCATAACATCCYTCCACAGGCCTGGCTGGAGACAAGATCTGCTCCCTCAAAGTAATAACACAGTTCTGGGTTTAGCTTTTTCAGATGGAGCATTCCCTGTGGAATATCTGCTTTGAACACTGCAGTCTGAAGCAGTGCTGAATCCCCTTTCCCAGAACCCTGCTGGAGAGCTTTCAGGTTGCCTGTCTTGATAGGATAGAAAAACAAGATCTGAATTTTGAGTTGGTTTTCAAACTTACCTGGCATAACCAAAATAATGGGTGATCACACTTTAYAGGTTCTTCCTGAAAGGGTTTTGCTTTCTGAGCATCCCAGTCCCTGGGTGCCAGCCCACTGGTTTGGATGGAGGATGCTCCAAGGAGGAGAGTTCCATGTTGGTGTTCCCTCTGATGGACCAGCAGGCTGGGGAGCAGCTTCGAGGGGTGTCCAGCCTGCTCAGGCTGGATTGCTGTGGGCCTGTCTCYGCCCAAAAGCTTGGAAGCCCATGGCACTGATACCCAGCCTTGSAGTGGGCCTGGGACTGGCTCTGAAATGTGCCCCAAGCTCATGATTTGCTTGAGTCCATCTCTGGCCAAATTGCTCTWCTTTGACCTCAGTCTGACCTGGGTTGTGGAGGCACAGCTGGAGTTCCTCTGCTCTGTGGGGAGAGGAGGTTTGGCCCAAGATTCAGAGATCATTTGTGTGTTGGAGAGCAGTTTATAAACTCCCTGTGGTTATGAAATACCCTGCTTACTAAAACACTTAATTTTCAATTTGGAATGTTTATTGTTGTTTTATAAAATCCAGGAGTTCTCAATATTTCACAGAATCCCAGAATGGTTTGGGTTGGAAGGGACCCTAAAGCCCATCCAGTGCCACCCCTGCCATGGGCAGGGACACCTTCCACTGTCCCAGGSTGCTCCAAATGTGAAAATTCCCAGCTGCTCGTACCCAGTCCCTCATCAGTGAACAAAGTGTTTCCCTTCAGGAGACACCTGGCAGTTCCCCCTCTGCCCCCCACAGCACAGTGGATCCAGCCCTACAGGATGTGCTTTAGTTGCAAGGTCATTTCCTTGATGCTGGAGATGTTCTCCACAGARCCCTCAGGAGCTGGGTCTGTTTTTCTGGGGATGGTGGTTAGAAATTGTCACGGGCTTCAGATAGAGGAGATAATTCTATTAGGATAATATATTTATTTCCTTGTTAATCACAGGCAATTTGCCATGGTTTTAATAACTATGCCTTGTCATTTCAGACCCAAGGAAGTAATGTAGAGGAACAGATAAGAACTTTATCTACTAATTCAATATATCCCATGCCTATTATCTCCTTTGTGGCAAGACTCGTGTAATGTGGATGTTACAGTGGGAATAGAAGATTCTATGAAGCCATTAGAATTAATTTCCATAAACAGCTTTGTACTGAGCTTTTTGGGGAAAAAAATCCTGGAAGAACAGGAACGAAATATTTTCTGGTCCAGGTTTCAACCACCATTTCTGAGTGGTCCTGTAATAATAATTTCCTGCTTCCACGTGTGGCTTCTGTGAAGAGCTTTGTGTGCATGGGCAGGGGACACACAACTGTCCCTTTTTCTGCTGATCCCAAGCAATTTCACACAAACACTCAGGGAGAGACAAATTTTTTTCCTGGTTATGTCTTAACATGGCAATTCTGCAGGAGGATGAAAAAAGGCAGAGAAATGGAGAGGAAAAAGAAGAGTTATCTAAAAGTAATAATAGTAAAACGTGGATGCAATGGGACTTCTTTATTTAGCACTAGAGCTCTCTAAAAACCTAAGCCTGGTTTTTAAATGTCATTGGCATCTCCAGGAGCTCGGAGGTTCCTGTTGATGTTATTTCCCTTTTAAACAATTCTGGATGTGCTCAACGATTTGGGGTTAATTATGATGCTTTCTGTGTGAAGGACATTCTCCATCCAAGACTACGAAACAATTCATACATGCTCAAATGAAACTCTAACATTTTCTGTACAGGCCCAACAGAGAAGGAAGGTACAAAGCCATTTTCTATCAGTGTTAAAAAAATCAGTTTCCTAATTCTTGAGGTATCTGCAATGTCCATGTGGGACAGGTCTCTGCTGCCAAAAGTCCTCAAGGAGAGGAGACCTTGCTCAGACCAGGGATGGGGCAGCCACAGCTGCTCTGGGCAGCCTGTGCCAGGGCCTCCCCACCCTCACAGACAACAATTCCTTTCCAATATCCCATCCAACCCTGCCCTCTGGCACTGGGAAGCCATTCCCTGTGTCCTGTCCCTCCATCCCTTGTCCAAAGTCTCTCTCCGTGTTTCGCTTCAGGCACTGGAAGGTCATCCCAAGCTTCTCCTCTCCAGCTGAACAATCCCAGCTGTCCCAGCCTTTCCTCCCAGCAGAGCTGCTCCATCCCTCTGATCATCCTGGRGCCTCCTCTGGASTSTCTCCAGCAGATCTCTATGGTGAAGGATGGAGGAGGATGGGACCAGGAAAATGTTGCTCCGTGTGGCACCACTGGATCAGGATTTGTCCCTTCTCCAGCAGGCAGGCACGGATTTGGGGCTGGTGGGGAGCAATGCCTCGCAGAAATGGATTAAACATGGAAAACAAAGGGCCAAAGTTAATTGAAAAGGAATGTGACAAATGAGCTTTTTAATGAGTTAGAAAGGCTGTCTCACTTGCTATGTGAACAGAAAATAGAAGGAAAAAAGCATAATTTGCATTTTTCCAATCATGAGCGATAAAGCAGAATTGTGCAAATACCTGAGGACAAACAGTGTCAGTTTTGGATTAGTGGGTGATGATACARTTGTTATTAAAAGTGTGCTCTGTGGGGCTGCACGGCAGATTTTCAGCACAATATTCCTGCAGGTACTTTTATGCAAATTGAACAGCGAAGAAAACACAGAATTTTATTTTTTTGCCTTTTTTTTTCCTTGTTCATAAAAATCCATTTTGCCCAGTGGTGTTCAGCGGCTGTTTCTGTGAGCAGCAAATATAATTATTTTGACTSCTATCACTGAAAAGGCACTAACAGGCTGCATTTGCATATGACACGGCACCCACTAGAAGTAATTCTGCATGTACTTATCAGACAATTAGGTGATTCTGTGCTCAGCCACACCAGCACGAGGAGAACAAACTTTTAAGTGATATTAAGGCTGTGAGCACCGTGCTGGTTATTCCCTCASCATCCCCTCCGCTCCGGTTGTGTGCAAATCTGAGGCTGTAATAACTCCTGAGGAATTAGTTCTGTAGTTTGTTCCAGTTTACAGGTTGGCTCGTTTTTCTCCCGGAACCCGCTCGGAATTTGCCCAAATATATTTTTCAAATTAGAGCCTAAAAAATTCTCGGCACGTAAATCTGGTTTGCATATTCCTTTGAATAATGTAGTGAGCCACTTAATTATGCATACATGCAGATAACAGATCTAAATATAGCCGCCTCCTCGGGAGGTCTGTCGTGGTGAGGTGCCACTGAAACGGCTCCTTCTGAGCTCGGATCTGCCCTGGAAATGATCAAATCTTCCCTTTTCAAAAGTAGGGCCTTTGAAGCTTCCAGCAATACACCTGTAATTGGGAGGTCCTCGCGGAGTTCAGCTGCTCCATATGTTGTATCAGAGGAAGATCCCATTAATTCATCCCATGGACGGGACTCTGTGGACGCTTTTGGAGATTGTGGGGGACGAGCACTCCCTGGCACTGCAGCCTCACTCCCCCATCCCATCCCATCCCATCCCAACCCAACCTCCATCCCCTCCCCAGCCTCCTCCCCCCATCCCGTTCCCATCACACTGACACATCCCACCCCATCCCATCCCTCTTCCATCCCCACCCCAGCTCCCCCTCCCTGCCCAAGCCTGTTTCCCTGCTCTGTGCTCACAGGCACGGGAAGAGGAGAGCCAATATTTCACACGTCCAGGGTCTCTGTCGCTGTCTGTCCCAGCCAGTTTATCATCATTCCTGCCTTTGAAAAATTCACTGATTGGACAAGTGGGAGCCTAAACTTTGCCTAACGTTAACTGTCCTTGTATCTCCTGTGCTCTGAAACCTTGAATCCACCTTTTTGGAATGAAAAACAGCACTTGGACTCTCCTCAGTTCGCATTCCGTAACTTGAAGTCCCCATTCATCTCCCATTCCTGCTCTGCAATGACATGGGGGAAGTGCTGGGATGTCAGGAGTAATTGCTTTTTTGTTAATGTGTGCCTGACTCTGTTGTTGAATAACTCAAAATTAAAATTCAGGCTTGCTTAGAGCTCCAAGCTCCCAACTATCACAAACCCCTCATTAAAGTTGCATGCTGCCAATTGAAACTGGTTTTGGCAGGGAGTCGGAATTCCACACAGGTCTGGCTTGGCTTTTCCCTCCCAAGTGTTAAAATATAGATGCAGTTTTACATTAGTGTGGAAGGTCCATGAGTAATATTGCTGTTAGAGGCAGGCCCTGCTGGTAATAGGGTGAGTGGGTGGCCATTATATTAATGTAATAAAGTGTTGGCTTAAAGTGTAATTCAAGATGAATGAATCATTTAGACTCCCCACTCCGAGTTAAACCTTCGGGCTGGGGTGGGTTTGACCCAACCTTTTAATCCAGTCCTAACCCAACACCCCTCGCGCTCCTGGCACGGAGACACGGCAGCAAAACACACCTCAAATATCGAGATTTCGAGTGTTCAAACATCACTGTCATGCTGCCAACTGAGAGGCAAACTGGGAGCTGTTTCTTTTGAGAACACAAACCCACGCTATCGTCCTGGCAGCTCTGTGGGGGTGTCACTGCTTTGCAGGCTGTTGCTGTGACTCACTCTCTTGTTTGGGGATTCAGACAGTTTTTGGTGACCCTGCTGCAGGCTCACAGCTCTCCACATGATTAGCAGCAAACAAGGAACAAATCTCCCAAAATTCAGGGTTCTCTAAGACCATCTTCTAGGAAACCTAGAAATATATCAGATTTCTCACAGTGCAGACTCTTGGCTAGGCTGCTCAAATAAAGTGTCTGAGAGAGAAAACTCCGTAGTTGGTTTCTCTGGGCCATGTGTTTGGATGTTGTTTCTCAATTTTAGTTCCATCTGTTGCATTTTCAGACCTCTCCTCCCTGCAGTCCCATTCTGAGCAGCCACAGAGCGAGGCCTGATCCCTGCGATGTGCTCTGGTCAATGCTTCCYGAAAAAGTCAAATGTTGTTGTGCATTTGGTCTCTTTTTAGTACAGACTCATGATAACTATTTTTAGCAGTAATGGCATGTAAAATTTATCATTCACCAGCATCTCAGACCCTGCAAAACCCTTTGCACTCCTGTCCATCACACCTGGCCATGAGCGAGCCCAGCACTCGGGGCTTTGCYTTCCTTCCCTGCTCTGAATCCCAACGGAATCCTCCTGGCAGGGAGATTTAATGGGGAGCTTGGAGCTTGTAAACTGCAAGGCCACGGTTGAGGGCAGTTTCTTACACCTGTAGGACCTCAGTGAATCGTGGCACAGGGAATGTTTCTGTTTAAAGCAGCTGCTGTCCAGCATTCCACATCGCACCAGCCTTTCCCTGGATCCAGCACTGACACGTGGAGCTGGAGCACCGGCTCCTCTCCTGCTCTGAGMAGCTCAGGAGAGATCTGGGGTAAATGAAAGAAATGGGGCAAAKCAGGGCCATTGCTGGGTCAGGTCCTGGCCTGAGCAAACCCCTTATCCTGGGGGAACTGCATCCCTCTGCCCCTGCTTGGGATGAGGCTGCCCACGGCTTGACTGGTTTCTCCTTGCCCTGGTGGTGTAGGATTCTCTCCATGGGGTGAGATGCAGATGCCTGTGCCCCACAAGCACCTGGAAATGCAGCYCTTTGAAGCAGACAGAATGTGTAACATTTATTGAGAGTAAAACATTGATGCACTGCTTCAAACAAATCTTTTCATCTACAAATCCAGTGAAGAACCCTGAAAATTAGCTGCTTTATTATAAAATGAGGTATTTAACCRTTTATTAGTTACAAATAATTAGGGAAACAAATTGCTTCTTAATCAGCTCAACTGCAAGTACTTTTCAAAGTAATTTTTTTTGCAACCAGAGCCTGAAGCGTGCGAATTTTTCACTTATTCCCTCTCCCAYGTTGTGTAAGATTTTTCATTTCCTGGGTGCTCCCTGGAAAGGAGTAAGGTTATATGAGCTCTGGTAGCAGCTGCAGACGAAGCCCCAGGACTGTGCCCTGGGTTCAGCCTCCTGTGCTCTGACTCATCAGAGCTTGCTGAGGGTTTGTTTGGGTGGATCAGAGCTCTGTGAAGGGTGTGGGTTGTCTATTTTAGCAAAGATTAACACAGAAATTCTCAGTCTCATGAGTTAGAGCTAGATAGAGAACATAGACAGATTCAATACTTCATCCCAGTAACCTCTTGGCSGGAGAGGTCCTTCCTTTGGCCGAGAGAGGAGGCCGAGGTGTGCCTTGGCCCCACAGTTTTCCCCTGAAGTGTCCTGCCTGGCTGTTGGCAGTGGAATGGGAGGTGTTTGTGTGTCAGTCACCCTGGAGCGGCGACAGGCATCAGGTTCATGGAGTCACACAGCAGTTTAGGCTGGAAAAGCCCTTTGGGAACAGCGGGCCCAGAGCGGAGGGGAATGTTGAGTGCGAGGAGCCGCTGCTGGGAGCGTTGGAGAGCAGCTGCCCCTGCCTCTGATCCGCTCCCCCCGGCAAGGGAACGGGAACAATTCCCCAGGCTGGAAAAGCGACAGGAGGAAAATCACCGTTTCTGGGAGGGTTGATCTGATTTCCTCCCAGAGAAAGGATGAGAACAGGGATAAAAGGCACAGCCAGAGGGTCCGGGCGGTGCYGCCCGGGGGGGTCTGYTCGKTTTATCCCTGTTCAGTTTTTATCCCTGTTCAGTTTATCCCTGTTCAGTTTTTATCTCTGTTCAGTTTATCCCTGTCCAGTGCCTAAAGGGGCTCCAGGAGAGCTAGAGAAGGACTTAAGGACAAGAGGTGGAGGGACAGGACAAGGGGGAGTGGCTTCSCACTGCCAGAGGGCAGGGATAGATGGAATACTGGGAAGGAAATCCTTCCCTGTGAGGGTGGGGAGGCCCTGGCACAGGCTGCCCAGAGAAGCTGTGGCTGCCCCTGGATCCCTGGAAGTGTCCAAGGCCAGGCTGGATGGGGCTTGGAGCAGCCTGGGATAGTGGAAGGTGTCCCTGCCCATGGCAGKGGTGGCACTGGATGGGCTTTGAGGTCCCTTCCAGCCCAACCCATTCCATGATTCCCTGGCTCCATGATGCTATGTGTCTCGGGAGAAGGCCCAGCAGGACTGAGGGGGTTGATCSTATCCCCACCCGCGGTGCTGGAGCTTTGTGCCCTTCCCTGCCCGGGGAAATCGTGGTGGGCCGAGCTGCTGTGCTGCCAGGCAGAGCCAATGCCCATTCCACAGCGAGGAACGACACCCTTGGAGCACTGCTGAGCAGGGATCCCAGCCAGCCCCCGCCCTGCTGGCCCCACCGTTCGCAGTTAGAGCTGTGTGTGCCKTGGTGCTCCAGCTGCACTCAGTGCTGGAAATCCGCGCGTTTGAGGCTCACCCAGCCTGACCGAGCCAGCAGAGCTCGGCAGCAGAGCTGCGGTGTGGCTTCTGGCAGAGGGCACACTGTGAGGAGACCGCAGTGACATCACAGGGCAAAAGGGGATGAAAACCTGCTGAGAAAATCCTATTAACAGAAATAAAATGGAGACAAATGTGTTGATTTCTGTACAAGATTCTCGGTGGTTTCCAGAGCATACTGTGAGACTGTTTGTTGGACAGTCCGGAGGGATCTCTGTCAGTACCAAACCCCCTGGCTCGAGTAGTGCATTCCAGGACCTGACGCCTCATTTGGGAACAGGATTCTGGTGTAGTCAGTCCCTGGATGCTCTCAGAAAGGCCATGGACTCCATGGGGCCAGGGACCTGCTCCTGAGCACTGCCCACCCCTCCCTGCTCCCCCAGGTTTTGCCTCTCCCTGTGTTTGTTTGCTCCTCCCTGAGCACTGGCTGTGGCTGTTCCCGGTGGAGCCGTGTGCCTGCAGCTCCCTGTGGGTTTATTTCGGTTTCTGGACTCACAGTCCACCCCTAAATACCCAAAGGGAATTTTCCATCGAATTTATTCATTTACAGAGGGAAATGCATGACTCGGAATGATCAAATAGTGCCTGTCAGCGGCACAATAATGAATTATTTTTTAGTTTACCTCGGAATTTCCTTTTGGTGCCTTACAGACATGGCCTTTGGAGAGCAACCCCACCATTATCCATGGAATATGCGGCGTGTCACATCCTAGGGCTGGGGGAGCTCCCCCATCACCTCCTGCTCTCATTTCAGAGCCGTGGGGAGGGACGATCCCTGCAGGGGCTGAGCCCTGTGCAGCTCAGCCAACTCCTGCACTTCCTCCTGGTTTGGCTTTGCCCCTCTCTCATCTTTTATAAAACATTTTCCCCTTGGGGTGTGGTTTCCTCTGGCCAAGGCTCCCTGTCCCCGGGTGCTTTGGCTCTCCGGGAAATCGGGAGTGTCACGGTGCATCCCCCCACCCTGTCTGTGGGTGATGGCTCAGTGTCTGTTCACACTCTCATCAACATCAATTCAGCATGATAAATTTGGAATAATCTGCATGTCATTAGCACATTTTAATTGTCAGGGCTTTGTGAACAAAAGGCTCCTGAGCACAGACATATTTCGGGCTTGGATTTACAGTGAACAGCCTTAAATATTGTATCTCAATTTAAAAAATATTTTAGTTTAAATGACAGATGATCCCCCTAATGAATCACCTGAGCAGGAGGAGAGTGCAGCCACATAAGACTGTGGAATGTTAATTAAATGGATGTTTTTATACCACAATGTATTTAGTTGTATAAATCAAAGATTTATGAAATGTCTATAATGGACAGAAATAAAACTTGATTTAAAATACACAGATTTACAAGGGGAAAAGATGGAGGAAGCTCATAATTTCAACTCTATTTTTTTCTCTGGCGCTTTCTAGAATGGGGACAATACAAGAACCATATTCAGCTCTCAATTCCTAAAATCATACCTGGTATAGGAACTGAGAAAAATGTAAACGGCAAAGAAAGGCAGAGTTTCTTGGCTGATGGCCATTAATTCCCTTTGAGTGGGTCCTTCTGCACTTCTGGGAATAGAGACCAGCACCGGGGACCCCACAATCCCTGGTATCCCTGGAAGCATCCTGATGGATGCAGGAGCAGTTCCCAACACCCCACCTGAGGCCAAGAGAAACTTTGGTTGTCCCTGGTGTACTCAGCAAATATCAAAACAATTCAATTAAAGCATGGTTCAGGCTGGCCCAAGAGGAAACCAGCTGAGTTTTCTTGCAGAAACAAAACAAATGTTGTATCTTTTGTTTTTCTCTTTTGCAGCGTTTCAAGGAAAGACGCAAATCAATGAAGGGAAATTCTGAGCTTTAGAACTATTAAAAACCCCCCAACAAACCCCCTACAGCTTTCCCATGCTTATTTCTCAGTAATCCATTTTTTAATCAATTGTTGACCCTTAACCAAGATGTTTTTACATCTGGGTTTAAAAATTTACTCTGCCTGAGGTTTGTGAATGCATTTCTACATCTCTGTGCATCCCCCGAAAAGGGGGAGTCTGTGGGGGATTTGGGCACTGCCACCCTCCCCGTGAGGGTGGGGAGGCCCTGGCACAGGGTGCCCAGAGAAGCTGTGGCTGCCCCTCGATCCCTGGAAGTGTCCAAGGCCAGGCTGGACGGGGCTTGGAGCAACCTGGGACAGTGGAAGGTGTCCCTGCCCATGGCAGGGGTGGAATGGGATGGGCTTTGAGGTCCCTTCCAGCCCACACCGTTCTGGGATTCTGGGAATCTGTGGTTCGCTGAGGGGTCTCCGTGTGCCCCTCAGGGAGGGGTTGTGCTGCACAGCAGGGAACAGCTCGGGGAGCTCTGCCCTTGTTCCATAGCCTTGAATTCCCACCCCACGGGAACACGGCAATTGCTCCAAAGCCGGGCTCGGGGCCGGGGCACCACAAGGTGATTGTGTGCTCTTTGACTTTACAGCAGGCTGACTTTTTGCTGGAAAAGTAATAATTGGGAGGATTTGAGGAGTGTAATGCAGACACTGAGGGATCCTGGGCCGCCCGCGCCGTGAGCGATTCCAGGTTCACGGGCAGTTCCGGGCGACTGCAGCCCTGTCAGTGGAACTGCAGGGACATAAAACTGCTGTGACAGGAGACTGAGCCAGGGTAAAAATGAGTGATCCCGACCAAAAAACTGCTACTTCTGGGTCAAAGCCCTACCCAGCTTCCTCTGTTTCCTTTTCCCTTTAGAATATAATTGAAGTGGTTTTTTGTTGTGCCAGAAATGAAAGGTTTCAAAATAGATCTCCCTTTTGTGGGGATTAACCTCCCGGCCTTTCCATGGCACCTGGAAAAGGAGGAGGGGCGGGTTTGGGTGCTGGTGGGGTGGCTGGTGAGGGGCAGTGGCACACCCACAGTGCAGGGGTGTGGGATGTTCCACGTGGAGCAGCGCTTGGAAAAGAGTGGGAGATCTCCATWCCGGGGGGCTGCTGATGGACAGCAAAGTTCCCTGGGCAACCTGGTCCAGTGGAAGGTGTCCCTGCCCATGCCAGGGTGCTGGAGTGAGATGATCTTTAAGGTCCCATCCATCCCAAAGCATTCTGTGGAAGTGTGGAGTCAGAGCCGGTCTCCACTCTGTGGAGTCTGGCCAAAAATCCCACCCTGAGCTTGGGAACCATTTCCCACTGAGCTGAAGTGCTTCTGTGGAAACTTTTACGTTGATGAATGAGCATTTTCTGACGGAAAAGCGCTTTGTGGGAAAATCCTTGCTGGGAAATCCTTCACAGTGTTATTGAGCTCCTCCCTTGGAGCTCCTGTTCCCAGCTGCTCTCCCTTGCCGCTGTTCAGACATTCCCCCAAAACAGGCAGTGGCATTTAAAGAGAGAAAAAGAGAATTTCACCCGTTTGTAACTTAACTGAGGGCTGACCAATGTATAATTTACTGTCACAAGTCATTACCAATTACCTGAGCCTTCACAGGGTGCTGTTTACTCTCTTTGCAATTAAAACCAGGGTAAGTGTGGGGGGTGGGCAGGGCAGCCCCAGCTCCCCGTGTCTCTGCTGGGTGGGAAATGCCGGGTGGGCAATGCCGGGTGGGAAATGCCGGGTGGGAAATGCCGGGTGGGAAATGCCGGGTGGGAAATGCCGGGTGGGAAATGCCAGGTGGGCAATGCCGGGTGGGCAATGCTGGGTGGGAAATGCTGGGTGGGAAATGCTGGGTGGGAAATGCTGGGTGCTCCTGCCTGGGCTGCACTTTCTGCCAGGGGGGATTTGGGGAGGAGGCGATGTCCTGGTTCTCAGGGCGCCACCAGGGCTGGCCGGGTCCCACTGATGGCTCCGGTCGGCACCAAAAGGGCTCTTAGGGGATGGGAATTGAGGACACTCCACTTTTTGGAGCAGTATCAGCAAAAGTTTAAAATAGTCTCGGCGGTGAAGCAGCAGCTCGGCCTGCTGAGCACAGGCGGGAGTGAGGCTGGAGGGAGCTGACATTCCCTGTGTGTGGCAGAGGGAGTTGTTAACACACCAGAACTGTTTCACTAAGGAATGTTTTCCAACCAAATCCCCGTGAGCAAGAGAAAAAGTGTTTCCCATCGAAGCTCGTTTGTAGTCATGAGTTGGGGCTTAAGGATTTTTAACCTTTTTGTCACATCCCGCAGCCTGCAATCAGCTCCTCTCCCTGGGGGCAGAGCACCATCCCGGGAGCGCATTAATCCCGGGAAATCACCGCCCCCCGCGGGATGCAGCGCAGGGACATCGCTCAGCAAACCACTGGAAGTTCCTCCTGCTTTTCTTGATGGGTGTGAGCCCGGGATCACCGCCTTGCCTTCGGGGAGAGGGAAGTGGAGTGATGGTCCTTACATTAAATCAAATCCCTCTTAATGAGGCACATTTCAGTTAGAACAGCCCAGGCAGGCGCCCGTGAGCCGTAAAATGCTGCGCTAGCCCCGGGATGGTACCGCCGGGAGATGCTTCACTGCCTGCAGGGCAAACTGCTGCGGCCTGAGCCCCGCTCCTCGTGCTCGGGTGACATCAAAAGAGGGGTGTGTGGAGGGAGGGGTGCAGGGAACAGACCSCGGGGTGCTCCTCTGACACAGGAGAGCTGGAAATTCCTTTCCTTTTCCCTGTCTGCAGCTCAGAATAGGTAAATGCAGACAAACCCCTTCCTCCTTGTGCCTGTGGCAGTCCCAGCAAAATGAAATTATACATTCSCATCAGAAATATTATTGTTTCAAAGCTCTTTCTGCTTTAGGCTGCTTCATTCTGCTTCTCCTTCCCGCTGGAGTCCATTATGGATCACCTTATTTGTGTACGGATTTTCACTTTCCCCGAAATTAAAGCGCCTTGGGAATAAAAGGAACAAAGGAGCCAAACAAAGGGAAGCTGGAAGCGAAGCCRGCACTCTGAACGGGAGCTGAGCTGCGCTGGCACTCCTGTTCCTCATTCCCCAGTTTGCTGTGGTGGCTGCCCCGGAGTTCCTGAACCACGGAATTGGCCAAATGGCTCTGGGAAGTTGATTATTGCACATTAATGGGTTCTGTCCTGGTTCAGAACAGGAATCCTGCTCTGTGCGATGCCGGCTGAAGGATGCACACATCCAGCAGGAAGCAGATTCACACGGAGATGTTGTCCAGAGGATTTGGGGACTGTCACCCGTGGTGCACAGCCAGGGATGTGAGAGCAYGGGCAGCAGCTCCCAGCCCGCGATACGAGGATTAGGGAAAACACAACAACTTTGAAAATCTGGGATTACAGAGACCTGGGCCACCAGAGATAGAGCGGGATCCAGCTGGAGAGAGGGATCCAGCTGGAGCTGGAGGCAGGAATCCCTGCCCTCAGAGCCGCTCCCTGCAGCTCTGGCTCTGCGGGGCCACATCTGCTCCCGCCTGTTGGAGCAGCTGGAGCTCTCCGACAGCACGGGCGTGTCCAGGGACCGGGGCTGCAAATCCAGGGAAGGGGCTGGGACATGGAGAGCAGCAGCTCCTGCTCGGGCTTCCAAGCCTGGTTTGCCCAGCACAGCTCCTGCTGCTCAGGGGGGAGGGCAGGCAGAGCTCCCAGGTTTGATTTGCACATTCAGTGCCAAACGTGTTTGTTCCTCTTGTAAAACACGCTGAAAATGTTCCATTGGGAGCCTCAGCCTAAGAAATCCTCTATTAAACATGGAGACACTTTTTCGGGGGTATTACTTGCTCTCTGACAAGAGCCTTGCTGAGAAATACTGAGCAAATTGTGAATCTCTTAACCAGTTCCTGCTTAATTCGAGATGCTTTTGGGATTCCTCATTGTTCGGCTGTGTGAGGGCATGAAGTCACTTGCACTATTTTGTTGTATTAATGATACAACAGAGAAGATGAGCCATAAACATCCTTTCTCTCTGTAAGGAAAGAAAACAATCCTTTCTCCCAGCACATAAGCAGCAGTGTGTGTTCAGGAGAAGCGATGGGATGTAGTTAGAGAGGAAAACCTTGTTTGGAGGGAGCCCATAAACTTTTCAGCAGCTTTAATAAAACATCATGTTGACCTTTTGCTGCACTGATCACTCTTAGAACTGTTACACCTCGATGGGCACTTTCGTATCTGTGTCAGAGCACTCTCCTTTGCAATCACGCCTGCGGACAGCAGGGATCTCCGAGCAGGAGCAGGGAGGGCTGGAGCCCGAGACAGCTGGAACACGGGGTGGGTCACTGCAGCCGAGTGTCCAAACAGAGTTCTTGGCTGCTGCTCTGAGCAGCACCGGAAAGTGACAGGGTTTAATAGCCCTGTGCAAACGAGCAAACTGGCACAGGGTGCCCAGAGAAGCTGTGGCTGCCCCTGGATCCCTGGMAGTGTCCAGGGCTGGGTTGGACGGGGCTTGGAGCAGCCTGGGATAGTGGAAGGTGTCCCTGCCCATGGSAGGGGTGGAATGGGATGATCCCTAAGGTCCCTTCCTAACAGTCTGTGACTCTGTGATAAATTCTGGAGATCCMTGGTGAGAGTGAAGCTGTTCTGTGGGAACAGCAGTGGTTTTGCTGCGGGGGGGACTCTGCACTGGGAATGCCCAGCTGAGCAGAGCGGGATGGACCATCCCCATCCCACACAGCAGGGGGATCGCTGCCCTGGCATGGCTCAGTGTATCAGTTAAAGGCCATGCAGGTCATTCTCATTCCATGGTGTTTGCTGTTGAAGAAGGGTCAAGGAATGTTCAGGGACTCTGTTTGGAAGTTGCCCTGCGCACGCTGAAGCCCTCGCTCGGTGTTTGATCCCCCTTTGGGGAAGGAGGGGGTGGATCACACTCTGGGACTGGCTCAGACTGTCCCCAGTGATCGTCTGCACACACAGACTCAGCAAACACTGACAGATCCGCTGCAGCCCTCAGTAATTCCTTATCCATTCATCCTTCYGGAGCGCCGTACCCGCGCTGATTCCTCAGCCTCCAAATCTCTCCCACCGCCAGAAATATTGGAAAATCTATTTGTAAGAGCTTTCTTTTGGGAAAAGCCTCAGAAGTTTTTATTCCAGTACTGATAGGTTTTCCCCCAGAGAACATCAAAAAGGAATTCCTGGTTTTTTGCAGGGACAGTCTCGGAGCAGCCCAGCCCCGGTGCAGGAGCTGCAGGAATGACCCTTTGGCAAAGGAGCTGGGGGCTGGGAGATGGAGTGGAGCTCTTCCTCACTGTCCTTCTCCAGGTTTCCTGGTTTTCCCAGTAATTTACATTCTTAATTGATCTTTTTGCATGAGAGAAGATATTGAGGAGTGTAACTTGGATCCCAGGGCAGGTTGTCTCCCTCCTGCCTGCTGGATACGCTGGATGGGAGCTCARGGATCCTGCCCAAGTGGAGGGCAGGAAGGAGGTTTTCCTCTGCAGGCTGGGAAGGATGTCGGGGAATGTTCTCTTTCCCATTTTCCTCTGGAGGTAGAGATGTGGAAGCACAATAAGTTGGAGCAGGAATTTTCCTGGTTGTAGTGGGCAACACAAGTTTCCCAAAATATCCTGTATTCGTTCAACCTTCTTAATCTGTGATGTCTTAGAAGAAATAAAGCAAATATTATGAAAAAAGGAAGTAAATCAGTGAGTCTGGACATGCTGATGTGTTTTGAGGCCAAACTGAAGTTTATAAACACCAGCTTGTGGTCTTTGGGTGAAAAATGTCATTTGAGATGAAATCATTATTATTATTATTAGCCCTGATGACTGTGACACAGACTGGCCCAGAATGGCAGGTGAAGCCAACACTCCCTTATCCAGAATGTCCACATTCCATCTCTCCTTGGCAATCGTGGGCTGTGTTTGCTGTTGGGATTGGAGGTATGAGATATAACTTGAATTTTTAGGATTTATTAAAGTCAGAGAAGATGACAGTGGTTTAGGTATCACGGGAGAACCCTGTTCTTAAGAGGGAGGAGTGCACCTGAGCAGCAGATTATTCCTTCCACATGGAATTCATAGTCAGCCCAGAGGGGCTTAAACAGCTTTGCTCCAAGATTCTAGGATTTCCAGCACAGAATTCCCACAACTGGGGAGCCCAGGTGGGAACGTAAGTGAGAAAAACACAACAGGCATCTCCTGCATCCACCCAGGAGGCACCAAAGCTGCATTTGGAGTGTGGGCTGGAGCATGTCCAGGGAAGGGAGCTGGGAAGGGGCTGGAGCCCCAGGAGCAGCTAGGGGGGCTGGGAAAGGGGCTCAGCCTGGAGAAAAGGAGGCTCAGGGGGGACCTTCTGGCTCTGCACAACTCCTGACAGGAGGGGGCAGCCAGGGGGAGTCAGGCTCTGCTCCCAGGGAACAGSGACAGGAGGAGAGGGAACAGCCTCGAGCTGTGCCAGGGGAGGGGCAGGCTGGATATTAGGGCAATTTTTCCATGGAAAGATTGTCTATCCCTGGCAGAGCTGCCCAGGGCAGGGGTGGAGTCCCCATCCCTGGAGGGATTTCACAGCCCTGTAGATGTGGCACGTGGGGACATGGTCAGTGGTGGCCTTGGCAGTGCTGGGAGTGGTTGGACTGGGTGGTCTCAGAGAGCTTTTCCGCCCTGAACGCCTCCAGGACTCCCTGATTTTCCAGTCTGGGGGTGTCCCGGCCCTGCAGCTCCGGGCAGGATGCTCAGCCACCCCAGCCGGTCTCCAGCAGAGCCTCCCCACGGGGGTGGCCCCTGGAGCCGCTTCCCAGAGCAGGCAGTCCCTGCCCGGGGGAGCAGGGCACCTGTGCTCTCCCAGATCCCTCTCCTGTCCCCAGAGGCACCCCGTGTCCCGCCTGTCCCGCTGACGGGGCCGGGATGGCCCGGGGCTCTCCCGGGAGCTGAGCTGGCTCTTGCAGTGTCTGTTTGCACCGCTGGCCACAGCTGCAGGGCTCCACTGCAGCTCCATCCGTGGGGAGCAGCCAGCGATGGGACCCCCAGGCAGCGGAGCCCGAGGTGCTGCTCGGCTCTGCCCCGGGGGCTGTGCGGGGAGACCTCTCCCTCCCGCCCTGCCAGGAGCTCTCACTCTGGTGGGCAAATTCAGCCGTGCTGGAAGAGAAACTGGGGCTAAACAGCACAGCCTGGGCGGCTGAATGGGCACTGTCATTGGTGCCCTTTTTGGTTTGCATACAGGAAGGAAAATGTTCCCAAAGAATCACTATGGGTGGTTTCATGTCAGTGGAAAAACTGGAGTACAGAACACCCCAGGATACTTACTGATGCAAGTGTGGTGATTCTACTAATTTCTGTAGTGCGTGTGTTTAAATACTTGCGACATCTGCAATAAGTGCTGGCACTCGACTGCCTATGAAGGAAAATATTGAAATATAAAGCTTTGACCATTCCTCACCAAAGTGAAAACATGAAATCTATACAAACAACTGTCTTTGTCTTTGGATTGTAAATGAAAATATCTTTATTAAAATGACAGGAAAACCTTTTGGCAGGTAATTGCAGGAAAGAATACGTACCATATGTACATTTGCATGCACATGTGCACATAAACAGTAAAGTTAATTTATCTGATGCAGCTACCTAAGGCAATATCCCTCCAAAGCTGCCAGCTCAGCTCCAGGTGTTTAACAGCAGGACACACCTGCCCTGTGCATGAAGGTGGGTGGGGGTCACGGGAGGGATATCAGGTCATGCAGTAATTCCCCTGGCCCTGCGTGTGATAAACTCTGGGCTATCCAGGTAGGGAAAATGTCAGACCCTTTATTTATTGAAAAGAATTAATTCTAATCACAGAATCACAGAATGAACTAGGCTGGAAAAGACCTTTGAGATCATCAAGTCCAACCTCTGACCTAACACCACCTTATCAACTAAACCACGGCACTGAGTGCCACGTCCAGTCTTTTTTTAAACACCTAAATATTAGAACTTGGAATATAATTTTGTCTTGGCTATGTCTTCATTTCAAACACCACTCAGGCATTCTTTTCTCCGAGCTCCTTTCGCAGCTGTGTTTGGTGGGGTTTGTGTTTGTTGTGGGGGTTTTTGCATCCCAGATCTGAGCTGCTGCAGAGCTGTGTCTCACAAACAGCTCATCCACCGCAAAGGTTCCTTTAAAGTTCTCTGAACTGAAGGCAAGAAGCAAAATCTGCACTGAGGGAAATGTAGGCTCGATGCAAATTTATTTTACATTCCAGCACCATTCTCACTAATGATTATGACACTGTTTTTCTTTCAGGGAGATAAATCCTAACTGATACATAAATATCCTCCTTTTTTCATGTCGTTTGTGGGATAATTTTTATTCACAGCCACCAGACTTGCTGTTGTTGTTAAGCCACGAGCTTTAGTCCTGTCACAGCTCTTTTACTCTCCTCTGGGTTTTGCCAGTCACCAAATTTATTGTTTTGGACAGGACTGAGGGTTGGTGAGGAGCCAAGAGAGGACATCGAGGGGGCAAGGGCGATGTCTTCCCACTGCCAGAGGGCAGGGTTAGATGGGATATTGGGAYGGAATTGTTCCCTGTGAGGGTGGGCAGGCCCTGGCACTGGCTGCCCAGAGAAGCTGTGGCTGYCCCATCCCTGGAAGTGTCCCAGGCCAGGCTGGACGGGGCTTGGAGCAGCCTGGGACAGTGGAAGGTGTCCCTGCCCATGGCAGGGGTGGCACTGGATGGGTTTCAAGGTCCCTCCCCACCCAGCCCATTCCCTGACTGTATGAATTGGCGATGGCAAAGGTGGTGTTTTGCCCCGGGAGCCTCTGCCCTTTACCCTGGCGCGGGGAGTGGGCGTGGGCAGCGAGGGCAGCGCCGACACGGCCCCTGCTCGCTGGGGCTGCCTGTGCTGCTGTGGTCAGGCAGGGCAGCACTGCCGCGTGAGCCAGCACTCCGGGCTGCCAACAGCTCTGTCTGAATGCATCCTTAGCGCTGCGAGAGAGGTGCTGTGGAGCTCGTGGGAGGTTTTATGGCAGAGCTTTAGTGCCTGTCATTAAGGCAATAGAAAGTTATACCCTCTCCTCCATAGGTTAAGGATATTTTGCCATTACTCACAACTGCGTCTTCATCGCAGCGATGGCATTTGCAAAGAACACGGCATCAGAGGGGAAGGGTTTTGCTGTCATGGCAAGGATTAAATGTTGTGTGTGAATGTCAGTTTAAAGGATCAYTGTTGGCTCTGGGTACAGAAACAGCTGAACCAGTTTGGGGATCACAGAATCCCACACTGGTTTGGGGTGGAAGGGACCTTAAAGCCCATCCCATTCCCACCCCATCCATGGACAGGGACACCTTCCACTGCTCCAAGCCTCATCCAGCCTGGCCTTGGACACTTCCAGGGATCCAGGGGCAGCCACAGCCTTTTGCTGAGGATTTTCAAGCCCTTGCTGCTCAGGGATGTTTAAACAGCAGTGAGGTGGAATAGAGGTGTGAAGAGATGGCTGAAATCAGGACCTTTTCATTTCTGAGTGGTCTGAGCTGAACTTCTGGGACCTTCATCACTCAGCACAGGGATCAGGTGAGTGTCCCACGGGAAGAGCCCCTGCAGGGGCCTGGGAGGGGTCAGTGGGTGCAAAGGCTGGTTTGGGGGTACTGCCCACACTGAGGCACTGAATTCCCAAGGGAACTCAGGACTGGGACAGGTGCTTAGTGCTGTCCTGCCTTCTGCAGAGATCCAATGTGCTGGAAAAGCAGTGAGGGAAGAAAGCAGACAATTGCRATATTCATGGTTCCTCTGCTCTGAACGTGCTGTTTCCAGGAACAGAATGAGGAATTYACCCAAGTGGAAAACAGGCCAACATGAAGCAGATAACGCTGCTTTTATGAGTTAGCAGAAAAATGATAGTTTAAAACACTTGTTTATTCACTGCATATATAGGGCTATGTGTTTTTTTCCATAAATTTCTCTTGTTCACACTTCATTATTCTCAGAAACACAAATACAAGGAAGCAAAGGAGGATTAGAAGTGGAAGGCATTTAAAAGTGCTGCTGAACCACATCCCAGAGCACAGTGAATTATGCACCATCCTTTAAAGGTTCATTAGCAGCTGTTACTCGTGGCAGTGGTTGGGCTTTCTTTGCCAGCTCGACTCATCCATGGAGGCTGCACATCCTYTATTTTCTCTGTTTAATGTTTATTGAATAAAACCTGCACAACTCAGTCAACAACCCTGGAGCTAAAGCTGCTGCCAGAAACAGCCACGTAGGAAGTTCTGTGGGGTTTATCCCGAGATCTGGAGTGAGTGGCTCACACAACCACAGGCATGGAGTGATGGATCACCCAGAGCAAGGAGTGGCCACGGCTGGAGGTTTCCTTTTGTGTCAAGAAAGGGATTAGAATTCCACATGCAGTGACAGTTTGTGGTCCTGCATGTGTTGGAGACACATTTTCGTGGGCACTCAGACACGTGGAGGATCCTTGCAAGCGTTGGGACTCCCAGCACCTGGCGATTTCCAGAGGTGGGAAGGTTTGTGGAAACTCAGTCATGGAATGGTTTGGGTTGGAAGGGACCTCGAAGACCATTCCATTCCACCTCCTGCCATGGGCAGGGACACCTTGCACTAGACCAGGTTGCTCCAGCCCCGTCCAGCCTGGGTTTGATATTGATTATTAGAGGGTTCTTACCGGGTCACACAAGGCAGGTTGTCCAGCAGAACGACACAGTTCCTCCTTCGGACAGGGAGCCACATTTGTGCATGTGGATCCTGCCTTCATCCCTTGCCAGTGAACAGAACAGCCCCTTGGGGTAATGGCTCAGATCCCAGAAACAGGATAAAGGTTGTCACTGTCACAGCAATGGGATCCAGGGTGTTCCTGTCACAGCAACTCCAGGAGAAACAAATCCCCAGCACTTGGTTTCACTCAGAGGAGAGCTGTTAGCTGCTCACTACCAGGTGGAAATGAAATTTAAATCCCTGTAAAAGACAATTGCACAGTTAAAAACACATTTCCTCGTGCTATTGGCACTTTGCAGACTTTCCCTCATTATCCTTTTGAAGGAAGCAGGAGAAATGTGTGTGTGTGTTGTCTGAGCCGCCCCCTCCCAGCTCCCACCAACGGCACTTTGCAGCACTTGAATGGCATTTATTTACTGCAGAAATATTATTTGTCTCTCATCCTCTGCAAGGTATAAATTTTCCATATGCTGGATACATTAAGAGGTGTACTGAACGTTAAAAGCCAAAAAACCAGACATCTTCCCATGAGCATGATGGATTGTGTGGAGATTCACTTCAGGAGCTGAATGCCTGGAGCTGGGGAATGGGAGTTTGTGTCTCAACAGGAGCTGCCTGTGCTGCTTATTTATCACAGATCCAGATGAACAAATTGGCCTTCAATTCCTTAAAAGCTTTTACATCTTCTCCATTCAAAGGACTGAATAAAAGTTAGTTATCCACCAATATTTTTTTGATTTTCACTACAAACCCTCTCTTGCTGCCGTTTAGGGCCTTAGATATGATTCAGTCATTTTCTTTCTTTTGTGATTGTTGTGCTTTAGATGAAATTCCTGTCGTTGGAAAAATATTGCCTGATTGGCTGCCTAATCCTTTACCCAACAACTAAACACTGGGGGTTTTTATTTCTCACAAATTATTCTGAGGGAGAAAAGCTACTTTGCAGCCAGTGTATGTAAAAGGGAAAAAGCCATCTGTGACCATCAAAATGAGAGCAAATAAATAGCTGGTTGAAGAGAAAGAACCCTGATAGATCTCAGGGAGCAGAAGAGCTGATGGAAATACAGAAAATGCCAGCAACTGACAAATGAATCCACTTCTGAGGGAATCTGCAGCCTCTGGGTTCAGCTCTGTGTTTTGCAGAGCACTGGAACTGTAAGAAGTGTTCACAAACAGAATGAATTGTGGAACTCGTTATAAAATACATGGTCTGGATGTTTTCCCCCTGCTCTGCTCTGCTCCCCCTGGGATGACATTCCCAGTGCTGGGAAGGCTCTGCCCAGCCCCTCGGGGCTGCCTCGGGGTGGCAAAGGCTRGAAAAGCAAACCTGCTCCACGCACAGAACTCCTTCCAACCGGCAAAGTGGCTTCTCCTCTCTGCTCTCCTCSTGCTCCATCACTGAACCATCCCTCACTGTTCCTGCAGCTGGGAACCCTCCAGGCTCCTCCCCAGCAAACAGAGACCGATGAGGCCCCTTTCATTAACAACCTCTCGTGATTTATTGCTCTGCTCCCATCCAGGTGTTCACCTCCCTTCTTAGGAGAGAGGGAGAAATGGTTTTGCCTTTGCAGAGATGGAAATGCTGCCCTTTTTATCAGCAGTGGATCCAGGGTGTGTTTTGTTCCTTCAGGAATGTTCTGGTGCTCCGTGCAGTGGCTGTGCACTGACTGTTTTAGCCACACATGCAATTATAGTAACATGGTGYTATTCTTCCAAAAAATGAAAACAACTCTGTGGAAAAATACCACAGGCATCTTTGGAATTGCAGGGGAGGGTGTGCCCTGTGGGGGCTGGTTCCTGCTTGGGAAGCACTGTGAGATCACTGGAAATTCCCTGCAAACGCTCCTACAGGGATCCCTGCTCCCTAGAGGGGAGGCTTTGTCTCGGACAGCGCTGAAGGCAGGGGAAATAATCCCATTAATGCAGTGAGTTTTGTACGAGCCTGAAGAACTCTGATGAGTTCAACCATAAAAATCAGGTTGTTTTTAAGATCCATAATTGTCCTGCAGGTTGTCCACCCAGGAGAGAACCAGAGGCACTTCTGGGCAGTTGCCCAGACTTTACTGMGGTGGAGAAAGGGACAGAGGGGACTCAAACACTGCCCAGGGCCAGCCCACGCTCTGTTCGACCTGTGTGCAAACACTCCCTGAGCAGTAGCCACGGTCATCCTCCTGGGAATCCTGGGAATGCCGCACAGCTTTCCCGGGACGGATGGGATCGGGGAGCACTGCCTGCAAACCTGGTGGCAGCAGTTCTGGAGGCACGAGYGTGCCTGCCATAATCCCGGGCCTGCTCGGCATTCCGGGGAGGATGGTGGAGCTCACAGCGGGCAGCGACTGAGCTTCATCTGCCACCTTCCTGCCCCACGTCCATCCCAGCTGGGGAGGCTTCCAGACTGCTCCTGACTCCTGCTCTCCGTCTGCTGCTCCCTTTCTTCCCGGGAAGCGTTGGAAAGCTCGGGAGCCGAGCGTGGCAAACTTAATTAAAGCTTCTGCTCTGAGCGTGTCTCTCCCTCCCTCAGGCCYCGACGAAACAGCTCTCCCCAAACCGAGAGCGCTTCCCAGCGCTGCCTTCGTGCTGCAGCTCACAGGTGAGGAGGGCCCTGGCTCCCCTCGGCTGCACGAGGCGAAGTTGCGCTTGGCTGATCTTCCCTTCCCGACAGCGCTGCGCCGCGTTCCGGAGAGCTCCCGCCTGTTTTCCRGGTGCGATCCCCCATCTCCCCGGGAATGTCTCATCACACGCAGCATATGCTGCCAGCTCTCCTGGGCAGGGACTGGGATGAGCTGGGAGCGGCGCAGGGCAGGGGTGAGGGTGGTTTGAAGCAGCTCCTGCCCGGGGAGAGGGGCAGTTCCAGCAGCATTCCGGGCATCCTCGGCACCCACGGCCCCAGGCCCGGCCAGCACCTCCCTGTGCCCTCGGCGAGGGTTCATTCCCAGCCATAGGAGGAACACGGGGCATTCCCTGGCTGGGAAGTGTGGAAATACATGGGGATGGATATAGGAACCCAGAGGAGATGAGCTAAACACTGAGATCTAAAAATGACAGGTGAAGAGGGCTCCAAGAAGGGTAATACTGAGGAAGGGTTGTTTGCTAATTTTGGAAAGGGAAGGAAAAACCTCTCCGCCTTTCCTGTGCAGCAAGTGGAGGCACTGAGCTGCAGCAGGGCTGGAGCAGGGAGCATCCCACAGGAGCCCCCGGCTGTGGTTGGGGACAGCTCCTTGCTGGACGCCTCTGGGGATGCTTTGGGAAGGCAGGAGGGCTCCTGTCCGTGGTTCCTGGGCTGTGCTTCCAAGCCCTGGAGCTCCAGGGACAGGAATCTCCTGCAGCACAAGCTGAGTGTTCCATGCTTTAGTGCTTGGCACTTCCAGGCAAGCACTTGGAGTTTACTGCCGGCTTTATGGGGAGATTTGGTTTCTCCTTGAAGTCACCCAGCATTCTTGTCTTTCTTTTTTAATTCCCCTGCAGTTTTGCTTTTCGTTTCTCCTTGAATGGAATGAGATTTCCAGAGCCAGGAGGATTGCAGGGCACGCAGGCTGATCTGGAGAGCTGCTCATGTTCCACACGGGCATGCTGCTATCCAGTGCTGCTGCTGAGACTGGGGAGAGCAGCAAAGGGAGCACCACCTGCCCTTGACTTGTTTCCCCTCCCTGCTCACTGTTTCCTGCAGCAGTTTCTGTTTTGTCTGCCCCAGTTTGGGTGCAATACAAATATCTCTATTTACGACCTGAGGAATGTGGGTTTCTTCAGCCAATTGCCGTGGGAAAAGTGGGGGCAACTGAACTTTGGTCTTCAGCTGAGGGAATGATTCATTTTGTTACTTTAAAAATGATAATTGAACAGGTCTTTGCTCTGCAGGCACAAATCTTGACTGTTGGGAGCTCTGTATGCTTAGGACACATGGAATTTACAGATTTTGAGAAGTAATTGTAGTCTTGGGGGCAAAAATATCTCACCCAGCTTTAGTGCACGGTGCAGTTTTATTCTGAGGGACCAAACGTATTTCTAATGAGTTTCTGAACTAAAACAAGCTTCACAAAGAAATGCAGTCACCCAGCCTGGCACAGATTCACGGAAGTTGTGCCTTAGTTCAGAACAGCAGCTCCCAGAGCCGCAACATCCATCTGCTGCCTCGACCCCGCCGGTTTGGGGTGCGCAGGGCAGTGGGATACAGTCCTGGAGGCAACAACAGCCCTGTGGTGTGGGGTAAAGGCCACTGGATTCTGGAAAACCTCAGCTCTGCACGGAAGAGAAAACAAAATGACACAAAGAAGTTAAATTTAGTGGCTACACTGGCGCAGGGGAKGTTTGGGCAGACAAAGCTGGGAAGATTTACCTGGTAGCCAGGGCTTAATTGCTGCCACGGACRGAAATTTAGGGGAGAGCACGGGAAAAGGGATCCCGTGGCCTGCAGYGATTCCAGGCAGTCCCAGCAGCGCCCCTGGGCTCAGCAGGGCCACTAGCAGAGTGTTTTATGCTGCATCAATTAAATGTGAAAGCCCCTTCACCTGCTTTTTACCTCCTGGGTCAATCYGATGACAAAAGGAAAAATACACCCGGGCCAGAAGACAATGTGGATAGAGCCTGCTGGCTGTGATTTATTGTTTTAATTAAAAGCTTTTTAAGCTTTAATTAAAAAGGTACATCAGCACTCAGTATTCAAGAAAAAYGCCTTTGTGTTTAGGTCAATTGAATAACGTAAAATATAATGAGATACATATTTCTAGTTGGGAGTTTCACATGGAAAAAAAAAGCAATATACATAATTAAAAAGTAAATCCGAACTGATAGAAGGGAGCTGTTGGCAGGCGAAATAAAAGGTTTGCTTTAAATTAACACCAGTAGAGAGGATGTTTTTTATTTCCTCACTGTAACAGCCCTTGAAAGCCCCATGGTACAAATGGAGCGAGCGCACGGCTGTGCATCCGTGTGCTCAGTGAGGAGCAGGTGGCTGTTCCTGATCCCAGTGGTGCTCAGAGGGAGCAGGGGGGGAGAGCTGGGACAGGACAAGCTGGGCACAGGAATTGGAAAGCACCTGGAGTGGCAGGGCTGGGAATGGGGGAGCTTTGAGGTCCCTTCAGGCCAGCCCTGATGGGATTCCAGGACTCCATGGGGCTGCTGACCCCCCTTCGGTCCCAGCACTGTGGGGTATCCCAGTGTCCTGATTTACCTGATTGCCCAGCTTCTGGTGTCTCCCGTTCCTTTCCTGTCCCTTAACACCATTCAGAGCTGGGAGGTCACTCCTGGAGCCACAAGGAGCCATCAAATCTGCATCAATCTCCAATTCTTGTCTTGTTGATCCATGTTCTTTCATGGCCATTGTGACATTCCAGTTTCTATGGATTTAGAGAGGTAAAACCTTTTAGTAAAGATGCAGATGCAGTAAATAGAAACAATTTTTCATCCTGATTTTTTGTTTACMGAAATCAACCTTATAAAGTTCTATGAAGTAATTTATCAATTTCCTAAGAACAAAGTATTTTGATATCTTTAGAAAACTCTGAGAATGTATAGAAAAAATTATATTTTCTTCAAAATGGTRGAATTTTATCTCTTTTCTTTACTTTTTGAAGTTGTGAATACTATGGGGAGAGTTTTCTGTGCCTGTGGTTTTAGTGGTCCAAGTTCTTATGGTCAGAGAGACTTTGAAGTTTGTATGTTCTCATAATCCACAGTTAGAGGAAACTGAGGGGAAATTATTTCTTAGCTATCCTAATTTATCATTTTCTTCTATTAAAACATTTTTTCAGAAGGGCATCATGTGACAACATTGTAAACAGTAAACAGAAATGTTAAATGAAATTGATGAGGAATTGTTTCAACAGGTTTTGACTCAACATCTCATTTTGGTTTTATTCAAATCAGCACTCAAATGTTCCCCRTGTTGCAGGTAAATGGAGAGATTTCATCCCACAAAAATCTCCTCCTGCCAAGGTCACTGCCAAGGGAAGGCTTTAGACAGTTCAGCGTGGTTATTTTAATGAGTCCTTGATTTCCTTCCTGTGCTCCCAGTGACAGAAGTACAGGGCAGCGAGCAGCACAAYTTCCATTTGCATGTTTAATTTAGGAGGCAAAATCCTTCCAGAGCTTTTCCCCGTGCTCTTGTTTAACGGGACAATCCCTCCTGGAGCAGCCAAGTTCTGCTGTCGCCGTTTCTTGGTGGCCTCTGGCCGGAAAATCGCCCAGCCTGGGTGGCTGGGGGGGACGAGTGACCCAGGGAGAACCAGCTGGAGAGTGCAGAGCTGGGGGCAGGATTGAAAGGAGTGAGGCTGAAGGAAGGGTTTTTGGGTGGGTTTTGCAGGGGAGGGGATGCAGCTCCTTCCCTGCTGTGCCGGGCACTGATGGAGTCCCTGGCTGGCCTGGGGAGCAGCTCAGCAGGACAGGTACATTCCTGCGCCTCAACAATCTGTCTGATCCTTTAAAAGCATCACTTCCAGCAGTGGAGAATTCAGCTCATTTTCTGTGTACGAACCCCTGGAAATGCTTCCCAAAGCCCCTCTGGCTCAGGGGGGACGGGTGCAACTCCGTGACCTCCCCGCGGCTCCCGGCTGGACAGGAGGGGCTGGAGCTGTGCTCTGGGGCTCACAGCGCCTGGGGGGCTTGGGAGGGAGGTGTGTGGTGGGGAAAAGTGGGGTGAACAAGGGAAAACCCCCGTGGGACTGTCTGGGAGCTGCAAACAGAGAGAGGTGTCCCCTGTCCCCAGCTGGGCTCCCCGGGAGCCTCCTCCAGCAGCAGGGAACGGCCCAGGGAATGGGGGAGGGGTCCAGGTGCCCTGTGCCACGTCCAGGTGCCCTGTGCCATGTCCAAGTGCCGTGTGCCATGTCCAGGTGCCCAGCCAGAGGGGAGGGGGTGCTGCTGCTTGCCCGGGGGAGGTGTTGCACTGTATCTCATGGATCTTTCCTTCCCGGTGTTCCCATCCTGGTTCCCACCCTGCACACTGCCGTCCTGCCTGGTAATGCCCTTCGCCAGGGAGGTTTTCCTGTGTGCCCTGGACAGCCCACAGGAGTTATTGAACCCTGTGTATGGATTTTGGGGCTGGCCCCTCTGTTTCGATCAGCTGAAGAGGGATCTGCCCTGGGCAGTTCGTGTTGTCAGCCTCCTGCCCCCCTGGCCCCTGAAGTCCTCTCTGCTGGTCTGTGTTTATTTTCCTTCGTAGCCTTTGCCTCCCCTCCACTTTACTGTCAGACTCCTCGTTACCCCGAGGGGTTTAATTTTCTTGTGGATTATCTGGCTAAGTTAAATTGAGACAATGGCTGAATTAACATCTCGTTATTTTACTGTTAATTGCCACTTGACCAGCTACTCCACAATTACACTGCGAAGCTGCATAATGAAAGAATCCACGATTAAGAATGTTCTTCTTTTTTTTTTTTCTCTAATTTAAAATCAAACCAGTTTTTCTTATTTGCATTAATCAGCTCCCCAGGAGCCAAGCGGGACTCTGGAAAGGCTGTGCCGGGGAAGGTCGGGGTTCCCCTTCCCCCTCCAGCTGCTTTTTGTAACTTATCTTAGCCCTTGATGTGTTTTCAGCCTGTCTTGTGCATTGTGGCCAGGAACGCGCTTGGCACGAGGGCATTTCCCGTTCCTGCTGGCAGCTCTGCCGTTTCTGAGCTGATTCCTGTGTTGTCCYCATCCTGRCTCTCCCCCTGGGGTGCTTCAGCAAACTCTGGATGCTCCTGCTGACAGAACCTTCCCCTCCCTGCCCACCAGCCGGGTGGGTCGCCTCAGCCTCTGTGGGTGAGGCTGCCCTTGCTGAGCAGCTCAGTCTGGCAGGAGAGCTCCTCGGGCCCGTGTTCTGCTTGCTCACATTCCTGTAAATTTAAAATGACTGCCCAGGCTCAGCAATCCGCTCCTGTCTAAAGGGAAGTCAACTCAATTCCCCTCTCCTTACAACGTGCCTGGGTCTCCCAGGCACACAGAAAAGCCCATGTAACAATCTTGTACAGATGGAGCTTGATTTTTCTGAGGTCTTCTTTARCATTGCAAAAACACTGCACATGGGTTCTGCAGAAAACCCCAGCAGGTGCTTCTGCTCTGCTTTGCTGCCTCTCTGTGCTGAGTTATTATTAGAAATTACTGTTTCTAGGATTTTCRTGAGTTATGTGCTGCTGAGGGTCAAGCAGCCCTGTCAAAGATCACATTGATGCCCTCCAAACAGGGTTTGTGGCTTTTGTTAGTGAGCTACCTCCCCTTTTCTTGCTGTTCTTATCAAGCTCAGATCTATTGCTTGTGCCTCTGCTTTTTTTTCCTGTGGCCTGGTCAAGCTGTTCTTCCTCAGCTGATCACTAAATAACATTTGCTCTGTGGTGGAACAGTGTTTCCAGTCTATCTGCTCATCACTTCTCATCTGTGTCACACACAAATTGCAACACTACCAGAGACAGGATTTTTTTTGTGTGGTGGAAGTAGGGAAAAAGTGGCATCCCTGTATTTTCTGTTTTCCTCTTCTATAGCCAAGGCAAGGCAGGGTCTCCAGGCTGTGTTCCTCTGACCTCCCTTTTTAATTCCAGTTCCTGCAGCTGAAAGCATGGACTGGCAGGGATGACAGCAGCAAAGGAAAAGAAAAGGAAAAGGTCTGAAAAGATCCAGCCAGGTCACATGTCCAGCACAGCCTGGGGTGTGCCACGGTCAGGACAAGGAGAAGAACGAGCAAAGAGGATCCTGTGCATTGCAGGCTCAGGCCCTGCCTGCTCCACAACACAACCATGGGCTGAAAACTGCCRAGGAACATGGACAAAAACAGAGGCAAAACAAACAGTGGGGTTTCTGGCAGCACTGGCTGGGGTGTGCCCAGCCAGGGGGCTTGTGTTTAGTACAAAACCATCAGAAAAGGAAAAGTTGTCACAGTGCAAAGAGGGAAGCTTTGTGCCCTCAGTTCCTGCAGGGTGCTGGTTCTGCACCAGGACAGCAGCTCTGAAGGTCTGGGCAGATGCAATTCCCTGGGTGTTGCTGACATTTCCTTGCGTGCAATCTTGATTAAAAGCCATGACTTAATTCAGGCTTATTCCTGAGGGAATGTACCCATAGTCATCTTAAAACTGTACAGAAGGTGCCAGCCCAGGCGTTGCTCAGGCTCTGCTCTCTGTGGCGTTGGCTCTGCCAGGGTATGAGGCTGAGAGGGGATGGTGGGCAGTGTTCCACATCTGCTGGGGCTGAGCGTGTGTTCTGCCCCCACTGAGGCGTGACAAAGCCCTGCTCACCCTGCTGCCGATGGAATCCCAGCCCACACTCCCCTCCCGGCTCTCGCTGTGGGCTGGAACGCCCAGCCAGGGCTGTGGGAGCTCGGGCTCAGCACGGAGCGGGTTTGGTACCAACCCGGAGCTGAGCCAGGCATCCATCCAGGGCCGTGGAGCGTGACACTCCACAGGGCTTTGTGCCTGCTCCTTTGGAAGTGGAGACGGAGCTGGAACAAAAAGCAGCAGCTAAAATTAAGACGAGTTCCAGCTCCTTCCGTAGTGTGTGCTGACGCCTGTTTCTAGGGAAACAGACAATAATTGGTGTAAAAAGAGATGTTCTCAAGTACCCACAGTTAACTGGAGCCCAGTCCTGTTGGGCTGTGCCCTGGAGGCTCCATGGGGGACTCTGTTGTGCTGGAAAGCGATGGCTGGGATTTCTCTGGCAGTGCTGAGATAAACTGGGGATAAAATTTGACACAACTGAACTTTGCCCCACTTGAATTTTATCTTTCAAACTGATATGATTTCGGTGACTGCTCCTGATCTGTTTTATTGTTATTATTTCCAGCTTGGTGTTTTGTAAAACCTGGGCCAGCCGTGGAGCAGGAGAGCTGGCAGCCCTTGTCGAGCACCCATCCCTCGCCCYCGGGAGCTGCCTGGGGCATGGCCCACACCTGGGGCTCAGGTGAGTGACCGTGCTGGGCTGCCCAGCCTCGGCCAGCTGGAGCCCAGCCTGGGAAGGGTCTTGCTCTCACTCCAAGGAGCCCATTGTGCTTCTCCCCTTTCTCAGAGAGTGACACTCTTTTGTCTCTTTGAGCCTGGGCCATCAGGAAGGTCAATGGCTTGGGCAACCATGGTTTTATAGGGCAGGATACTCAGTTTTTTGTCGGGCAGGAGCTTTTCCTTGGGCAGAGTGGAATTTCCCCTCCACACAGCCAGTTTAATTTGTATTCAAGCTTCAGAGGGCTTCAGGGTCAATAAGAGCAGCTTTCRGAGCAGAATCACAAGTGGGATTTCAGGCAGGCTGCAGACACACGGGATGGTGGATTTGGGCGGCCAGGGCTGGCGTGGTTGGGTAGAGCTGGTGTAGCCTGAGGTGTTCCTGGTCTGGTTTCTCCTGCCTCCCTTTACCTCCGTCCTGCCCAACGAATGTTGTGGCCATAGGCTGAGGGATAATTCAGCACAGGGGATTTTGGTTGAGCAAGTGTTAAAAGCAGCTGTTTGATGTTTTAGTGGTTGTGTTTCAGATCCCTGCCCTGTGCCCAGGCCAGGGTCACAGCTCTTCCTCCTCCTCGGGTTTATCCCATCTCCAGTCCCTGACCCCATCAGGTGCCGTGTCTGCCTTTCCCACCTCGTCCCTCCCTGCCATTCCTCAGGCCTGTCTCCCCTTGCTCTGAACCTCTCCCTGTTGTTCTCCTTTGCTCTCCCTGCTCCCACCTCCCACACTCCCAGGATTCATTCCAGTGCCATCTTTGCTCGCGTTTTCCAGCCTCCATCAGAAATGACACAAATACGAATCAACATCAAACGTGTTCCAGCTGCTCTTCCACAGCACCTCACCCTGCCCAGGAAGTGCCTTGAGCAGCCCCTGTGCCGGTGCTGMGTCCCTGCTGGTGTTTGTGGGTGCAGATCATGCCTGTGGGGGCAGCAGCCCTGTTCCTGCTGCCCCGGACCCTGCAGCGAAAGGCACAGGTACAGCCATCAACAACACCTGCACTACAGCCACTCACTTATTGTTCCCTGCTCCCTGGCAGCTTGGGCCTGGGGCACCAGCATTTTGCATAAATTTTTTCTAAAAGGACCCCAACCCTAATGTGGGTTCACTGGAAGTGCATTTTGCAGACTGAAGGCCTGAGTGACACTGCAATCCTCCTGCTCTGCCCTTCTCATCCTTGTGCTTCCTCCACTTCTGCTTCAGCTTATCCAGGCAAAATTGCATTTATTTTGTCTGTRTGCCCAGGTGGCCCCAGTACCTCTGGGGGCTTTGGGTGTTCAGGTGGCTGCCCCAAGGGCAGGTCCCAGGGCAGGGAAGAGGCCCCTGTTTAATGTTGCATCTCTTGGCTGTGTGGAGCAGGTGATTTTAAGCCACCAAAATCTCTCCTGCTTCCTCCTGTGCTCACAGCTCCTGAAGGGGCGTGGGCAAACTCCTGTCTGCCCAACACCCTCTGGGAGTTGTGTCTGTTCCCCTCTTTTACCCTTTTATTTTATCCTGGGGTAGGTACCCACCTCTTGGTGTTGGTTCAACATCAAACTGGAGCAGGGAGAGTCGAAATCTGCTTCACCCACCAGTTCCTGGAAAGCACTGAAGGGTTAACATCAAACTCTCTACTGTAGGTGGGTTTGAATGTGGTTATTTTGCAGGAATAGACTTTAGAGGAGCAGCACAGAAAATATTCTGAACTATGACTAAGAGCCAGTGATCACCAGGGTAATCTCCATCTGGTTTGCAAAACAATTCATCTTGCTGTTGGCCAATAAAACCATTTTCAGATRAATCCCAGAATCCCAGACTAGTTTGGGTTGGAAGGGACCTTAAAGCCCATCCAGTGCCACCCCTGCCATGGGCAGGGACACCTTCCACTGTCCCAAGCTGCTCCAAGCCCCGTCCAGCCTAGCCTTGGACACTTCCAGGGATCCAGGGGCAGCCACAGCTTCTCTGGGCAMYCTGTGCCAGGRCCTCTCCTCCTTCACAGAGAACAATTCCTTCCCAATATCCCAMGTGTCCCTGCCCTCTGGCAGTGGGAAGCCTGTGCTTCCTTCAGAGCCTGGATCCTTCTATCCCAACACTCCAGAGCCACTCCAGCAGTGTCCCTGAGCCTCCCTGTGTTTGCACAGGGCWGTTTCTCTCGATGAAGTGCAGTTGCTGGCACATGGAATTTGCCTGCCCTGCCAAATGCCATGGAAGCATCAAACAGAGGCATCTGTGGGCTGGAGCCTCTCCTGGCTGGCTCATGTGGCAGCAAGACTGTCAGGGGTCCTTGGTGGGCTCTGCTCTCCACACCCAGCCAGCCCAGTCTGCACCCCCTGGCTCTGACATTCCTGGGGTGTCAGCAGACTGTCCTTACTGGGAGAAGGTGGTTAAAGCACCTGGAGACGGTGGGGAGAACTGGGAGAGTCCCAGAGGTCACACACTCACCGAAACCATGCAGCAGGTACACCCAAATTGTGTCTCCCTTCGCCCAGCTACTGCACTGCTGCTGTTCGTGGTGCCTCTCCCTGGACAGCAGCAGCCTTTCCSAAGGAAAGGGTGGGCTGATCCCAGCCGCGATCCAGGGAAGGGGCAGGTGTTTTCTGTGTGCAGGTACAATCTGTGTGTGACTGCCCAGCTCTGTGTAACCCAACCCACGCGGGGAGCGCTCCCTCCTCGGYGCTGCTCTGCCTCTGGCAGCACCCAGAGCTTGCCGGGAGAGGGGCCGGGGTGGCAGATCAGGGCATTAGGGCTTACCAGTGACCTATGTGACAGTGGGGAARGAAACAAAGGTGTGAAATGGCGTGTAAAAAACCCACCCCAAATCAACCAGGCAGATAAAACCTCAAAAACACACCTAGACAAGAAATGTTCWGCTGAAAGGAGCAGAGTGTAAGTGGGAAGCTGTTAGACTTGTCCCAGCTTTGGCAGATCTCAGAGCACCTAATGAGGCACGTGGGAAAAACCCAGCGTGCCTGTCACAGCTCTAAGCAGAAAGAGATTTAAGGAAGAAAATAGGGGCTTGCCTCCAACTCTTACTGCAACACCGAGGACAAGAAAGAGCTTATTAGAGGTGCAGGAAGGAGTAGCAGCAGATTAACTGTGAAATATGACATACTTCCAAAGGGACAGAACAGGAGGCCCTGTCAGGATCAGGAAAATCAGCAGTGCAATAAAAGATGAGGCAAAAGGGGCTTTTAAAGTACCTGTGGAGCAGGAACACCTCTGCTGCCTTGTCCATATTATTTCCCCAAAGGAAGTCACTTCTCCGCCTCTGGCTGCTTCTGTCAGCGATGTGCTGGCTGTGCCTGTCCCTGCCCCAGCAGCGCTGTGGCTCTCCCAGGGGCTCCAGTTCCGAGCCTGTGTTCCACCTCCGTGGCTCCAGGTCCATGGGATCCGTGTGCTGATGGTTCCTGTGCTGTCCCAGCAGCTGGAAGTTGTCACTGTGCTCCTTAGGGACAGCCACTCCCAGGAAATTCCCGGTTCTCCCGCTCTGGAGCATGGCCTGGCACTGTGCTCCCCGTTTTCACTCTGCCAGTACAAATTTGTGTGTGGGAGCCCCGTGTTCACACACAGCCCGTGGGAGAGACCTCCTGGGGAAATCCAAGTGGCTGCCAAGCCCTGGGTGGCTGGAATGCTCTTTCCCGGCTGGAATGGCAGCCCAGGGAGAGCTCCAGCGCTAGCCCTGAGCAGTGGCACGGTCCAGACTGGGAGTGATTTGGCCAGGAAAGCTGAACTGACTGAATATTCCCAGGATTTGGGGCTGAGCAGGCAGCACCCACATGAGGGCTGTGGCAGCTCTGCCCCAGGGGGATGGATGAATTCCCCTGCAGGGAGGCTGAGGAAGGAGGGCTGCCTGTGGGAGCCAGGCTGGACTGCGATAAACACGGCAGAGCACACGCACACACGGTTTATGTATTCACACATACCTCTGTACTCTGAAAACACCTGCCCAGCCCCAGCTGCCCCAAGCTGCACACACGTCTCTGTAGCTTTGGCTTTCTTCTGCCAGCTCCTGGAGCTGTGCTTTGAACAGAGTGACCCAGCAGCCAGCCCCTTCCCCACCGGGCTGGAGCACGAGCTATTCTCCAAACACATTTCATCAAAACCTGCGAGATGTGACCTGGAAAACGTGACCCCTCGAGAGGATGTGTTGCTTATTTTCCTTCAATTCGTCCTCCTCGTTGCAGAGCAGTTTGGTGGTAAATTGCCGAGATGAAATATGGAAGACCAGGCTTTAAATCTCTTCTGCCTGAGGAGTTTCAGCTAAACACATCTCCCTCCCTTGGGATCTGCCTGACTCTCCACCTGCTGGATGCTGGGAAAGGGTGGGAAAAGTGCCAGAGCCCCCCAGGCTAAGGAGAAGGAAAAAGAGGAAATATTGCTGTAATGGAGAACAGGGAGTTTGGGGGTTCTGGTCCATTTACATACAAAATATATTAATAATCCCRATTTTAAAAAAAGGTGCTTGGCTGCTTCACTTTTCTGTATCTAAAGTTAGCTCTGAGTAGCTAACCTTAGATTCTGGGTGGGAATTCCCCTTTCTGGCACCTAAGTACAGTAGAGAAATCTGGCCCCAAATGGTTGCTCTGCCCTTTTCTCCTTAGGATTGGCCTCCCAGGACCTTCTGAAATGAAATACTCTGGCTGTGAGAAGGGAACACAGGAGAAAACCCCTGTTCCCTGTGTGAGGAATGAGGAGAAAATCCCTGCTCCCTGTATGAGCCGTGACCTTATTCCTTTAACTCCTCTCTTTGCCTCACCCTGAGCTTTCTGTTGTGCCACCCCCTAMACCTGCACCCCCAGCAGTGGCCGATCCCAGTGTCCTGCACTGGGCAGGATGCTCCTCCAGGAGGTYTTTGGGATGTCCTCTGGGCTGCAGGCTCGAGCTGCAGCTCGCATTTCCTGGATGTTGGACTGGACTGGGAATTGAGCTGATTTCTTGCTCGTGAGCTTTATGACTAAAGGACATAAAATAAGTCTTTGCTGAAGTGGAGCAAATGTTTTGCAGCTCGTACAACCCCCCTGGGCTCAGATGTTGTGACTCTGCTGATAATTTCGGGTTCATTTCTTACTGTCCTTGCGCTGGAGAGCTCAGGGCCCTCTCAGTGGTTTTTAAGCTTGAGCAGACGGAATAACAGGAGTGGAGATGGCAATGAAACTTATAATTTGTGACATAAAAACGTGGCAAATACTCATATTCTGGGCATTTGATAATGATTAATTCATACTGATGTATTTCCTGCCTCAGTCATTTTTCACTTTGGCCGGTGGTGAGGAGCAGAACGTGCTGTGTGCTACAAAATCCAGTGCCAAGGGACAAAGGAATAGAGCCTGAATTATTTTGTACAAACACCTGATGGGGTCATGATGTGTTAAAAAACAAAGGGTTCCTTCCCTATCAATTATTCAGCTTTGTAGCCAAAAATCAAACTGGTTCCCCATGCAGAGCCAGAGCCCCAGGATTTCCTTCTGCTGCCCCAGTGCCAGGCTGGTTGCTGGCACACCRTGGCACCCCATGGCACCTTTCTGTGGTGCTGTGTTTTATGGAGGCTGGGCTGGGATTGCTGCCATGGACTTGCAAGTGCCACTCCATAATTCCCAGGGAACAGGGACAGGAGGAGAGGRAGCGGCCTCAAGCTGTGCCAGGGGAGGCTCAGGTTGGACATCAGGAGGAATTTCTCCATGGAAACGGTGGTCAGGCATTGGCGGGGGCTGCCCAGGGGGGTTTGGAGTGCCCATCCCTGGAGGTGTCCAAGGAATTCCTGGRTGTGGCACYCRGTGCTCTGGGCTGGGRACAAGGTGGGCATCGGACACATCGGGCTGGGAGGGCTTTTCCAGCCTCAGGGATCCTGGGATAAAATTATTGTGAGTGGTCCCATGTGGCTCAGTCCTGGAAAGCTCAGACTGGCCATGAAACCCGGGCTGGAGTCCTGCTCCTAAGGCAGCAGAAGTAGGGATCAGGTGTTCTGGAGAAGATGGGTACCTGCCCCTTTCCCAGCCCCAGTCYGTAACCTGCCACTCTTCCGAATGCTCCCAGGAAAATTTACCCTCCATTAGAGGTGTTATAGGGACTTGCACCTGCTGCTCAATCTTTGAGCACAACCTTCTCCTGCTGCTGTTGAGGACGGAGAGCAGCAACACTCTCAGGCTTGTCTATTTGACAATTTTTTGCCCAACAGATGTTCTGAATTTTGACAAATACTGGAGGAGAAACAAGTATGGGCTCCCTTCACACTCCTCCCAGAGGTGTTGTGCCTGCCAGGATCCCTCCTGGGACTTTGTCTTCACCACCTGCACCCAACTGGGGATCATTGTGGGAAGTCTGAGTTTGCAGGAGTGGATTAAAAATTCACTTTACAGTAAATTCCAAGGGGCAGAGGAGCTCAGAAAAACATTATKTCCCAAAGAATGGCACTGCAGAAGCCGAGCTCTCCACAGCATCCGAGGGTGGAGGGTGGCTGCAGACAGTGCTGCTCAGGAGATCCCACCAGGAGCTGCTCATCCATACCTATTAGAACTGGGGTCATAACAAATAAATCACAGCACTCCACAAGCTGCAATAAACACATTACCTGGGCAGAAGCGAGAACAGTGGGGTGGGCCATTACTGGAGATAAATGAGCAGGCTGCACTGGCGAGTGCTAATGCTCCTGAATCACAGGGGTGTTTGCCAGTCAACACTTGAAAGGTAAAATTAAAGTCCTTCCAAAGAGCTCATTCAAAACCCAATCTCAGCGTCGCTGCTGCTGAGCTCTTGCCTAGAGATGAAAGCCTCGATCTAAGCAGTGCTTGAAGCTCGTGGGGCAGGGAGGCTGGAGCTGGAGTGCTGCTGAGCCTGGCTGGGGTGCAGAGCCCGGCCGGGGTCCCTCAGCACCGCCCATCGAGGCTCACCCAGCCATCCCTGCTCTCATCCCTCTGCAGCATCGTCACCCCCCTGGAGAGGGATGAACTTCTGCCTGACTTGGGGGAGCTGTGCCAGTGAGAAATGAGAAGGGAAGGAAAGGAAAAGGTTCATGTTTTCAGGYGAGACAGAATTTGTTCCTCGGGCAGAGAAAGCCAGGTGGGTTATGTCTGTGTGTGGCTGTGCTTGARCGAGGACAGGGTCTCCCACGTCTCACTGGAACACAGCAGCAGGACGGCACGGCGACCCCAGGACTGCAGGCACCAAGGCAGGGGGAGGGAAGGCTGGGGGATGTGGCACCGATGGGCTGGGGGGACAGTCCAAGCCCTGGCAGACCCACTGTGTGCCCGTGGGAAGCTGTTCCACACAGAGGAGACACAAAACACAGCCCAGGTATCTCCGACCTTCCTCACAAACAGGGTGACCCCGTCCCCCCACATTAACCCCTCGGGAGCTATAAAAGGAGCACAGCCTCAGTATCATAAGGAACACATCGATGTCTCCCTCCAGGCAGCTGCTCCCTGCCTTTGATTTCTTGTGTGATTGCTGAGCAAGACCCTCAGCGAAGCTTTGTTCTGATTAGGGGACACTGAAACACGAAGGCAGTGAAAGTGCCTCCATTAATTTTGGAGAGCTTTGCCTGGCAGGCGCTCTCGAGTGAGGGTTTGTCGTGTTGAACAGGAGTGGCCCTTGCTGGCCTTTGGAGCTTTGTTCTTTCAATCGTTGGTGTAATCATGTCCCTGGCTGCAGGAGGCACTTCTGGCTCCATTCTCTTTGTTTCTCTATTATTTCCCTCGCTGATTCTCCAGAAAGAAAATCGCTCCATTTTGCACGGGGTGTTCGTGCCACCCCAAGGTAGGTAACTCTGTAATTGCAGGATTCCAGAAAGTGGCTCATCTCATCTTTCAGAAGAGAAAAAGCACCTCTGAAATGCTGTTTAGACAGGACCTGTGAGGGCTGGTGGTGGCTTTAACTCTACACTTGATCCAACCCCACTGAAAAATAGAGGCCATTTGGAGGTCATTGCCAAATAATGCTCCTGTTGTAGTGGGGAAATAGACCTTTGACTAATGTGGCATTTCTTTGTGCATTTAAGTCACAAAAAGCTCTCCTTCCTGAAAGGCTGCTCGGGAGAAGTAAAAATATCGTTCCTCTTTCCTGTAAATAAATGCTGTAGATTTGACAGCCGTCACGGACCTGACTTTAAATTTATTCTTTGTGTACACAGTTTATCAAAAGGGGTTAGAAACATCATTTTAAAACAATGTTTTGCTGCTCTCTGAAAACACAATGTGTAAATAATATTTCCTCAAGCATTTCATTTATACTTTGGCTTTTGGATCCAGACTTTGGAAACCGATCCCTGTTGTAAGACACATTCATCTGGCTGACCTGAATTACCCTGACGTGCAGGGGCTTTTTGTCCGGGAGTACGGGAAATGGTGATGCATGGAAGAGGAGCTGTGGTGTTGTCCAGCCTGGGGGAGCGTGGCTGTGTCCCTCYCGTGCCAGGGCAGGGCTGGAGTGCCCATCCCTGGAGGGATTTCCGTGAGGGATTTCACGGCCCTGTGGATGTGGCGCTCGGGGACAGGGGTCAGTGGTGGCCGTGGCAGCGCTGGGGGATGGTTGGACTCGATGGTCTGAGAAGCTTTTCCAACCTGAACAATTCTGTGATTCTCCAGGACTCTGCCCCTTGACTTCTTTATGTGGCTTGACCTTGGCCATGCTGTACAGGTCAGTGTTAAAGATTGCCCTGGCTGCTGAAACGTGGCAGATTCCTGCTCCCTGCGTGCCACAGCCGGACACAGGACCCGACGCACCTCACACTGGAAAAACTCCTTAACTGAGCTGCCTCCCGAGCGGTTCCTGCATTGTTCACGCCTCTCCCYGAGTTTCCTTGTGTTTATTCAGTTTTGCTCCCTGAATAATGTCAGAGTACCTTTGTGCCTCTCTCTGCCAGCAGCAGGGAATTCTCCTGGCTCTCCTACGATGAATGGAGCTGAAATGATCCATGTGCTGCGGCAGCAGAGCAGGACTGGGGCCGGCTGGGAACCCAGTGGGCCTGGGGGCACTCCTGGACATCAGCCACATGCGGTGCCTGGGCTTCCAGGAGGGAACGCTGACCGCTGCTGACAGGACACCCTTCCCACATTTCACAGCAAGGGAGCTGTGTGGATATTGTTTCCAAATTAGTCTGGTGGGAGTAGATTTATTTTCTCCTTCTGTATTGCACAGTAATCCAGGAGATGCTCGAGTCTTTGTGAGGAACAGGAGGGACAAGGGTAGCTCAGGAGTGGTTTTTTTCACATTGTCTGCAGTACAGGCACTGTCCCCAGTGTACCTGTGGCTGGGGACAGCGTGGGATTTTTGGGGGTCTGTGCAGGGCCAGGAGCTGGGCTCYGTGATCCTGTGGGTCCCTACTCAGGATATCCTAGGACTCTGACTCTTATTTAGGTGCCCTTAGGGAGAAGAGCTGTGTTTGGGGCTGAGTGGGGCTCACCGGCCCCGTCCCCCACTGCTGGGGTGGGAGCAGAGGCTGTGGTGTGCGGAGACCTYGTGCTGTCCTCCCACCTGACTGAATCCAGCTTGGTACTACAACTTCAATTTTTATTTCTCGGCTGCTCGCAAGAATRGGATCAAATTTTGGAGTTTTATTGTCGGGTTTTTGTAGCACAGGAAGAAATAAAACCAATAACCCCCCTGTATTTCTGCCATAAACTTGCCACTTCCCAGCAGTAACCGCCTGGTAAAACTCAGGCAATGATTTCAGGTTTGATTCTTCCCCTTTACCTCCACAGCCCCCATTTCRTTGAATCAAGCAGCAACAAGCGTGGGTGCAAGAGCAGTGAAGCAGAGCAGAGCCCAGCACTTACAGAGACAGTGCCTGTGCTGTCCCTGTCCCTGTGCTGAGGAAACAGGGAACTGCCGCTGGGACGTGGCTCCAGGGAGCCATGTGTGGGTGTTTCCTGAGTTCCTGGATCCTGGAATTACTCCTATGGCTCTGGATCCACCTCAGGCTGTGCTTCCCAGCCCGTGCTGTTCCAGCTGCTCCCCAGCCAGGCTGGGATCCATAACTCCTGCTGCCTTCTCACATTTACTGTGCCTCCTGCCCTGACAGGGGTTCTGGTCGGTGGTTTTGTTTGGATGACCTGGTGTCGATGTTCCTGGAAGTTTTGATGTCCCATTAATATTGACAGCACTTTCCCCCTCAGTGTTGTCCCTGCTGCCCGCTTGTGAGGTGACCTGGGCTCTCCAGCAGCCGAGTGTCCCCATCTGGCTGCTCCGTGGGCAGCAGAGCAAACAGGGACTTGGGGCTTTGCTTCCTCCTGATGGACAATTTCTCAGGCAGTCGAGCTCAGCCTCCATCCCGCGGAACCCCAGTTACTCCTGGTTTGACACACCCCATCTATTTGCTTAATGAGAAAATAATTTCAGCCTATTTGAAACCACCTCTTGCTCTCTGCGCTCAGAGGTGAGGGCACTGCAGGAGCTCTGGGGATGGGGTGTGACAGCACAGGCAGGACCGGCGGCTTTTCACGGGTTTTTATTTGGCCGGCAGGGTCTTGGATGCTGTGACGGAGTGAGAAGTGATGGTGTTGATTTGATACCCTTTGCTTGATGGTGAGAGGTGAAAACATCGATATCGAGACAAAATGTCAAGTGCTGGCACCGCTTGGAGTAAATAAATGCTGGTAAAATGATATCTGTGACCTCTTAAATAGGATAATTCCCAGTCACGGAAGCACATACTCTTGGGAAATATAATTTGACAAACTGGATGTGAAGGAGGGGAATCATCCATTTGTATTGAAAGCCAGCATTTTTTATMGATATTGATCTGAATTCTGGTCAGGATTGCTTTCTTGGGATTTATTCTTTCTCTTAAAAGAAAAAACTGTAGCAGCTCCAGGGGCTCTTGGCCAGTGGAAATGAGTTGTCCTTGCCCGTACCCGGGCTGGTTTAACGTCAGACCAAACAAACTGCTCTAAAGGCTCTCACCCTGAGCTTTGGGAGCTCTCTGAGTGTCTGTGCCCTGCTGCCAGGCCGGGCTGCCCGGGCTGTGTGTCCCCTGCCCAGGGCTCAGGGCGGGTGGCAGTGCTGTGTCACCCTGGGGTGCCCCTGTCACCCTGTCACGTTTCTGTGCACCCTTCTCTGATCTGGGGTCGGTCTTATGGCCCTGTAATTCCACTGGTTTATGATTTTAAGTTCTGTGATCTGCTCTCCAGTGTTATTTTTAATACAATGCCAATATTTTGAAAGTCAGAAAGCACCTGCTTGGGACATGGTCAGCGGTGGCCTTGGCAGCGCTGGGGCAACGGTTGGACCCCATGGCCTTAGAGGGCTTTTCCAACCCGTGATTCCATGCTTTCTGAAGTTCCCGACACAGAAGTAGCTCCCACAATCGATTTCAGGTCCTTTTCCCATGAAATCTCATTGTCAGGCTGCCCTGGCCCCACACCTTTAGCAAGGGTTGTGTTCCCTGGAACACACCGGACACGGCTGAGCCTTTATGGCCATTGAGGTCCTCTGGAAGCGTCTCCCTGCCCGTGTGAACGWGCAGGAAATAAAACACAGCTCCAGCATCTTCCCGTAAAGTCTCCTCCCCGCTTTTCCATGCACGCTGGTTCACCTGTGGAGTAAATCCCTGCTGGCGCAAACCAGCCCGGAGCGCCCCGGGTGTGAGCCCAGTTAGGGAGGGATCGGGAAGCACTCTCCCCCAGCACGTTAATGTGCTCCTCTTAGTTCCGAATTACAAGCAAAATGCACTTCATTAGAGGCGCTCCTTTGCTTGCTTSCAGCGTTATTAACTGCCTGCTAAACCTTTCTTTCATTTGTTGATGTATTACACATAAAATGCAGGATCGCTCTTGGGCAACTCCTTAATGTAGGCAGGCCTTGAACACGTGCTACCTTGTTATCCAAGTGGTGGATGATCTGAAATTCATACGTTTCTCCTGAATTCAAAATCCATGCAGAAATTAAATGTAATCCCAAGTGCTGGTTATCTGAATCCTTCAGACACCCCTCAAGTCACACAACTAATCAGGATCACTGGTATGCAGCCTTTAAGCATCCTGATTTTATTCAGTCAGGAAAAAGATCACTAAAGAATAAACCCCATTGCATGGTAAATCATCTGGATCCTTTTAGTAGGGTTTAACGTTCTCATTTTCTCTTTTTTAGCATTTTCCATTAGGATCAGTGGAAAGGATTTGACTTGTGCACTCATGGACACCTCTTTGGCAAGGAGTGGCAAAGGCAAATCCGTGGGTTTCAAAATCTGCTCCACAATTAAATTTTCCCAAAGACTATTGATTTTGAGCAGGATTTTGTTTTTGGAGGCTGGTGGCACTCTGTATTAGCAGGCAGACATTATCCAAAGCTCGGCTCTGCTGAGTGGCAGTTCATTTCACAGTTTACTGAAATTCCGTGTGCATCTGTGAAGTGCCAGGGAGGAGGAGTGGGAGAGGGGGGCAGTGCTGGCAGAGCTGCGAGCGCAGGCTGAGCTGCCAGCCCCCCACAGCACCCAGCGAAACACTGACACGGAGAGAAGGTGCTGGAGGGGGCACCGTCACTGAGGGAGCTGGGGGAGCCCCCAGACCAGCCCTGCCAGCCCTGTGCTTCCCCAGGGATGTTCCCATTGGAGCGGGGCTGGAGGGACGTGCAGGTGATCCCCTGGGGCYGAGCCCAGCCCGCCCTGTCCCCGCACAGTGTCCCGTGGCCTCCTGTGGCTTCCCCTGCACTCACTGACAGCCAGGGCCGGGCAGGGCTGTGACCGCACCCTCCGGATCTGGGCAAAGTGCCCAGAGGATGCCCAAGCATTCCTCCTATTGATCCATTCTCCCGGAACGTGCCTCCCGTAGCACGTGGCTTCGTGTGGCAGCAGCAGGTGCTGGGTACCAAAAATGGGAAGGAGGAGCTGGGGCAGGATTGCATCCTCCTGCCTGGGAAGGGTGCAGCAGGCTCGGGGTTCAGCTCTCTCCTGGTCCCGTGTTTCCTCTGCTTCCCGTGGGGCTGGACATCTCCTGACCTTGGTCCTTTCAGGCTGGAGYCCCTCTGGAGCCAGRCTGGGAGAGCTGRGGGTGCTCACCTGGAGAAAAGAAGGCTCCAGGGAGACCTCAGAGCCCCTTCCAGTGCCTAAAGGGGCTCCAGGAGAGCTGGAGAGAGACTTGAGACAAGGTTTGGAGGGACAGGACAAGGGGGAATGGCTTCCCAGTGCCAGAGGGCAGGGTTAGATGGGATATTGGGGAGGAATTGTTCCCTCTGAGGGTGCTCAGAGCAGCTGTGGCTGCCTGGAAGCATCCAAGGTCAGGTTGGACGGGGCTTGGAGCAACCTGGGATAGTGGAAGGTGTCCCTGCCCATGGCAGGGGTGGGATGAGRTCACAGAACCATGGAATAGCTTAGGATGGAAGGGATCCCACAGACCATCCCATGGCTCTGGGCTGTTTCCATGCACTCCAGCACTSTCAGCTGCCAGTGCACTGTTCTTTGCACGCCCAACAGGCCCTGTGGTGACAGTTCTGTCTTTGGGTTTCTCTGTTTAATGTTTTTTGGTTTAGTGTTCTCAACTATCATTAATGTAATTTTCCAATCTTTCCTACCACACTTSTGACAGAATTGTGTGTGAGCAACTTATTTGGGTGGATGGTACAGATGTGGCATTTAGGAAGGGTGTTATTGCCCTGGACCCCAAGGTGACTTGGGGATTTATTTTTCTTGTCTTTGTGCTGTCTGCTTCTTTCCCTTGTCTCCCTCATTATTTTTGTGGAGGGAATCCAGTGCCACGCTGTGATTGCTGGGCTCACCGTGGTGCTGTTGGAAGGCTGGCTGTGCCGGATTTGCTCCCCTCACACCTGAACACTTCCATTCTGAGCCTCAGTACCTCCCCTGGCCCCGTGCAGCCCCTCAGCTGCTCCCCCACGGCACAGTTCTCTCCAGCACAGTGTTATCCAACCTCCCTTCCGGGAGCGTGAAAGGCACGGATGGAAAGCAGAGAGCTGCAGCTCGCAGTAACTCAGAGCATCGCAGCCCGAGCGTGCGCGGGGAGGGGAGGGCTGGCCCAGCTGTGTTTTGCTGTGTTTCTCTAACGACGGCACTGAAATGGGCCCATTATCCATGCTGAAAGGCAATGGGGCAACGTACAATTTCCTGCGCTGCCTGAGTGAGGGACTTGACCTATTTAAACCTCAGAAGGAAGGAGAGAAAATGCTGGGGTGCTGTGCCCCACGCCGGGAGCCGCAGCCCTGCAAACATCGCCCCTGACTGGGGCTGTTCCCSCGGCTCTGGGGCTGCCACAGAGACCAGAGCCCCACAGCCCTGAACCCGCTGCCCTCCCGCTGCAGGGAGCTCTGAGCACCCAGGCCTCTTCCCAGAGACGTTCCCAGAGCCAGTCGGGTTCTGCACATTCCTCCATCTGCTGCCAGACGGGCCGGGGGAAAGCCTGGGGATTTCCAGAGCCTGTGTTTCGGATTAGGTTGGAGATGCAATGGGATAGGGCAGGGGCTCACGGTTTTAAAGTAAAAGGCATGGTTTAGATGGGATGTTGGGAAGGAATTGTCCCCTGGGAGGGTGGGGAGGCCCTGGCACAGGTTGCCCAGAGAAGCTGTGGCTGCCCCTGGATCCCTGGCAGTGTCCAAGGCCAGGCTGGAYGGGGCTTGGAGCAGCCTGGGATAGTGGAAGGTGTCCCTGCCCATGGCAGGTGTGGGACTGGATGGGCTTTAAGGTCCCTCCCAAAGCATTCTGGGATTCTGGGATTCCTGTGCCATTCCTATGAGGATGTTCCATGCAGTAACTGTGCCACAGGAGGCAAAGGGGCAAAGCTGCTGCCAAGATCCCACTGGAGCACGGGGTGGGGGGTGGGGGGGGGGTGGAGGGACCCAGTCTCTGCCCACCTCCTGCTCTCCTTTTGCGAAGGATCACGGAACCAGACTGGTTTGGGCTGGAAGGGACCTTAAAGACCGTCTGGATCCCATTCCCTCTCCATGGGCAATGACAGCAGCGCATAATCTCCGTTTGATGTTGATTTGGTTATGATTGAAACTTTACAGGAGAGAAAATGGAAGTTTGTGAGGTTGTTTTGGGGACACAAAAAAAAAAGGAGGAAAAATTGATTCTTAGTGAAGCTCATATGACACTATTATTTTTTGAGCTCCCGAGCAGAAAACTCACATATTGCTTAACTCTCTTTAGCTCCAGCTGTAACAGCAGCACAGGGAGGTGGCAAAGCTTTGGGATTTGTGTGTTTTGGGGCCCGGGTTAAATTTTTGCCAGTGTTCTAAGGAAAGGTCATGGCGTTCCTCAGCACTTGCAGCAAATCCGTATGGAGAATTGGGAAGATGTAAGTGAACATTTGTGTGGTGGAGATAATCACATATGGGTGGGGACTCTGCTYGAGGGTGACATGAGGGAGAGTTTTGAAATCACATGTGTGCTAACAGATGGTTAAACCTGACACCAAATGTGAATTTCTCAGTGCAGAAACCACCAAGAACAATTAAAAAATCATGGTTTTGTGAAATAATGAAGAAAAAGACCCCATACTTTAATTCTGGGTTATAAATTACCTAATTGAAAAGAACTGGTCTGGTTTGAAAGGCTGTGACTCCGGGAGCTGCACAGATGCCGCGGTCAGGCTGATCCCAAGGGCATTGATGCCACTGCTGGGTGGGCACCAGCCAGGAGCCACCTCAGTGCCTGAAATGGCTTTTCCAGGGCTCAGAAAGCTGCAGAGCTTTGGGAAATGCCTGAGCTGGGCTTTGCCTGGTGGGGGCAGAGGCGGCCTCGTCCCTGTGCTGCGGGGCAGGGCTGGGCTGCACCACACCACTGTCACTGCTGGTCACCACTGCCACCAGCCAGGCTCAGCAGAGGGGAGATGCCTTGGAAAAACATTCCAAGGATGTTTTCTCTTGGAAGGCACACCTTCCAGTAGCCCAGGTTGCTCAGGGTGACTGTGGTCCTGCTCCTGGCACCAAGGGAAGAGCTCCCCGCAGCCCAGGCTCCCGCAGCAGTTCCAGAAGGACCTGGAGCAGCTGGGTGCCCTCCCGGGTGCTCTGCAGGACCTGCTCGGTGGGATCGTTCCCCACAGTGCAGTCACTGCCGGGGGCTGCCAGGGCCACGTCCAGCTCGGGTTCCATCCCTGCCTCAAATGTGCGAGCAGCCCCCAGAGCCGCTGTGCCCGTGGGGCTGCTCCAGCAGAGCTTCCCACCTGGATGCTCCCCCCGTGGGTCCGACACGGGGGTGGGATGGGGCAGGACACGTGTGGCAATGGCTCTGGAAACGACCCAGGGTCTCTGCCTGGAACAGGAATCATCGCTCTGCCCCGCGCCCCACAGCATCTCAAATACCGCAATTGGAATTGGTAAGCGGTTTTTGTCCTACCCTGGAAGCAGGAAGATTAGTGCATAATTTTCACGGTGCATTGTGGCTTTTCCTTCCCTGGAAATGCAGAACAAACCTGCTTTAAACCCAGCAAACACCAGCTGAGGGCTCGCATGGTTACACAGCCTAATTACAAACATTCCGTGCATTGCAACAGCACGGCGGAGTAAATAAATGTATCACCCAGCTGAAGAACGCGTCCCTCAGTGTCACACGCCGAACGCTTCGCAAGGTAATTAACAGCAAAGTATCCATCGGAGTTCTGCAGTTCGGCAGAAGTTTGGATTTTACTTAGGAATGGGGGTGGAGCCGAGGACAGCCCCCCATGCAAACAACAGCCATGAATATTCAGGTCTCTGGAGCTGGAAAATGAGCAATTTCTGTTGAGAAGAGACGCAAAATGACTTTTTAAAAGTCATCTTTGAACAGGAAAGGCTGTGTGCGTTAAAGAAATAACYGGTGCTGTTCTGCTGTCACAGTTTGTTACTCGGGGATGAGATGGGCACCGCCTGAGCTGCCCCTCCTTGAAGCAGGGAGCCCTTGGATCATTTAACCCATCAGTGACAGTGCGGTGTGGCAGCTCCTGCTCTGCCTGTGCCGGGAGAGCCCTTGGATCTG
>JACAXG010000093.1:685677-857051 GCA_018881555.1 Amblyornis subalaris
GGGAGCAGCTCCAGTCCATTTCCCGCTGAGTTATCCTTGGTGCCAGCGCAGGAATTCTTGAAATAGCCAACATTATCCACAAGRGACTGATAGGAGCTGATAAAATGCCTTTTGTGTCCGGCGTTTCCGGGTCCCTGTCGGTGTGATGGATGCATCCCCGGGGAGCCCGGGGTGGTCTGACCCTCGCTCGGAGCAGCAGCTTTGCCGTGTGCCCGGCCCCGGCTCCCGGAGCTGCTTCCCGAGGCCGTGGTTTGTGGAAAGCTGGCTGGGCCACAAGAGCTGTGCCAAAATATTGCATATGCTGCCTCTCCTGCCCGTGTAACCACGCAGCCAGCAGCCCTGGCTGCTGCTCTGACGCATTGGTGCGTTGGTGCTGTGCTGCTGCAGGAGGGCCGAGGAGCCGGAACCCTCGGCTGCTTTRGGGTGGCTGTGTCCCAGCCCCAGCCGGGCTCCTCCACCCCTGCTCTGCYCAGCAGTGCCTTTGGGAAAGGAAATAGTTCAGATAGGAAAGGCTCGTACTCTAGAGCCACTCGACCCTTTCTAATTAAGGAATGCTAATGGATGGTGTTTGCCAAGCAGGACGTTGCCCAGGCTGGGTTCTGGCCCTTCCCTCGCCCTGACCAGCCAAGTGTGTGTGTTCYTTCTGTTTTTGGAGAAACCAGGAACCATGGGAGTGGTGCTTCTGGAGGAAAACCATGGGAGGCCGTGCCTCCATCTGCCGTGGACCTTGGACCTTGACATTGGGCTGCGATGGTGAGGAAAGAGCTGGAGCTGCTGGGAAGGAATTCCATCCCCAAATGATGCCCTGGGACAACAGACACAGATGCTCACCGACACGGGAGGTCAGTGCTGGTTCCCAGGGCTTCCTTGCCGGTTTTCCGCTCCGCCGTGCTCGGTGCTCCCCAGCAGCAGCGTTGGCACGGCACAGAGCCCCCCGGATCTGCCTTCTGACTGCACAGAGACACCGAGGACTGCACTGAGGGATGAGCACTTCATTAAAAACTCACCCCAAAGGCACCCACCGCCACACTGAGCTCAGCACGGTTCCATTCATACCCAGCTCCAGAACCGAACCTATAATTTAGTCCCGATGGAGCCTCCTGTCAAACAGCTCCTTGCCTGCCCTCGGGGAGTCTGCATGGGTTCCTCGTCCCTGACCTTTCCTGTTTGCTTTTGTTGTTTCTTCTGCCAAGAAGGTTTTAATTGTTGCTGTTCGAGGTTTGGAAGAGATTTGTAGAGAGAAAATTTGAAAGGCTGGGAAAGGAAAAGCCTTCTCAGAAGAGAAGTGTCTCGAAGATGAGACACAAACACCAGACCACGAATTATTTATTTTTTAACTGTTTCCCTGTCCTTGCACAGACCTTTGCAGTTTAAAGCTTTCAGTGCATGTCAAAATAAATGGGCTCAGAATAATTGACCGGAGTAGGGCCGGGAGCTGGACTGGATGATCCTCGAGGGTCCTTCCACCTCAGRATATTCTGTGATTCCATGATGAACTGCTTGGGAAGCTCACTGGCAAAATCCCATGKGCAGATGTTGTCCTGAGCATGGCTCTTCCCATTCCACACTTCCTGTGGCACAGGGCTCTGGTCCCCAGCAGTGGGGCTGGGGATGCTCAGGGATGCTCAGGGGTCTCAGCCCTGGGCTCCACATTTCCCGCAGGATTGTTCCAAGGCTCCCTAACCCAGAGCAGGACACATTCCCTACATTAAATGTATGAAATAATGCACAGGTCCCCTGACCTGGCTGTGAAATTGTAGAAGTAATTGCAGTAATTACCTCAAAGTGCCACCTCCAACCATGCTGTACCACAGATTTTTGGAAGTAAATCTGTATTTCACTTTACAAATACCTATGAATGTTTTAATTCTCCCCTTCCACAAAAGATACATGTGAGCTGACAGAAATTATTCACCATTTGGGACTTCCGTGATCAGGCAAACTATTTAATTTTCTAAATGTAGATTCGAGGTCTGACTTTGAGGAGCTGAAGTTCTGAATATTACATTATTTCTTTATTTTACAAGTGCATGCAGGGACAGCAGCAGGCTGCTGGTAAAAGCCTCCAGGACTTTGTGTGGGGAAAGTCTGCACTTGGCTCCGGGTTATCTTGGAGAAAGTAAAACTTGTGGAAAATTCTCTGCAAGAATCCGTATAAATAAAAAAATATATATMTCTCTCTCTAAGGACTGAAATGTGTCTGTTGCTATCTAAGCCTCCCTAACGGACTGAGCCAAGGTCAGACCTGCAGGAAGGCTCCTGCCAAGCCTGGTTAAGCTCAGCCGCACTCCCCGGGAGCCGCTGACCTCGGGCTGCCAGCGGAGCTCCGACGCCTCTTGGTGTGTGGCCTCAGCAGCGCCCGGAGACAGGAGGTGTTTCCGAGTGTTTTGGGGCAGAGGACCTGGTACAGCTCAGACACCTCTGGGCGCTCACAGACAACTCGAACTGTCCATTCCCTGCGGCTGGGAGGCGGCACAGGCTCCGTTTGCAGGGAAGCAGCAGCACAGGCTCCGTTTGCAGGGAAGCAGCAGCAGCAGAGGTGTCTGTGCAGGGCAGAGAGCAGCACTCGCTCTCCAGGAACGATTCCTTCCCAGGATCCCAGCTAACCCTGCCCCCTTTTTGTGTCCTGCGGTTGCATCGATCCAATGGAGGATACCTGAGTCTTAACTTGCAATTTTTTTATGACCTTGGGTGTATAAAACCTTTATGTGTTTCAGCAGGAATTTCCCCGTGGAAAGGGTGGTCAGGCCTTGGCAGGGGCTGCCCAGGGAGATTTGGAGTGCCCATCCCTGGAGGTGTCCAAGGCAGGCCTGGCTGTGGCACTCAGTGCCCTGGGCTGGGGACAGGGTGGAGATGGGCACAGCTTGGACTCGATGACCTTGGAGGGTTTTTCCAACCTCAGTGATTCTGGATTCTGTGATGTTTTTTCGTTGTTGGTTTTTCTTTTTTCTCCAACCCACAGGAATTCTCTAACTCCTGGACCTGCTGGGCTGAATAATGTTGAAATTATGCCTTTATTTTTGAGGGGTTTTACATTCTGCATCTCATTTTATTGTGAGCATACATCAGCCATTACTGAGCATGACTCCAGAACTAATTTTTCTTCTATTTCCCTGGTTTTTCCTTCCCTTCGTGCCAATTGTGTTTTACAGCACACCTTGCTGGCTGCCCTTTTGTTATAATTTAGGGGATTGTCACATATTTCACACTAACTTTTTTCTGTGTTGCTTGGAGAAAGGTTAAGTAGGTTCTTGATTACTCCTGTAGTTCTGGGGTTTATGGCCCTGTTGGATTAAGTGCACATGATTTGTTGCATGGCTTGAGCATCAAATGTATACACTGAATTATTTCTTTACATTTCATTGGAGCTGGGAGTCTTCTAGAGGGTAAATATGTATGCAAATTACCTATATTGAGAAAACTTCCTGCACTTCCCGTTTACAAAAGATGGATTTATTCCCTTGGAAATATATCAACAAAAAGACCCAAAGCTCTCCAGTTTTAAGAACCATTCCAGAGTGCCAGGGGAGAGGGGCAGCTTTACAGCCACAGTAGAATGTGGTTATAAATGTGAGTTACTTTTTGTATTGTACTGAGTCCAAATGCTCACATATGCTCTGATCCCTGTTCTCAATTCATATATTTATATTTATTATTTATTTATTACATTCATTGTTACTGTGTGGCTTTGTTCCTTGCCTCTCCTAATGTGCCTTGCCATGTCAAAGCTGTATTTTTAAAAAACCCCAAAATTCTAATCAGAAGATACTCAGTGTGCTGTGAAAATTCCGTTCCCAAGACAGAGGGAGTGGGGGGATGCTTTTTCTGGGTTTACAGGAGTTACAAAGCAGACTGGGTTGGCTGCTTAAGAATGCAAATGATTGCGTGTGAGCAAGATCCGCTGGTACAAAAATAAAATATCCCACATCCTGTTTGGGAAATAATAATCCATATCCAAGCAACACGTAGTAGGTGGCTGAATAAGACCCTGGCCTCAACTTTCTGCAAAATARGAGGAGCTGTATTAATTTGGCAGTGATTAAAAATCAAGGTATCAGTAGTAGCAACAGAGTCACAGTCTTACAGCATTGGGGGTGGATGCGCCCAGCTTGCTCTGGAAGCTTAAAATTCCAGGCACATTTCCCCGTGAGGTTTTCAGTCCTGTTGTTTGATCAACTGTGTCTCACATGAAGCTTTTCTTCTCTAATGTGCTCTTGATGTATTTGATAAGTACAAATTCATAATGGATAATAGAAGGGGTTTTTTTAGTTTAAGGCAAACTTTGATAAGTCTTTACATTTGGTAAGTGAAGRAATTCCTCCCTGTGAGGGTAGGGAGGCCCTGGCACAGGTTGCCCAGAGAAGCTGTGGCTGCCCCTGGATCCCTGGCAGTGTCCAAGGCCAAGTTGGAAGGGGCTTGGAGCAGCCTGGGATAGTGGAATGTGTCCCTGCCCATGGCAGGGGTGGGACTGGATGGGCTTTAAGGTCCCTCTGACCCAACCCATTCCATGAGTCCATGATTCTGTGATTCCATGATTCTCTGATTCTAAACCAGTACGGTCAGACTTTATTCCCGTGAGATTTGACTCCTATGGAGGTCAATCCCAATACTTTTCGCAAGCTGGGGAAAAGCGTGTGATGGCAGCGCAGGAGATGAACTCTGGAAGTCCCAGCYGTAATGTCAACATTCCTTTGGGTTTGTTGTTTCCATTTTATTGCACTYGGCTGCTGCAAATCCCACATCTCCAGGGTGGAGGGCTCTAGGAGACCTGTCCATCCTGTCCTTGAGCCTGCCATGGAAACCCAGGATAAATGCACTGGCTGTGCTCACTGGGGCCCTGGTTTGGCGGTGGGATGGGCTGGGAAGCCCTGGGCTATCCCGGGAATGCTGGCTGTGCCGGGTGCTGGGTGCTGGGGGGGATGTGCTCCTGCTGTCCCGCTCCGAGCCAGCTCAGAATTCCCAGCGAACTGCTGGGGCTGAGAAACCAGGCCATGGGAAGGTAATGAGTCCCTTTCCAGCTAAGGAAACAGCGAATTTTGAGCATTGTTTATAAATAAACCCCCCCAGGAGCCCAAGGAGCTGTTCTAATGTGCCGTTCCCCACTCCCCAGCACGGGGGGTTTATTATCATTTTTTTGAGGACTTGCCGTTGCTCTCTGTTTGCTTTTGCCCCAAAATACGTCCTCGCTCTGCTGTAGCGATTTCCAGGTTCCCTCATTTGTTTAGTCTGAAGTGTGTTTCTCGCAGTCACACACTCCAGCATAATGCTGGCATGGAGCTTGTTATTTAGCAACTCATTTAAATGAAAATAGACATAATTTAAATAGACGGAAATGTCCTTTAATACTATTTTTAAAGACTAATGGAAGAGCTCTGCGGGCTGGCGCGATGCGCTCCGGAATACAAAATAAACAGAGTTGTTCAGACGCATTTAGATGATTCTTTCAGCCCTTCATGGGGTTGTTTCAACTCCACAGTGGTAAGATTTATCAAAGGGATTGGGAATCGCTTTGATACAAAAGAGATATTTATTTCTCTGCGAGCTGGCGTTTCCAGGAGGTGATGGAAGGATTTTTCCTTTTGTTGAAATATTGCTTCAGAAAATGCCAGTGGTGAGAATCCTTTATGTGCCTGTAGCTTCTGTTCTTTTATGTACAGTGCCCAAATGATGATTGATTGTTTTAATTGAAGAGATTGCTGGATTTCTCTTTGGGGCGGGTTGGAGGAGTGACATGGCCTCACGTTGGGCTGGGAGAGGTTTGGATTTGGTGTTTGGAATTATTTCTTCATGGAAAGGACTGTCCAGCCCTGGAGGGATTTAAAAGCCGTGTGGATGTGACACTTGGGGAGGTGGGGCAGTGGTGGCCTCGGCAGTGCTGGGAATGGCTGGAATTGATGGTCTCACAGGGCTTTTCCAACCTCCAGGATTCCCTGATTCCAAGACCTGGGCCACACCAGGAGCCAAGGCACTGCCTGTGGTGTGGGGGATGTTCCCCCAGGCAGCGGTGCCTGGGAGCATCAGGGGCAGGGTTGGGGTTAGGGTTAGGTTTTAGGGGTTAGGAATAGGGTTAGGGTTAGGTTYTAGGGATTAGGATTAGGGTTAGTGTTAGGTTTTAGGGATTAGGATTAGGGTTGGGATTAGCACTGGCTCTGAATCCCTAACTGCAGATCCCTCCTGGATGCATCCTGAGAGGAGAGGGAAGGATGAGACACCACCTTTGTTGCTGTAACCCTATTGCAGGTGTTTGATCCTGTTCTGCACAGAGTATCGGGGAGCTGATTCCTTTCCTGTGCAGAATAAGAATCCTGGAACCCCAGAGCAATTTGGATTGGAAGAGACCTTAAAGCCCATCCAGTGCCTCCCCTGCCATGGGCAGGGACACCTTCCACTGTCCCAGGTTGCTCCAAGCCTCRTCCAGCCTGGCCTTGGACACTGCCAGGGATGGGAAAGCCACAGCTTGTGCTCACCTTTGCCTCTCCACAGAACAGGAATTTGTCCCACTCTGTAGACACATAGTTTTTAAACCATGACAGTTGTATAAATTAATTTTTATGACCTGCAGTATTTAATCTTATTAAATAATGACTTTAGGAGCCTGTTCCCTGGTGTAAGAGGATTAGGCTGCTCCAGACTTTGTTTGTACTGCAGCGTGGAATCAGCTTAACACAAGTTTTATTGAATTTTTTTCTAACCTCTCTTTGGAGCTGTGGTTAAGCAGAACTCACTGCCAATGAATCTGCTGGGTCGTGGTGACACCGAGTGCTGCAGGGCTCTGTTGGCCCCCTGGGTGCTCGGGGCTCTCCTGGTCCTTGCTGTCCCTCTCCTCACAGGGAGTGTCTGCAGAACAGGAGAGAAGGAAGAGAATCCCAGAAATCCAGGCTCGTTTGGGCTGGAAGGCACCTTCAGTACCATCCTGTTCTGCCCCCTGCCATGGGCAGGGACACCTTCCACTATCCCAGGCTGCTCCAAGCCCCGTCCAGCCTGGCCTTGGACACTGCCAGGGATCCAGGGGCAGCCACAGCTTCTCTGGGCACCCTGTGCCAGGGCCTCCCCACCCTCACAGCCAGGAATTCCTTCCCAATATCCCATCTAWCCCWGCCCTCTGGCASTGGGAAGCCATTCCCCCTTGTCCTGTCCCTCCATGTCTTGTCCCCAAGTCCCTCTCCAGCTCTCCTGGAGCCCCTTTTAGACTCTGGAAGGGGCTCTGAGGACTCCCTGGATTGTTCTCTTCTCCAGGTGAACACCCCCAGCTCTCCCAGCCTGGCTCCAGAGCAGAGGGCTCCAGCCCAAGGAGCTTCTCTGTGGCCTCCTCTGGTCTTGCTCCAGCAGCTCCATGTCCTTCTTGTGTTTGGGGGTCCAGATCCATCGTCCATCCATCCATCCATCTGTGCATCCATCCATCATCTATCCATCCATCCATCCCTCCATCCCTCCATCCATCCATCCATCCCTCCCTCTCTCCCTCCGTCCATCCCTCACGGATGAGGTTGTGGCCGCGTTCCCAGTGTGTCCGTGTCCGGACAGCTGCTCCCGCAGCCCCCACGTGCCGTGTGGGAGCAGGAGTGGGCGGGGAGCTGCTGCTCTCTCCTGGATTCCCCCTCTCTCCATTCAGCTGCTTCCCCTGTAAAACACAAACTGCATTAGAGAGGCGGCGTCAAGCTGTTCAAAGAAAGAGGTTTAAAAAAAACCCCACAGAAAAATAGCATAAATTAGAGGCATTGAGAGTTTCAATTTCTTTGTGCTTGTTGTTAATGTAATTTTTGTACTTCTTTCTGTCTAAAAAGATTGAAATTTCTACCAGGGTAGTATTGGCACAATATAATAAAATCAAACTATTTCAACAAACTGTTGCTGTAGAAGACTTAAAAGCAGGAAATTAATGTGCTTTGAAGTGCTGTAATTGCAGTTAATAGGGGGGTACGTGGAAGATTAAAAAAGAATATTCTACTTATTTACCTTTTCCTCACCTGAATTCGGTTTTGAGGCAAAAAGCAAGACATTAAAAATTTCCTTGGTGCTTCTGAATTCAACTGCTCCTCTTTGTATTTCTGGATAACTCTCAAGTTTGCTTAATCAGGAATAGAAATAAGGCTGGAAAACGGAAGAGGCAGCAGCATGAAAAAAATTAACTTTGAGCAGGCTGCAGCAGAGGTGTCTGTTCCGCCAGGAAGCTCAGCTTTTAGGGAGCCAGGGATATTTTAAAGACTGTTAGCATGGATAGATTTGTTCTTCAAAGGTAGGTTTTAATTTAATGTTTAGAAATATTGTAGTGTGTAAATAAATATCAAAATGATGTTTCCTAGGTGGGACATCTCAGCTTTCCAGCATTACCAGGGTGTGCTCAGAGCTTGGTCTCTACCGTTGTTTGTGCAGGTTATAAAATGGTCCTGCTGCCACAAGGAACCCGAACTGGGCTGAGTTGACCAGCTGGGAGAGCTGGGAGAGCTCACCTGGAGAGGAGAAGGATCCAGAGAGACCTCAGAGCCCCTTCCAGTGCCTAAAGGGGCTCCAGGAGAGCTGGAGAGGGACTTGGGACAAGGGATGGAGGGACAGGACACAGGGAATGGCTTCCCASTGCCAGAGGGCAGGGTTAGATGCAATATTGGGAAGGAATTGTTCCCTGTGAGGGTGGGGAGTGGCTGGGATGGAATTCCCAGAGAAGCTGTGACTGCCCCTGGATCCCTGGAAGTGTCCAAGGTCAGGTTGGACAGGGCTTGGAGCAGCCTGGGACAGTGGAAGGTGTCCCTGCCCATGGCAGGGRTGGCACTGGATGGGCTTTAAGGCCCTTCTCAACCCAGACCAGTCTGGGATTGTGTGAGTTCTAACGAAGAATTAGAAAATTGCTGTTTGAAGTGGTGGTTTCAGMATCACGAATCACTCCCCTCTCTGTGCCCGGCCTGGGTGCCCCTCGCTGAGCACTGGCAGGGCTGGGTGGCCCAGGGCCCTCACCCATGCTGACTCCTTGCCCCGGGTGATGCCAGGCAGCACTGAACTGTTGGATGAAGTTTCCCCACGACATTTCTGTGGTTGGCATCGAAGGCTGAACATGTGGAGGGGAGCAGYGCTGGRTGTGAGCTCAGCAGGGAGCACCTCATCGCCCACCCGTGGGCTGGGGATGGCAGGGAGGGCTCTGGGCGATGGTCATCCCCCGAAAATCCCCTCGGATCCTGCCGGGCCTGGGCTGCAAGACCTGGTGCCAAGTCCAGGCTTAGCACCTCTTGCTGTGGAAGGGGAGGAAGAGGAGCTGTGGGAGCAGGGACTGAGCTGCATCTGGGACGAAGAGACCAGAAGAGGCTTCCCTGGGGAATTTCCAGCATTCACGGAGCTGTGTGGGRTTACAGCCTGGAGACATTCCAGTCCCACAGACCTGTACAAACCCATGAGCATTTGCTGTATCCTTTCCCTCCCGTGGTGCAGGAATGTGAGGTTGGCATCCCCACAAGTGCAGGAGCTGCACAGCCCCACGGCCGGCAGGGGCTGCCTTGGGGAGAAAATATGAAATATTGACAGAGCAGAGCTGCTCCCTGTCCGGGTACCCGAGGGGAAAAGCGCCCTGGAGCTGTGGGAGAAGCAGCAGCAGCAGCAGAGGGGTGGGTGGAGGCCAGCAGAGCACTTCTGGGCACGAGGGGATCCGCGGGGCCGAGCTGAGCCCGCGGGAGCGCCCGGCGCYGGGGCAGGGCTGGGGTGTGTGCCCGGGGCTGCAGCGTGAACACGGCTCCTCCTGCTCAGAGACAACCTGAGCACACCGAAACTGGGAACGGGAGACGGCAGAGAACATCCCAGCTCCCATTTTTTATGTTTCTCCCATTCTGTTTTGTAGATTTGTCAATTTATTGGCCATTTCATCCAGCCCTTACTGGAGCAGTTGCTACTGAATCGATATAAAGATAATTTTAGTTTGCTTGCATGTAAAATTTATTAAAATATTGATAGTTCTCTTCACAATATGGCCCACAGAGATCTGTCAGGACAAGGCAGCCTATTTCTGAAAGCGATGTTTAAATTTAACTTCAGGATTTCAAAGCTGGACATGCATTCCTTGGAATAATTTTAGCACTTCAGGTTTAGAATCAGTAGCCCTGTTTATAATTTCAGTAGCTGTAAGAAGAATCCAGCAATAAGCACCCAAGTGCCTTGGCTGGTTGTGAAAAGCTCTGTGTGTGTGTTCCTAAGGCAGGCTGGGGGAAGGGAGGATGATCATCAGAAGGAGGGAAAATTCTCAGGTTTTTTTGCTTTCCCTGTGATTTTTTCTCTTATGGTCTCAGACCTGTTTCTTTTTTCTTCATCCCTCCTTTTTCCTGGTCCATCCACGTCAGAGGAGGAAATTCCTTCTCCAGGTTTGATGTGCCAGAGCCAAGGGTGGGAAGGCAGCATTCCCAAAAGGCTGATTTCACAATCCCATTTTGTTTTTCCCTTTAAAGTGAGGATGTTGGGGTATCTAGAAAACGTAGATTTTCCACGTTGAGGAGGCCCTGATGTGCAGTGGACAGGATGACTGACCCTGGTGGGGTTGCCTGGTGTGGAACCTGTGCCGTGCACACTGCCCATCTGATGGCTTGTGCCCCACCCCACGACTGCTTGGGGCCGTTTCATTTATCCTTGCGTGGTTTTCATCCCTAAAACCTTTGTTGGGAAGCCTCGGATGTGAGAAAAGCTGATATTCATTGTTTATTTGGAGGTGAGCTGCTTYCTGGGAATTTTGGAAAGCATTAATTCCTTTTCTGTGCTTTGAGTTCTTTGTATTTGTTGCAGGTTTTACTCTGCCAGTTTCGATGTGACAGAAGTGGGTGATCCCACTGGATCGGGTTTGGGATCAGGATAGTGGCTTTCCCAACACTCACCACTTCAAAGTACAAACCTGGGTCTTGCAGACACAACCAGAGTTACATTTCAGGGACTTCYTAGAAAGGACAGAACCAGGATTTTTTTTCATTTCCATTTCCTTTTGTATCTGGAACAAATCCCARTGTAAGAGAAGAAAATAGGGACCAATCAGTATTAGATGTCAGATAAGAAGCTTGAAATAGGTGGGTCTGGAGGGGAGGCAGGAGCACCTACACAACTCCTTCTCCAAGGAAATCCCCTGGGAAGAAGGGAGATCCTTACCTACATCGCTCTGAGAGCAGAGTTACCCTTTTTGGAGGGCTCATGAAAGCAGATGGGAGGGCTAAAAACCCCAGTTTTGGGTTGCTGGGGTGTCCTGTGCAGGGCCAGGAGATGGACTGGGTGATCCTTGTGGATTCTTTTCCACTCAGGATGCCCTGTGATTCCTACACACCTTCAGCGCACTGCAGGGACAGCGTTCTGGGTGGCAGTGGCTGCAGTCAGGGGTGGCAGTGCCACAGTGGGCAATGTTTGCAAAGACAGCTCTTGGAACCTTGGTGCAAATAGATTTTGAAGAGGTTTTTTTTGACCAACACTTAAAATATATGTTACTAACTGATCTTTTTTTCCAAGTCTTTGTTCCTTAAAATGGAAATAATGAAAGGCTTTAACTCCTCAGCCCCTCTGGGTGCCCTGTCCTCCTCCACTGAGGGCACAGCCCTTCCGAGCTTCCTCAGGGATGTTCATTGATTTGCAAAGATCAAAAGGTCAGGCCGTTCCAGCCYGGTGAAGCTTTATGAATGACATCATGCATAAAAATTTGCTATTTTCAAGCTAACCAGCCTCTCCTGTGAGGATATTTTGCTCGCTTGAGCAGAAAACAGGCTGTGTTAGCAGCTTCTGTGAGGAGCAGTGTGCTCTGTAGCGCGGGGACGCGTGGTCCTGCACACCCCCTGGATGCAGCCCCAGCTCCTCGCTGCAGTGCTGCCCTCAGGGGGATCCACAGCCTTGGTTCCCGTTTATCCGGCAGCCACTGGGATCACGGAGCCGTGAGCTCGTGTCCAGAGGCTGGGATGTGCACGAGGAGTGCCTGTCTTGAGATGTCTGTGCACACAGGCAGGGCCGGAGTGTCTGCTTGGGTGCCCTGCACCTTCAGAAAAGGCTGGGCAGGCACATTCATGGAATCGTGGAATTGTCAACCTCGGAACAGACCTCCAAGCTCATCGAGTCCAACCTCCAACCCAGTCCCACCATGCCCACGGATCCGTGGCACGGAGCCCCCCGTGTGCCCAGTGTGGACACCCCCAGCTCTGCCGAGTGTCCCCCGTTGGTTCGGCTCTGTCGTTCAGGGGTGGCATTGCCACACAGCTCCCTCCTGAGGGAAGGAACACCCAAGTCTCTTGGGAATGGTGGCATTGGATTAAACCCAGCCCGGGAGCGCCATCTGGGCCTGTGTGTGTTTGGGCAAGGCCCGTGGACTGGGAGTCCTATCCCTGCCAGAATCCCATTTCCAAGTGTTGCAAATCCATGGGAACTGGCACCCAGCCAGCACTAATGAGAAAGATGCGTGGAAAATATTGTGGAAATGGAGGTGCTGTGCTTGTGGCGTCACTCCTGAAGTGGGAAGAGTCACACACATATCCCACAGGGATGGCTTTCCTGAACCTCCAGGCTGGACAGGGCTTGGAGCAGCCTGGGATCGTGGAATGTGTCCCTGCCCATGGCCGGGGTGGGACTGAATGGACTCGAAGGTCCCTTCCACCCCAGGCCATTCTGCTATTTTATGAATGTAATRTTACAAACCCTCCTGTTCTTTGCAAATTCTGTCCAGAATCTGGAAAATAATTCTAAATGAGTTTGTTAAAAAATTAATTCTGATCAATTGTAAAAGGAAAAATGAGACATACCAAGAAAACATTTYGAACCAAGGCAACAGCATAAAAATTATTATTTGAAGGGGATCTTTTACAACTTAATGCCATCCCTATTTTCTATTTTTAACCTTTAATCAAAGCTTCTGGCTTGTTGGGAAGTACAATAAATCTTTACATCTCCAAAGCTTTTAAAGTGTTCACTGTGCTTGCTATTCTCTTTCTGACAGGAGATTACCCTTTTGAGCTGGAAATTTCCTATTATTTGTGTGCGAAATKGTTGAAAGTCGAAGTGGAGCCTCAGGTACCACAAATAGCAGCTCTAATGAAGGTGTGGGATCTGTGGGGGCTTTTCATGGCAGGGCCATTCTCCGGCCCAGCTGCCGGGGCYGCGCTCAAAGCACAGAGAAAGTCCCACTTTTGTTCATTTTCTGGGTTTTTTTTGGTTCAGGSCCTCCTGTCCTCACACAGCCCCGCCACGGGAACTTGTCCAAACCTGGGATTGTGCTCCCTGTTATGACTCCCCACCCTGGCAGAGGTGCCTTTAGCCTTTCAGTGCATTTTCGGATGTTTTCGGTGCATTTGTAGGGATTTCAAGGACCAGTCGGTTCAGGGGGTCTGTCATGTCTCCTCACCAAAGAGGCARTGACTGCCTCAGTCCCAGATGGGGGGCCAGGGCTGGGACACTGCCTCTGCCTCTAAATGATGGAAATCAGATCCCACAGCACCTACTCTGAAAACTTAGGGAAGCTGCAGATCCGCCCCCAAACAGGAGACTGAAATGCACGAGTGACCATAACTGCCGGGGCAGTGGGAGGACAGGAGGCCTAAAACTGCCCTCTTGAGCCACATTTATTTAGATCATTTTTATAAAGTGAAATTCTGACCGAAGCTGTGCTTCCTGTTACCTGATTTTGCTAATGTTGCCTTTCAGTTTAGCCTTTTATTCTTGTAATCATCAAGTTTTGCTTACGGATTTTGAGCACATGTGAGTTCATTTCAGACTATTGCCCTCAAAGCAGGAAAACACASTATTTGTGCAAGAGTTCTAAAATATTTTGTCCTGAACTTAGAAGTCTTATTGTTTCCTATGTACCATCAACACTTCAGGTGAGTAATTCTCCTAAAAATAGCTCATACCTGAGAGGAAAATGACTCACCTTTTATGTGAGTCAGGCTTTGGACTTCAGAACCCCCAGCATTTCTTTCTAGCAGAGCTGGGACTGTGTCACATCCCTCATGAGGTTCAGAAACACAATCCYAGCCTGGTTTGGGTTGGGAGGGACCTTAAAGCTCGTCCATAAAATGGGAGGGAAATCCTCATCGGAATGAGAGGGTTGATAACAGAACCAGATAACAAGATTGGAACAAAAAATTTCAGGTTTCAGATCCAACGTGGGGCATGAAAGTTTGGGACATTGCTGGGAAATGCCAGGGCTAGGGCTGTGTCTGTGTCCTGGGCCCCCCTGGCAGGGAGGTTGGTCCGCGGGGGTGCAGGGGAGGGGCCGGGGGTGTTTGTGCTCACATTAACGCAGGACTGGGTGTGCTGGGGCAGTTCCACCCTGTCCCCTGTGCCACAGGAGAGCAGAGCCTCGGGAAGGACAAGTTTTATAAACAACCCACATTCCTTGGTGGGGCTGCAATTCAGAACACGGAGCTCTGATCCCAGCCTCTCAGACTCAGCATTACAGCACAACATTCAACCAGCAYTTCCTTTAAAAAAGGCAAACCTCCTGATTTTTTCAGTCTGAAGTCTGCAGTGCGTGCCCGGAACAGGCACAGGGAGGGTGTGGGAGGGGTTGGGGGCTTTTTTTGGTTTGTGCTGGTAACAAAGCTGTAGAAGTTTTCAATGTCACTCGCGATACTTGAAACACCATTAATCAATACCTTAGTGACAACTGCCCCTCTGTGCATGCCGAGGTAATGGGGTTGAAATTCCCCAGCTGTCTGGTGCAGATGTCGCTCCCGGAGCCTGGGTGGGAGTGAGAGGGAGAGGAGCAGCCTTGTATTCCCAGGGTGGGAGTGGGGCGCTGGGAGCTCTGTGCACAACATCCTCTGGAAGGGCGTGGTCTCAAGTGTATCTGCCCACTTATGGATGATGTAGGTTATTCATGTATCGTGGAGACACAGGACAGTGGGAATGGCTCCCCACTGCCAGAGGGTGGGTTTGGATGGGATATTGGGAAGGAATCCTTCCCAGAGAGGGTGGGGAGGCCCTGGCACAGGTTGCCCAGAGAAGCTGTGGCTGCCCCAGGCCCCTTTGGGTGTTTAAAGGGGCTGTGCAAGGCCAGGAGCTCCACAGCCACCATGGGAGGAGCGATTTGGTGGAGATCTGACTCTTTGTGGCTTCTTCCTGCGCCTCCTAAAGCCTGAGCTCAACAATCTGGTATTAATAATAATTTGATATCCACCAGTTGTGGCTGTGCCGGTCGATACTGGTAATATCTGTTTGTAGGGAGATTTTCCAGGAGCCAGAGCACGTGTTCCACGCTCAGCTCCGAGCCAGCACCGCAGTTCTGTGCGGGGATTAGCTTTAGACTGGAGCTACAGAACATTCCCCAAAGCCCAGCTGCCCTGAGCGTTCGTTGCCTGAGCCCGATATTGGTGATGATTGTTCCTGTCTGCAGTGACGTGTGCTGGAAATCCCAGATCCGGGAATCCAGCCCCCGGCCGGACCAGCACCTTGGAGAGCTCCTCCAAGGAGTGGCGGCTTTTCCACGGAAAGGCGGCTCCCTGCGCCGTCCCGGGTGGATCTGTGGGCGTTAACGGGAAGGTTTTCCATGCGGGATCCACGCGCACACACGCAGGGCTTGGCAGGGTCCCCGGCCAAACAACGGGGTCAGGCTGCAGAAACAACCCCGGAACGGAATTCCTCTGCCGAATAAATAATTGTGCTGCGCTGGGCACTCACATTTGGAACCGGGTTAGGAATGTTCCAGCAGAAGAGTGTCCTCTGCTTGCAGGGATTTGTTTGTCAAATAGGAAATTTGCTTTTCCTTGCCCTAAGTGATAAAAAGGAAATATCAGTGCCCAGGGACAAATTCAAGAAGTGACACTTCGTAAATCCTCGGGCCTGTGACAGCCACGAAGCCGAGGCAGGTCCTGCTTTTTAGACTGTTTCCAGCCCAGGGGATCTGACAAAACGCTGCTGTGAAACATTTGGCTCTACAAGTTTTCCAACACCTTTCCTGGGAGGTCTTGCAGAACTTTTATGCTTGGTTTAGTGCTGACATTTAAAGCTGCTCTATAGCAATTACTTCTGGGTTTCCAGTATAACATTAAATCCTTGCTACAGCAATTCTGAAAAGACTTTTCTGTTATTTGATTCTGTGATATCTGAGGGGAATAACAGGGTTTCATTAGGAGGTTTTGGGCACTAATTTTAGGTGAACACCGGTTCACATTCACAGCAAGGAAAGCTCACCACTGTAGTTCCACAGTCCTTAGAATTTCCAGAGTATGTGGAAATAAAGTTGGTTTTGATGTGTCCCCATTTCAGTGGTGTCTGTAAGTGGAATAATATTGGTAAAATTTGTTCAGAGGTTGGTAAAAGCAGAACAGAAATGCTGCCATACAGGGGGGATTTGCAGCTGGTTGTAAAACTTCTGGAGCCCAGGAAAACACTAAAACTCTGCTTTGGTGAGAGGAGAAAACTATGGAATAATGCTCCCATGGGAATTGAGGGAATGGCACACTGGAGGTGAGGCTGGATAACCTGGGTCAGACAAATGAGTAAGGAAAGCTTTAGCTGGGGGTGTGTCCTGGCTCCTTACATCAAAACACTTAAAGTTCCTCAAGTTTCTCCTGAACAGCAATTACAGTGATGATGACACAGCCACAAATCCCTGGTGTTGTCTGCAGCCCATCCACGCTCATCCCATTAAAATTCAAATGAGGGTAATTTCAAATTGCCTTTGTAAAGCAGGTAAATAAAAGGAACGCCTGTGTTAGGTGGCAGCCCCTGCTTGTTTGTAATGGATTTTGCAATTACGGAGATAGATGATTCCGTAGCAGGAGGGTTGGTCTGAAGGCCCGTGAGAAGAAGGCTGGGGATGATGGATCCCGGGGCCTGAGCCAGCTCTTTCCCTGCTGCTCCAGCCGTCCTAGCCAGGCCCTGCAGAGCTCCTGCCCCTCCACCCCTCAGCGCCCAGGATGAGGGAGCTCCAGGGCTCCCTCCTTGCCCCGAGCTCGGCAGGGATGTCCTGGCCCCTGGGAGCAAAGGTGTCACTGTCACCCAGTGGCCCGGGTGACACACGCTGTTCTCCTTCGGAGCCCCTGGTGGTCTCACAACGACCACCCTGACCTGCCACAGGCTGCCCAGAGAAGCTGTGGCTGCCCCTGGATCCCTGGAAGTGTCCAAGGCCAGGCTGGACGGGGCTTGGAGCAGCCTGGGATAGTGGAAGGTGTCCCTGCCCATGGCAGGGGGTGGGCTTTGAGGTCCCTTCCAGCACAAACTATCCCATGATTCTACAATTCTATTTGTGCTCTGGTTTTCCCAGGCAATACATTCCAATGTCATTTTGAACAYGTGGCTGATTTTGGCAGAGCAAAGCCTCCAATCCAGGCTGCTGCCCTTTCCCAAAGCAGACACAGATCAGCTGCAGAACGATGGCACCAAGGTCTCCAAGGATTTCTTCTCCTGAATTCAAGCAGCCCAAACCATGTGGTTTAAGTCCCATCCCTCATTCCTGTGCTCTGCTGTTCCCTTCATGCAGCTCCAGCCCAGTTTGGGTTTGGCCCAGCGCATCTTGGTGGGACTGGTGAAACCCTGCCTAACGCTGAAAACTCAACTGGAGAGAGAAAAACTCTCACTTAGAGAGAGCTGGGTAAAACCGAARTACTGTAGAGTGTGAGGATCTCACCTGTATAATTTGTAAGGCTGGGGAATCCATTTAAAAGATGAATTATTTAATATTAGCACACCCCTCACCCTATAAACAGGAATATGGGTAATGAATAGCACAAGCAAAGACTCTGCCTCCCCCTCCAGCCGGAATTGCCAGGATTTATTTATTGCCAATATCATCAGCAATGTCCTGAGCCTGCATGAGGCTGCTGCTCACAAACCACTGGAATGTTTCTGGATGAAATAGAAGATGGATAAAAAGGATCTTTATCCTGTCAGTTTGATGAATAATTACAGTATGGTAGCGACTAAAGAGCTGTGCTTGGAACAGGTTTCATCACCAGAGTTAGGGCTGACAGAGAAATGGGGTTTTTTACTGTATTAGCAAAAGCTGTGTTTACAATCCAAGAATTGACTGGATGGCCCCAGTCCTTTATAGGGGAATTAATGCACGTTTAATTCAAATATATGGCATTGATCTGGGTAGCACTGAATATAATGGTGCTTCCAGCACGAGGGGCCTCTCCTAAATCCTCACACTCCACATATTTGCCTGACTTTCTAAGTATGTTTTTTTGCAATTAATGACAATCTGTGAACTTCCCTCGGCGTGAGGGCTGTCAGTGGAAATCAGTGCCTGTGATGAAGCTGTTCCAGCCCAGGAAAGGCTCCTTTGGGGCCACGTCTCCAGCCTTGTGCTGTGTCTCTGTGTGCCTGGAGTTCCCCTGGGTGACTCAACACTGAGATCCTCGTTGGCGCCAGAGCCGSTGATGCCCTGGCCCATCAGCTTCTGCTCTTTGCTGGGCTCAGGGCTTTGCTCCCAGGGTACAAACTCTGCCATCGTCACATTAGAAGGAATGTGGGCAGAATGACCCCAGCAAAGCCTTGAGGATGAGGTGGATTTAATGGATGTGCTAAGTGCCTCCTCACTTTTTGAAGAACATGTAGTTTGGAATTTAGCCCAGAAAGTGCATCTGCCCCAGCAATTTACACCTCATTGGCTAAGTCCAAGGAGGGAGGAAATGAAGGTGATTAATTAAGGAAAAATAAATTAGTCTCACTTTGCRTGGTCTGTGGCTGATTTGCCTTTGTACAGAAAAGCTGTTTGGGGGCTGGTCCGGCCTTGGATTCTGAAATAACAACCGAGTGTGTGTGTGATGGACTGCCAGGGACCGGCTCAGGAGAGCTGATCAGGGCTTTGTTAGGGAAACGTGCAATGTGGCTCAGAAGGGCTCTTCCCCCGTGGTGCCATTTGTCTTTCCATAAGGTTTTGTTCTCACTTCATTCTATGCTAAGGGTGATGCTAMATTTGCTATTTTTGAGACATAAGAGTCTAAAGGAAAGTTAAACACTCCTGAGAGTGGATAAAACTTTCCTGAATGTATCTTTATTTGGGAAAAAAAAATCTTCGAATGCTGCTTATTGCTCTGGGTACGATTCTGTCTTGATGCTGGTGTAAATCAGGAGCAAAGCAAGACAAGTCTGGTCCCCTCTGGGAGCTACTGAGGGGATGTTCCTCGAGTGCTTTATATGAACCCCCAGCTGCTAATGGGGCAATGCACTGGTTTCACCAGAAAGAGGAAATAATCCTTTGTAAGGGATTATTTGGTATTTGGATCCTGCTCTGGCAATGTTTAGACTCTGTATTAGCAATAAATCCGACCCTGAWCATCCCCACCATCACCGTGTCCCACTTCTCACTCCTGTCCCAGAGCCTACTCTCAGCCCCTCCGCCACCCTGGAACATGGGAAATGAAGCAGAATAATTGCAGGTGCAGGAAAAGTCAGATTAAAGCAGGAACGGCACCAGTCTCTTTATTATGTGCAGCAGCTGAAGAATAAAGCTCTCATCAAGTGGGAAATGAGAGGTTTGGCTGGGTTTTAATGCCAGCACTGAGACTTTGCTGCAGTTTTCTAAAAGAAATGAGTGCAARATTCCTCTCTCCCGTCTGTGCAGTGTGTGCCCCTGAGCAGGGCCTGTGGGCTCTGGTTCCAGCAGGAATCTGCTGTACCCCTGCAGGGTGCCCAGGGACAGCCCTCCCTGGCACCCTGCGGCTGGGATCTCACCCTGCGGAGCCGGATTTCCCAGGTCCTAGGGAATTCGGGGAATGCAGGGATCTGTGGGGAACGAGCTCCCGTTGCCTGGGCAGAACAAGCTTGGGTGGACAAGGGACACAAGCCCYGAGTCCCTGCCGGGAGGCAAACCTGGCCCCCAGCCCCTCCCTGGGTGCCCCCACGGCCACGCAGGCTCCGCTGCCCTGCCCAGCCCTGCGCTCCCAGCCCGGGGCTCTGGGCACTGCTGGGGGCTCTGTGCTGGCTCTAATGGAGTTTGTTTATCTGAGCAGCTTTGGGGAACTTCTGATCTCCTTGGGCTGTCGCTGCCTGGCTGCCCTGATGCACCAGCCCCGACGCTTCGGAGGTGAGGATTTATTATTCCTAATAAAAGACTCGCAGGCTTCTCTTCTCCTTTTAGATTTGAACGTGGCTGGATGCTGTTCTTGGTTCTTCTGTGCCCCTCATTAAGAGAAAGAGCTCCTTTGGAGAGTGCATCCCGGCTCTCCTTTGTGGGACACCAAAGGTTTGGGTTCATTTCGATACATTGCAGTTAGAAAAAAACATTTAGGAAGATTAAAAGACTTATGACCATCTCCTTTGGACTCTGCTCTCCCTTCAGCAGCAGCATCTTTATTGGCTGCAGGAGGAGAAAAGTATTCTCTGAGATAATGAGACTGGCAATTTCTAGCTAAATATTGTGGCTTTTGCTCGCRGCAGGGCAGAGATTGTCTCATGCAAATGTTGGCAGTTTCCATCGCCTGAACCTCAAACCTCACGAGAGACGACCCCAAGGTCACCCTTGGGCAAGAATGAGCAATAAATGTCCTGAGATGGGGGAGAGGAGCAAACTTGAAGCTGATCAAGTGTTTTGAAATGAGTTTTGTTCCAGCTAGAGAGAAACTTGTTTAAAAAGCAGTGAATGAAGGTAATGGGCAGCACATTCCCGTGCTACGCAGAGCCCATCGACCAGCAGCACAAAAAAGAGAGGCATTTTCTTCTGCRAAGCACCTTGGATGAAACAGATCAATACAGCACCCGTACCACGGGAAGAACAGCCCGAAATTRCCCAAAACTCCTGGTTTTGAACCAGTCTGGGAGCATGTGGGCACAGACAGAGCCGCTCTGCCGCCRGGAGCTGTCCCTGCACATGGCAGTTTAAGGATCCCCTCTGCTGGCACCAGCAAAGAGGGCTGGCTGGGGAAAYGGGCAGGCAGGGATACAGCCCGAAGGCAACAGGGAATAAGGGAAGTCAGTAAATTGTGTGCCAGACAAGGATTTAAACCCAGCATCGACTCCGGGTGTGGGTGTGGGAAACTCCATCTCCCGACACATCGAACACCGTCACAGGAGGAAACACCAACCCTGAACATTCCTGTGCAGCTGTCCCTCACCTGGGAAGGCTGGGAATCGYCAGTGCTGTTCTCCCTCGGGTGCAGGGCTTATTGCCGTGGCATTCCCGGGCCTGGCTGGGTGCCGGGGTGGGGATGGGGGCAGTGGGACTGGAGCCAGCAGCGCCAGCAGCAGTTCCCAAGGAAAGTCCGTGTCCAAGCAGGAGCTGGCTGGCTCCTCTCACACTTCCCAAAGGAGCTCCTGGGAGTTTGAAGCACCGAACCCGGCCCTTGTCCCCCTGCCAGGTTCCGTGGCAGCCCGTGCTGGCAGCTCCAGGGGTTTTCCTGCGGCAGGACCCGCGCTGGGAAGCGCAGGGAGCGAGCACAGGGAGGGAACRCGGGGCTGCACAGGTGCTGTGGGAGGCACTCGGGGGGCAGAGCTGTGTTAACTCCTCTGCTCTGCAGTTCTCTCACGGCAACGAGAGCTGGGATCTGCAAAACAAACAAGGGCTTGCTCAGGTGGGAATTCCCTGTCCCGGGAATGTACAGCTTCACTCCTCAGTCGGCCTGTAAAGGGGCTCCAAGAGAGCTTTAGAGGGACTTGGGACAAGGGATGGAGGGACAGGACACAGGGAGTGKCYTCCCAGTGCCAGRGGGCAGGGTTAGATGGGATATTGGGAAGAAATTCTTCGCTGTGAGCGAGGTGAGGCCCTGGCACAGGTTGCCCAGAGAAGCTGTGGCATCCCTGGAGGTGTCCAAGGCCAKGTTGGCTAGGAAGGTGTYCCTGCCCATTGCAGGGTTGCAATGGATGACCCTAAAGGATCCCTTCCAGCCCAAGCCATCCTCTGGCTCTGTTGCTTCTGCTCCRCAGCCCAGCCTGATGAGATGCAGAACTTTTTCCATCTGACTTCTGCTAAATGAAATTTGATGGCAATGCTGCATCAATAACTCGCAGGGTTTCTGCTGAAGAGGCTTTGCAGAGCTGAATGATTCCTTCGGGGGATTGCTCGGCACTTTGCAGCCTCCTCCATGAATCTCTCCTGTGGCTTTAAAGGGAGAAGCAGCAAAGGGGAAGGTGGGATTCACCTATCAGCGACTTTATCTGTTACTTCCAAAGCCATACAAGGCAAATGTTTTATAGGTGGCTGCGTTATCTGCTGCTCCATCTTCACATTACAAGAAATTTCTTAGCAGGATATTTTAATGTCACTTTTTCTTTGCTTATCAGGAAGTCTAATACCAGGCACACACGCCCCAGCTGCACGGTGGGGTTTATCTGGGCTGGGAAATGCAGTGTAATAACAGAGCTTTAATAATGCAGGACGGGGCTGTTCCTGCCTGATTTATGAACTTCATAGCTACAGCAAGTCCCTGCTAACGGGGATTTACTGCTCCCTCYGCACCAGCATCCCGGGAATAGCGGGGGGAGCGGATGCGGAGTTACAGGAGCGGCACCGTTTGTTTCGGCAGGGCTCGGGATAAATCTGTCCTCCCGTGTCGAGGCTCTGAGCTCGGCTTGTGGGCAAACACAACCTGCCGACAAGAAATACAGCACGAGCGCCGGGAGGGAGCACAGCAGATGGGGAGGGGCGGGACGGGGTTTGCACTGCAGCTCTGGGGCTGTGGAGTGTCTGTTCGGAGCTCAGTGCCGAGGAATTTCTTGTGTCCAGCCTCCCAAACCTTGTGCCTTTTTCATCTCAACGCGTGAGACCTTGGTTTAGCATCAATGCCAGGACCCCTGGCTGAGGCAGGAGAGGCCATCTGGGTGTTCTGTGCCTTGTTGGCTGGGCCAAGACCAGCCTTTAGAGCCCTTCCACAGCCCGATTCCAGCCCAAAGTGCTGCCCAAGGCTTCCACCCAGGAGCTGACCCTCCCCGGCCCAAGCCTGGAGAAGGGGGGGGCTGTGAGGGGGCAGAGGTTTCGCCTGTGGAGCTTCCAGAGAACAACAGGAGGGGTCTGGGGAGGGGAGAGGCTTTGGAGCAGTTCCAGCCTGGTCCTGTGGGCTGAACCCTGGGAGTGCCTGGAGAGCACTGAGGGGCCTCTGTGGGACCCAGCCCACTCCTGCCTTACTCTCTCTCAGTCCAACTTCTCAGCACGGTTTTACAGAGCCTGAATGTTCCAGTGTGAGCAGGCAGCTGGGCTCTCACTGAGGAATAATCCATCATCAGTGACACTGCTCCTAACTGCCTAATCACAGCTCCAGATGGCTCGGAGGCACCGTGGGAGCTCCTGCCCGGGAGGTGGCAAAAATCTTCAATATTATCTCCAAATGTGCCACGTTTAGTGCCTTTCACGAGGAGGGTCAGTGAGGTGAAGGGGTTAAATGTGATGCAAAGCTGGGAGGTCTCAAGATCTTGGGCTTTGCTGTCTCCCATGTGAAGGGGGAGGGAAGCTGCAGTTAGGGGTTGAGGACAAACAAGGGTTTGGGGGTTTCGTCTGAGGGGGTTTTAGAGCACCTTGTGTTATGTTACAGCATTTGCACAGTGATGAGTGGGGAGGTTTGTCAACATCTTCAGTCTCAGCTGCCTTCAAAACTCCAAATGTCACAGCCAAGAAAAACACAGTGAGAATTGGCTGAAAACTTTGAACTTTTCAGAGGAAAGCAAGCAATGACAACGTTATCTCCAAATTCCCTTAAAATACATATTCCCGGTGCTCCGAGGCCTCTGGAGAAGGAGGTGTCTCTGCCTTCGCTGGAACAGAGAGGAGTTAACTGCTGAGRGGGTGAGCAGGGCTTTTAAACAGACTGGGAAGAGAATTCTTCATCCACCTCTTTTCATTCTTCAAATGAACAAACGGCACAAGCCCCCGTGTTCTGGTTTCCCAGCCCATTATTCCGCGCCGGTTGTCAGGGCCGATGCTCGCTCGGTTACAAAGCAGGGCAGGGCCGTGCTTGCTCTAAAGGGCATCCTTTCACTTCTGCTGTTCCTGCTGGCACGTTGAAAGGAGATAAGGAAAATGAGGTTCTATTTTTCCCTGCTGAATACCTGTTTATCCTCGTTGTCATGTCTCTGCTCTGCGCCGTTGGAATGTGGTGGGAGGATTCCTCTCGCGCTCTTGGGCTGTCGCACAGAGGAATCGCRGCAGAAGGCAGAGGGTGCTGGCACAGCCCCCTCAGCCCCTGGGTGTCTCTGCAGGGAGCAAGAGACTCCTGCGATCAGGGAGGCTGGGAAAGACCTCGGGGAGCATCACCAACAGGCRGGGTCCTGGGGAGGAGGGTTCACACTGAGCCTTGAGTTCGTGGAATCCTGGGATGGTTTGGGTGGGAAGGAACCTCAAAGCCCATCCAGTGCCACCCCTGCCATGGGCAGGGACACCTTCCACTGTCCCAGGCTGCTCCAAGCCCCGTCCAACCTGGCCTTGGACACTGCCAGGGATTCAGGGGCAGCCACAGCTTCTCTGGGCACCCTGTGCCAGGGCCTCCCCACCCTCCCAGGGAACAATTCCTTCCCAGTATTCCATCTAAATCTAATCTCTGGGTCACTCCTCTTCCAGAACTCCTTGGTGCTGGCTCTGCCAGCATTTCCTTGGGCACGTGCCTGCTCCTCTCCCTTTCCCAGCCCCAGGCCTCTCCCCTGTTCCTTCAAAGGCAGTTTTATGCCCTTGGTTCCAGCAGGAGGGCTCGTTCTCCCTGCTAGGTTGGCTTTTCTTTCAAATACATGGTTGAGAGCTTTAATCTGCTGCAAGCAGGTGCCACTGCAGGTGAGCTCTGCTGAAAGCATATGTTTAATTATGCTGCTGAAGTCTGAAAAAGCTGTTATTTTACAAAACTCCCTTTAATAGTCTGGGTAAGCATTGGCAGCCAAATATTCTCAGCTGCAGATGTATTCAGTTTATTATTTAAAAACAAATTTCAGACTTGCAAAAATATTGAATAGAAGRAATCTAAGTACAAAGGAAAAATTATAGAGGTTTCATTCTGGGAACTGTGGTCAGCTCCCTGAATCCCCCAATTCCCAGAACAGAACTGAACAGAGAAGCCTCAGYCCCTCAGAGGGAAAGCTGGGATGAGAAGCTTTGGGTACGTGGCTTCGAGAGATCAAAGAATGAAGGTGTGTGCTTGAATTCAAAGAACCCGCAGYTTCCAYGTCCCCAGGTGCCACATCCACACGGCTGTTAAACCCCTGCAGCGATGGGGGCTCCCTGGACAGCCTGTGCCCGTGCCTGACCACCCTTCCAGGGAAGGAATATTCCCACTCTCCAGTCGAAACCTCCCCTGGCACAACTTGAGGTTGTTTCCTCTCATCCTGTCCCTCGTTCCCTGGGACCCACCCTGGCCGCCCCCTCCTGGCAAAGCAGCGAGGCTGGAGGGGTCAGGAGGTGATGGGATGGGGGTGGACAGGACACCCCTCCCTCCGAAACACCCCAAATTCCCTGTGGTTTTCTGGGAAGTAACAAGTCACCCCTGATGCTGCTCAGTGCTTCCAGTGGAAAGAGTCTGTGCTTCGCAGGCAGCCTCTGGAGGGAGCAGGCAGGCAGCCCTCGGTGCGGCAGCTCCGGCAGGATCCCGCCGCGGCTGCAGGGAAGGCTCTCGCGGGCACCGCTGCGCGCTCAGAGACTTCGGGGGAGTTTTGTTTATGGCTAAGTGATCAAAGCACYGAGCTCCCCGGCGTGAATCTCAGAGCCAGGGCTTCGCTTCCACACCTCCTCCGGTGGCACAAGGAATGCCGGTGGGATGCGCTGGAGCGTGCCGGGGGCTGTGCCGCTCCGGGAGCGTTGGGTTTGCTGTTCACAGCCACAGCCGCGCTCCCAGGCCTCTCCCCGGGCAGATTTCCCGGGAAGCTTCGCTGCCTGGAGCTCAGGCCGTAACAACCAGGTGCAAATCCAAGGCGATGTTTCCAATGTCTCCTCTCCCGCTGAATTAGAGCCCTCTAATGATGCAGCACCAAATGTGTCCTGAAGGCTCCCGGCACGCAGGGCTTCGCTGGGAGGTGTTGAATCATCACACCAGACAAGTTCTGCCCGAGCAAAGAGGTGATTCTGTCTCTCTGAATGTCAATGATCTCGCTGCTACCAGAGCATATGGATCAGATATCCCGGGGGCATGGGGAAAGGAATCCCCAGCAGGTCACGGAGCGGCAGGAGCTGATCCCAGGAAATTCCCTCTGGACAGGAGGCAGAACTTCTGCCCTGGGCAGTGCCCGAGCCCCGAACAGAGACCAGAGAGGGGCTGGAGTCTCCTCCCTGGGGATATTCCAGAGCCCTCTGGACACACTCGTCTGCCCCGTGCTCTGRGATGGCCCTGCTGGAGCAGACACCCCGCTGGGGTCCCTTCCAACCCTATCCAGCCTGGGATTCTGTGGAAATGAGCGCTGCCAGCCCGCCTGGGGTGAATTCCCTTCTCAYTCTCATTTGCAGAAGACAATGTCGCTTCCAATGGCTCCGTGTGAGCAAACATCTCCATCCACCCTCGTCCCGCTCTGCCTGCAGGGCTCCTCCTCCACTGCAGGGCCCTCCTGGGAAATGCCCTCTTACAAACCACTCATTTCCATTCCAAAAGCCTTATGCAAAAACGGCAACGCTTTGGGAGATAAGGAAGGAAAAGTGGCTCTAAAGCTGTATTTAAACTCACCGTGACATTTCTGAGTGTTGAAGTGCCCGGTGTTAAGCAATTTCCTTGGATTCCCAGCCCCAATCAGCAGTGATGGGACAACTCCCACCCTTGTCATCCAGTCCCCACTATTTATGGAAAGTTTCCATCTCATACATACCTGGGGTTCACAGCTCCCAGACCCACCAATCCCTGTTTTGAGATTTACTGGGCATTAACCTGTCTAAAAATGCCTTTTACCTATAAATTTACTCATTTACCTTTGTGATGAGATGTGACATTTGCTTGATCCCAGTAAAATAGGGAAGACTTCCAGAGCTGAGTCAAGCGAGCGGTAAATTATTCATCTGCAGCGCCTGGAAATCTTTACATTGGTTCCCTCAATCAGAGGCACCAGGAAGATTGGAAACCCCAGCTAATACCCTTGTAATAATGTGTCATCCTGCAAGGAATCAGAGCTCAGATTTTGTCACTTTTCAGCGCTTTCAGCGAGCGCTGCTGCTCCGAGGCTTTGTGCTCGCTGGGGGAAAGCTCTGCACGTTGGCCAGCAGGGAGATTGCATCCAGGGAATGTTGCAGGCTCACATCCCAGTGCCAGCCATGGGAAATAATCCCTGGAAGGGCATCCTCGTCCTCAGAGTGGTGGGAAAATGAGCGGAAGCAGGAGGAGCTCAGGAGGGGTCGGGAGGATGCTCAGGGTGGGGATGAGGGAGAGGCCCCAGGAGGGAGGGCTGTGCTCCGACCCTCTGGAAAGGAGTCACCGCCGGGCAGCTCCCGTGGGAATGGCCCAGGGAAGAGCTTTGGCTGCTGCTGTTGTTGTCCCACACACGGGGAACTGCAGGCAGCRGCACATGGATATCAAACGGGGATTGGGGCTTTGATGTTCCCTCCCTTTGGTTTGTGCTTTTAACCCTTCTGGAGACACGAGGAGGATGAAGTGGCCCCATTGAGGACACTCTCCAGGGCACGGGGACACACCAGGGTGCAGAATGGAAMTTGAATTCTCTCTTTGATCTTTCCTTGCTGTTCCCTTCAGGCTGGGATCCGGAATGAGCGTGTGGGGATGATTTCCACAGGCTCGTTGTGCTCAGGGGGTTAGAAACACAAAGCTCCCTGTTTGTTATCCACACCCTGGCTGGACTCTCCAGGAGTGATTTTATCCTGGCTTTGGGAGCTGGAGGAGCAGCAGGGTCTTTGTGGAATCACAGTTCTTTGTGGAATCATCAAATCCCAGACTGGTTTGGGTTGGAAGGGACCTTAAAGCCCATCCAGTGCCACCCCTGCCAYGGGCAGGGACACCTCCCACTATCCCAGGCTGCTCCAAGCCCCGTCCAGCCTGGCCTTGGACACTTCCAGGRGATAAGGCAGCCACAGCTTCTCTGGGCAGCCTGTGCCAGGGCTCACCAGAAGGAAAAGCCCCCCTGTGACCCCACTGTCACCCTGGATGGCAGCAGTGACCCGGAGCAGGGCTGGGCTCTGGGAGCAGCTGGAGCCTTTCAGCTGCAGCAATGATCCCTTTCAAGTCCAGTCTCTCCCTCCAAGCTGCTGTTGTTCAGGAGAGCCTGAACCAGATGGAAGCTGACGAGGTAAACATGGAAATAAAAAGCTCAGAAATGGCTTTAATGTTTACTTTGAAGCAAAGTTATTTTAATGAATTCCAATTAACGGTAAAAAAACAAAAAATCACTTTTGCTCGCTGGTCCCTATGGTTAACAAGGGATGCAGATGTTTTTTGCACTAATTGTTCTAATCTAAGTGTTTCCCTACTTTGCATTCCAAGTGCACCAGCTCCCATTGCCCCATGGTATTTAAACAGGAAAAAGTGATTCCATGATGCTTTATTTCCTCAAAATGCAGAACTAAAACCCGCTATACTTTGCATTTCAGCATTACCTGGCAAATTTTATGACCTTCTGAATTTAAAAAAAAAAGGCACAGTATGTCAAAGATCTTTTGCAACACAGTGATTAACCAAGACATTCCAATTTATTATTTTGTTTATTGGCAAAAAGTTTATTTCACCAAACTCTTCCAATGTTCCCCAAAAACTCCTCACCTGGATCTCCTGTTCAGTGAGGTCATCAAAGAGGTCTGAGGCAAAGATAAAGGAAACTCAAGGCCTGGATCTTCAGCTGTTGAAAGTCATTGTAAATCACGGAATTATAGACTTGGCTTGGAAGGGACCTCAAAGCCCATCCAGTGCCACCCCTGCCATGGGCAGGGACACCTTCCACTGTCCCAGGCTGCTCCAAGCCCCRTCCAACCTGGCCTTGGACACTTCCAGGGATTCAGGGGCAGCCACAGCTTCTCTGGACATCCTTTGGCAGTGCCTCTCCAACCTCACAGGGAGGAATTCCTCCCCCAATATCCCATCTCACCCTGCTCCCTGCCAGTGTGAAATCACGGAAATGAGTCAGGGATTAAACCACYGCGCTGCAGAAGAAATTTCTCAGCCTCACTTGACATCTTCAGTTGCTTCAGACAGGCAAATGTTCCAGGGGAATGTTTCTGCAGTTGGAGGGAAATTGCGAGGCTGCAAAGCGCAGTGATCCCGTCAGGAACGTGGCAGTCACGCTCCTGGCAAGGGAACGTTCCCTGGATTGTCTCGTTTGGCTCGGATCRGAGTCAGGAGGGGCCGTCTCGTGCTGCTTCCCTCGGGCTCCGCGAGCCCCAGCCCCCCGTTTGATTTTGGGTGTCCTACAAATGGCATTGCCGAGGCTCCTCCCGGCCGCTCCGGAGTCATGGGATCAGGGAATGCCTCCGGCTGGGAGCGCCCCCAGGGACCCTCTGTTAAAGCATTCCTTTATTTAAGGTAATCCAGGCAGTGCTTGGTGTGGGTCTGGTTTCAGTGGCCCACATAAGCCTGGTTAATTAGAACCTTCACCCATATTTGTATATAGGTATTTGTTTATGGGTATTTATTTACACATTGTCAGGTGCTGCTGCTGGTCACCAGAATTTCAGAGGRAAATCTTTCTGATCACAGAATCATGGAACTGTTTRGGCTGGAGGAGCCCTCTAAAACCACTGAGCCCTGTTCTTAACCAGTCACTCCCAACCCCCCTTGTGTGTATGCTCATATGTATGTATATATTAATGTGTAAATACATATGTATACTCTCTCTCTATATATATATATGCTCATAAACACACACAGGATGGTAGTTGGTAGCTCTTTTCACATTCATTAATGGCACTGATCTCTGCCATTATTCACAGTGCGGTGTCTGAGCTGGTTGCTGACGCCAGGTCTCTGYTCTGCTGCAACTTCCTGGGGTTGCTGCCACCCTCAGTGACCCCTCAGCTTCCCGAAACGACATTTCCAGGAGAGCAAACGGGGTTTGACCCGCAGCACTGGGATGTGTCAGTGGGCATCAGTGTGAACCCAGGACGTGCTTGGCTGAGGGCAGCAGTGACTGACACTGACCCCAGGGACTGTGGCACGGTCACATGGAATCCTGGAATGGTTGGGGCTGGAAGGGACCTAAAAACCACCTCATTCCACCCCTGCCATGGGCAGGGACACCTCCCACTATCCCAGGTTGTTCCAAGCCCTGGCCAACCCGGCCTTGGATGCTTCCAGGGATGGGGCAGCCACAGCTTCTCTGGGCAACCTGTGCCAGGGCCTGCCCACCCTCACAGGGAACAACTCCTTCCCAATATCCCATCTAAACCTACTCTCTTTCCGTTTGATGTAGCACCACAGTTAACCCTAAAAGTAGAGGATGTGCACGGAGTGAATGTGTATTCCTGCTTTTCCCACCCCAAACCATCCAGTTATTGCATGAATTGTTGCATTGACTGAAGAGAAAGCCAAACCCACTCTAGACCTCAGCTTCTCCCGAGCCAGTCTCCTTCCAAGGGCTCTGGAGGCCAGGCTGGACGGGGCTTGGAGCAACCTGGGGCAGTGGAAGGTGTCCCTGCCCACGGCAGGGGGTGGATGGGTTTAAGGTCCCTCCTTCCCAGGCAGGCAGGCTGAGATTCCAGGAGTTCCCTGAGATTCCCCGAGCTCCCTGAGGTTCCCTGAGCTCCCCGAGCTGCCCCGAGCTCCAGGCACGCCGCCAGGCGTGGAGCTGCAGGCGCCCCGGGGATCCTCTGCCGTGGCTCATGGGCTCCGAGCAGCGCCGGTCCCTTCCCGGTGAAGGGCAGGGAGAACGGGAGACACCCGCCCGCTGCGCGGGGGAGCTGCACAGCAGCCCGGAGCACGACTGCCAGCCAAGGGCATCCGCCGGGGGCCGAGCCGGCAGCAGCCAGGCTGTGGCAATCCGGAGAGGAATGGTGGGAAAAGGAGGAAAATGTCCACCCTCCCGACCCAGCAGCCCTTGGCCGCAGCACGTTTGTTGAAATTAATGCGACATAGGGAACCGAGAGGACATTGCTGGGATGATTTCAAATATCAAAACCTGATACATATATTTTTTTAATATTTTTTATATACATTTATATAAACGATGCTGTTCATGCTTGAGACAACCTGACTGCTGCTGCTGCATCAAAATTTTGCCCTGGGGAATAGCTGAAAAAAACCCAACCCTCGTGAAATGAAACTCACTTCATTTATTTTCCACTTCTGAAAATATAGAAGAGGAGTTTACAAATCCTTAACTGTTTTTTTGCCTTTTAAGAATTCAGAAGGAAACAATGGATCTGCAGTGAGGGTGCTCATTGTGTTTCAAACCCAGAAAAACATAAAAGCCAAGCACAGTATTTGCTGGAGGAAATGAGCTTTTATACAAATTACATGTTTATACAAAYTACAATTTTTATACAAATTACRATTTTAATTCAAATTACAAATATTTTGCGGAAATAAGCAGTGATGGTGCTGCTGAAGGAAGGGAGGGCAGGGAATCTGAGCAGCAGCCCAGGGGGAAGGAGGAAATCCCTGTCCACGGGGACGGAGCTGGGGAAGGAAGGAGATGGAGCAATGGATCAGGAGGTTGGCAGAGCTGCACGGGCTCGGGGGGAGCTGGGGGTCTCCAGGGGTTAATTCCGGCACCAAGTGAAGGTTTTAAAAGTCTTAACTCAGCCCTGCAGAACGATTCTCTGCAGGTCAGGCCCCCGGGAGAGCATGGCCCCACTCCCGGGACGCTCAGAGCTGTTCCTGTACCTGGTCTAGAGGAATGTGTGGGTTGTTACAGCCACAAGAGGCAGCAAACAGCCCAGAAACCTCTAAATTGAAGCTGTAAAAGGACCCGATGCGGCACATGTGGTCCCAGGCTGGTGTCACGCTGTGCCCAGAGCCGCGGTGACAGTGTCACCCTGCCCTGCGCCCCGGCCTGCCGCCCCTCCCGGGAGCTGACAGCTGTCACACTGTGCGAGGGGAAGGAAATTACGGGAACAATGACTCTGACACTTCAAAACCCGTTCTGAACAGAAAGGGGGTGGTTTGGAGGTTTTTCCCTGCCAGCTCCTCAGCTCCMGCAATTACAATGCCTTCCCTGCTCCAGGGGCTGACAGTTCCCAAGGCAGAACAATTTCCATGAGCAAAACCCTTCCCTGCTTTCCCTGCCAGGGGCCAATCCCAGTGACACCCCCCGGGTCCCATCCACGGTGTCCTGGCTGCTGCTCCCGCTGCAGGATTCCGTGCTGGAATGCAGAGGGATGCCCTGCCACGGGAAGGAGCCGTGTCCAGCAGCACTTCCATGGCTCTCCTGTCCCAGCAGCGAGTGGGGCCGGGCAGCTGCCCTGGATGCTGAGCCCACAAGCACCAGGACAGAGGGAAATTGGKCCCTGAACAGCAGCAAATAAGTGGTGTTAGATGTTGGTTTGGTTCAGACCTTCCCTCTCGCCCCAGTCCTTCTCCTCCCAGGAAACCTGCCCCTGCTACCTCCAGGTCTCCCCAGCACTGAAATTCCAAGAGAAAAACACTTGGRGGAAGCTCACATTGGCAGGATTTTAGGTTTTTTTTCAGGTCATTGACTGCATTTTGATGCAGCTGTCAGCACAGCACTGTCATATCTGTGCATAGTTGGCCAAATGCAGGGGTTTTAGCACCAAAAAGATGGGGATTTCTGGACACAGCAGAGATCACTCTGTGCCCCAGGGCACGAGGATCTCACAGAACCACAGAAGGTTTGGCTTGGGAGGGACCTTAAAGCCCATCCAGTGCCACCTCTGCCATGGGCAGGGACACCTTCCACTGTCCCAGGSTGCTCCAAGCCCCGTCCAGCCTGGTCTGGAGAGCRGTCCCAGGGCTCTGCTGCCCCTGCTGGCTCTGCACTGCTGTCACCCCTGTCTGAGTGGCAGCCCCAGCCCCCTGAGCCCATCCCATGGGGTTTGCCCTCGGGGGAGGTGTTCACGTGCAGCTTCCAGCACAAACCTGGTGCTGAGCCAGGCTCTCGGCACCCAGAGCGGCTCCGGGGAACGGACACAAGGCTGAAAGTCTCTGGGTAGGGCAGGAAGATGAAGGGACTGAGACCTGTCATCTGTTACAGTCAGTAATGGGCACGGAGTTCCCTCTCCCTGCTCCTGCAGAAACCACAGCCAAGCTTGATGCAGGGAGGTTCTGGGGAGTTCTGTAGATTTAGACTTTGTGGGTTTGTGAGGTGGGAAAAGGGGAAAATGGGAGGTGTGAAATGGGAAAACAAAGAACTCAGAGCTGGATGGGGCWGAGGGGAAAGAAACACAATTCTCACTGTGGCTTTAAACCAAAGAGTTCGAGCAAAAATCAAAGCAAAATAGGTGAAATGGCAAATAATAACAGCAGGTTGTAACAGGACTGAACACAGGCTGAGTTCTGCTTCGGAGCCGAGCACCAGGGGCTGTGGGACGGAATGGGGGCAGGTCCTGCACACAGGAACGGGGACAGGGCTGTTTCAGAGGGTTCCTCTGCAGCCCCTCGAGCTGCCTGTCAYGGCTTTTCTGGGCCTTTCACTGTATTTTCTCTCCTTCCCCCAAGAGTGCAGGATCATGGCAGGTTCTGGGGGTACAGAGCACCCAGGATGGTAAATTCAGCTTTATTGAACTTCGACAAGAACAAAGATTTCTGTGGCTGCCCCAGTGCTCGTGTAGGGACCAGCACTGCAACCCTCAACTGCAYGAGGCTGTGGCTGCCCCTGGATCCCTGGGAGYGTCCCAGGCCAGGCTGGATGGGGCTTGGAGCAGCCTGGGACAGTGGAAGGTGTCCCTGCCCATGGCAGGGGTGGGACTGGGTGGGCTTTGAGGTCCCTCCCCCCCAAACCTTTCCCTGCTTCCAAGGCAGGGCAGGTGCTCCCTGGCACACCCGTGGGAAGCAGGAGGTGAGGGCTGGGTGGTCGCTGCCCCCACTGCCCACGCCGGGGGGCAAATCCCACCCCCGGGAGAAGCCAGCACAGCAAGAGGGGATCCGAGGGTGGGAGAGGCAGGGCAGGGGCTCTGTGCAGGGTGAAGGTTTTCTGTGCTGCCCTGGGGAGTGGCCCCGAGGGGAGTGGGGGTTTCAGGGAGTCTCCAGGGRCTGCTGGTCCCTGGTCATGCCTGTGAAGAACATCCTCATTTTTCGGTGCTGTCTGTGCCTCACCCGTGTCTGTCCTTCCTTGGGGGAATGATTTGGGATCAGTCACGGCTCAGGGGTGCCTGAAACGTGTCCCTGGTGCTCTGTGCTGGCTCAGGGGCTTGGAGTGCTCCCCAYCCCTGCTGCTCTGGGCTGCTTTGCTCTGTGGTGGAGGAAACCACTCCTCAAATTCGGGATGTGTGGGAATTTTGGCCGCTCAGTAGGAGCTGTTTGCTTTTCCTCAGCCAGGGAGAAGACTTTGGGTACCAGGCTCTAATGAACTCATTAGCATTAGCTCCAGCCACATATTTTATGCAAATGCTGGATCAATTTATAAACTGCTCCTTCTTTTCAATTTGGGATGGGATAGTTATAAATACCCAGACCAAAAATAGGCTTCTTACAAAAGCTCTGGGCTCATTAGGAGGTCCAAAGGTGTGTTGATTTTTCCTGTGCATATATTAACTTSTCTGGTTTCAAGGATTCCCAGGGAATAATGTTATGGCTAGGCTTGGTGAGGGGCACAAGTGRTGGTGGTGGGGGTAAAAACCCCAATTTTTTCTATGTCGTTAATATTGTAAGAAAATAGAGGCCAATTTGAGCATGCAATGGGTTTTTCATTTTAGTTTTCTGTAGCTTTGTGCCTTCTCCTGACTCTTCAAGCCCCTCTGGTTTTGGGAGAAGGGTGAGGTGAGCAGGGTCCTTTCTCAGTCGTGTGTTCAACCTTAATGAAAAAGAATAAGCTCAAAATGAGGATGAGCTTTCCACTGCTCAGGGTGAGGCGCTGACCCCAATGTACCTGATTTTATATTAAAAACAAAGATGTGGTGCAATTCCATTTCTGCTGCATGTGTGGGGAGTCCAAGGCTGGCAGGAAAGGGTGGGAATGGCAGCATGGGCCGGGGGATTCTTGGCCTCACTGCTGGCCCTTAGAAAGGATGGTGTGTGGGGAAACAACACAAGGGTGCTGCTGCAGCAGCTGGCTGGGATTTCATCGGCACACCATGGAGCTGCCCTGGTTGGATCCAGCCTGGACCTGGCAGAGTGTGGGGGGGAAGTAAAAAAGGTCAAAATACAGTGAAAAGTTAGACTGGGTCCAGGAGATGAACCCCAGGATCCCTGGGAGCGTCCCAGGCCAGGCTGGAYGGGGCTCCGAGCAGCCTGGGATAGTGGGGACTGGATGGGCAACCCTGGGCGGGACTGGATGGGCTTTAGGGTCCCTTCCCACCCAAACCAGTGCGTGAGGAAAGGCAGGAGCAGTTTACACACTGAGTCACGAGTTCCCTAAGGATGCCCAGTGCTGGAACTGGACATGAACTTTTAAATTTGCCTTTCCAGGAGCTCTGAGTTCCCTCCTGAGCACAGCCCTTGTCTCACTGGGACGTGCTGCAGCCATGGGGTGTGGCAGAGCGGCTCCCCGTGATGGAGCCACGCTCAGCTCTSATTTCTCTGCGAGAGGAGTCGCTGCCATCGCTAATTGCACGTCCCCAGGTAATGMAGCGCAGGGGGATTCATGCAGAGGGCTGTGAAGCCATGCAGGACGGASAGAGACCCAAAGCTGAGCTGTGCTGGGGCCACAGGAGCTGCATCCCGCAGGGAATCTCCCGTCCCGGAGTGTCGGGCTGTGCTCGCCGTGCCTGGTTTGCCGGGTAATGTTCCGTCCCCATTGTGGGGCAAACCCAAACACGGGGAAGGCTCCTTTAGGAGGGTCACGGCGCTGAAGAGCTGCCAAAAGTGAGTGGAAGACCTGAAAAAAGCACCCCTGAATAACAAAAGAGCAGCACTCATGGCACTCATGAGGCAACCTCCGTGAGTTTGGCGATTCCTGAATCAAGCCCCAGAAGCACCAATGGYTTCTCTATGGACCCAAGGGCAGTTTTGCTCCTTCCTGCTGCCCTACGGCGAGCCCTGGCTGCAGTGTCTGTCTGTCTGTCCGTGGCAGCTCCATACCTGCTGTCCCTGCCGTGCCCCGCTGCGGGCACTGGGCCGGGCTCCGCTCTGTTCCGTGCGATTGCCGCGGGCTGCGGGAGCCGGCTGTGGGTGCCCGTCCTGGCGCACAGAGCCGCAGGCGGATAAAGGATGGGTGTTGATGGACCASGGCTGAGATGGACGTCCAAAACTCTTTCTTTGCCTGAGGAAAATAACCCATGGGCTCGTGCAGGTGGTGGGATTGAGCCACTGAGCGGGGTGGGCTCTCTGTGGGATGGGGCCCTGGGCGCAGGGAATTGTGTTGTCTGTCGGAGGTCAGCTCTCACTCCCCCCGACTCACATCTGGCCACAGGAAACAACCCCCTGTCTCCGTRTTTATTCTTTGTTTGTGTGCTGTTGTCTCGCCTGTTTTGAAATGCTCTCGTTTCCCGCTGGTTTTTGCCCGRGTGTCTCGGCGTGGGTTAAACAAACCCAGTCGGGGGCTGCAGTGATCCCTGGAGCGATCCCTGGGCACAGCTGGGCATCCCCAGCTGCAGTTCCCTGGCGCTGTTTGTTCTCTGGACCTGCCAAGGATTGAAGTGAGTGGAGAAACAGAGCAGAGTCGGGGACTGAACCTGCAGGAATCCTCTGGGAACCGGTGCCTCACTGAGGAATAAAGCCTGTGTTCCAGCCATCCCAAAGGAAGGAGAGGGGAGGGTTTGGGGAGCCCTGGCAGGCTGTGCGTCCACGCTGGCTTCCCCTAAGTTTGGAACGCTTCAGGAATTGGCTGCACCGAGGTTTGTGCGYGGCAGCAATATCCCCGCTCGTAACCTGTATCCTGCCCGTGGTGGGAGCACCCTCTCTCCCTCCTCAGCGTCTCCTGAGCAGAACCAGGGCTGTAACCCAGGAGCTCAGCGAGCTGCTGCTGCCCCTCAGCCGCTGGGGATGAACAGGAACGGAGCCTTTCTGCAGAGAGCTCAGTGCCTGATGAACTCCGGGGTAACGCTGATTGCAATCAGCTCTCTGGCCAGAGCTCCCAAAGAGAGGGCTCTGCTCTGCTGCAAAACAGCCCCGAGATGGGAGCACACATCTCCTGCCAGCTGYCCAATGAATATTAATCTGCTCGTAATAAACTGTCTCATAAATAATGCCAGCTTCATGAAATGGGGGAGTTTAAGGTATTGCGAAGTTAAATGAACCATTAGTGATGTGTCTCTTAGAAGTACCACCAGTGATTGGATTGTTTCAGAGAGTTTTCCATCATGGACTTGGATTCATTTATGAGCATGTGACAAAGAATCTTTAACTTTTGTTCCTTATCCGTCTTTTTATTGTTTCCATTGGAAGGTTAGAGGGATCGATGTTGGATGGCAGTGGCTGTGGCCCGTTTCTGAGGATGAAAAGACTGCAATGCTGCCAGTCAGTGACGAACACAAAGCAGGAGATGGCAAAGCAGCTCCATAAAATGAGGGCTGAGGATGTCTGAGTTGAGATTTTTGGATCTTAAATTCCCTGCCTTAGCCAGGACAAGGCTTTCAGCTATCCTCAGTTCCCCATGCTGTAAACTAAGGATGCCATTCCCTATTTTGTTTGAAAAACCCTTTCTTGATGAGAATTCCTGGGCATGCCTGACCTTTCTGCATGAGTGGGAGAACTCACTCAGGGGAGGAAGTTCTGTTGCGTGACTTTTTTAATACCAAAAAGTTAGCCAAGTTTAATCAAATTCATCTTAGATAAGTAAAAAATAAAATGAAAGAATGGTTTGGGTTAGAAGGGACCTCCAKGACCGTCCAGTGCCACCCCCTGCCATGGGCAGGGACACCTTCCACTGTCCCAGGTTGCTCCAAGCCCCATCCAGCCYGGCCTTGGACACTTCCAGGGGCTCCAGCCCTGCCCCGGGCAGCTGTGCCAGGTCTGGACAACCCTTTCCATGAAGAATCTTTTCCTAATCTGAGCATGCTTCCATCGCTGTCTCATTTTGAAGTAGAACATGTTGTTGTAGGTGAGCATCAGGTGGGCGAGATGGAGATTTGCCTCTGAAATCACAGAAATAGTCAAACCACATGAGCTTAATTATCAATCACTGAAACTGCAGAGAAAAATTTGTGAAACTGCTTCCTCCAAAATAAAAGGTCTAATAAACTGTGGAAAAAGCAATTTTAAGGAAAATGTTTATCACRGTGAGGTGATTTATTCCCTGGGAACCACTCTCAGCTTGACTTTTCGGAAGCTCTCAGTACAAACCAATAAATTGCTACTTTAAGCCATGAAAAATTTCGCAGTAGACAAAGTCACAGTGACAGTGGCCTACTTTAATCCGCCATTTAAAGCATATTAAAGACCGACCTCTTTGTGGGTATAGTTTTTAAATCTGTTGGCGTGCCTGGTTCTAGGAATAGCTGCGGGATTGCTGGAATTCTCCCCTCTCTCGTGTGGAAGAGCACAAGCTCCGCGTGGGGAAGGAAACGCTCCGGTTTCTGTTTGCCTCCTGTAATCCCGGGACGGAGCGAGGTTCTCCTTGGGTGAGCACGGGGCAGGGAGCTGCTGTGTCAGCACCTTCCCTCCAGTTCCAAACGCCGCCCGGGTTTCCTGGGCATGAAGAAAGAACAGGTTACAGCTCCGTAAAACCTGCACGGACCCAACGCTTGCAGCCCAGCCCTGGCCATTTGCCCCGCCCTGGGATGCACATCCCTCCTCCCCGGGCGCAGCCGTGGGAMTGTCGGGAAGCAGCAAAGATGGAGGTTCTTTGTAGAGGTGATTTTTCACTTTGTTCTCTGATAGGAAATTAATGAGGCCATTATCAGGGCTCAGCAGCAGCAGGTTGCCATGTGGCTCTCGGCTGTGTGGGCGTAGTCCTGAAGGTTTTCTGAATCTTTTAATTACCAGCCATGAGTGTAGCAGAGCCTGGAGGAGACTGGTGTCCATGGAGGAAAACAGGAACACTGTCTGGATGGGGGCTGTGGGAATGTCTCGGTGCCTGCAGCCAAACCTGCTCCACACAGGCTCTGGGAGAAATAAACCCAGGAAGACAATTCCACGGCTTTGAATCATCCTTGCCGAAGCAGTGGGGATGTACAACATTCTGCTTTTAATTTTAACGATCTCATCAAATCTGCCTTCCACAGAGGGGGGTTCACAGGGCCTTTAGCATTGCCAATATTTTTTTCTCCAGTAAAAGCAACCTTTTATGTGTTCCCTCCTGAAAAAAACCCCAAACCCTTCCTGTTTTCAYTTGGCTCATCTGATTTTTATACAAATTTTAAAGGTTTGGTGCTGAAGAGCAGAAACCCCCTCAGCCACACACAGGTTGGGTGTCATTCCTCAGCTGTCCCTGGCAAAGGAAAACCCTAATCCCTGTCTCCRTTGGCAGCTGCTGCCCCCATCACCCAGGGCAGACTGGGAGACCCCTCCTCAGTTTGGAGTGAGGTGCTGCTGAGGTCTGGTGGGGGCTGAGAAGTGCAGGGTCTGGTTCATAGTCCTTATTTATATATTTTTATATCAAATAAGCCCCCCTAGACCTCAAACCCAAGCAGACTTTTGTGGGGGGCTTCCTGGACCACATCTCCATTTGGTGGGGAAATAAAGCACTCTGGGRCCTTGGGACACCAAATTTCCTTTAMAAATCCAGCATGTAAGGACTTGGGGCTGCTTTTTATTTGCTAGCTCGAAAGACTGAACAATTTAAATGTTGCCTCTGCCCAGGAGCCCTGATCCCCACTGGCCACGTTGTCATTTCAGGCTGACACTGCTCCAAAGCTGATTGTGCAAAGCAGCAGGGGAATGAGAGGRGAAATGGGCACAGTGAGCCAGAGGAGTTCAGCCACTTCCATGGGGGGGAAAAGGGGGATAATGGGAGCTGTAGTGCACAAAAATGCATAGACTTGGGACTTTGGACCTTTCCTTATCGGAAGAAAATTCCAGCACATAATTCTGCCCTGAAGTGGAGAAACCCCAAAGCATTGGGTGTTTTGTCTGTAGCTTTGAACAACAGCAGCATTTCAAATATTGTGGATTCCTCGTCCCTGGAAGTGTCCCAGGCCAGGTTGGACGAGGCTTGGAGCAGCCTGGGATAGTGGAAGGTGTCCCTGCCCATGGCAGGGCTGGCACTGGATGGGCTTTAAGGTCCCTTCCCACCCAAACCATTCCGTGATTCCATGATTCTCTCCTATAATGTTCCCCATGGTGAGGTGGTGTCTCTGGCAAATCTTAAATGTCACAAAGATTGTTGAAGTTGGAGATTTTGAGCGGCATTTGCTGCCCTGAAAACCCCACCAGCTCTTCCTGTTTCATGGCAATCTTTAAATCATCCTTGTGCAAATGTGGATAGAAATTGCTGCACATAATTTTTATTCTGAGGACAGGCATTAGTTAACAAAAGAAATGAACCCCCCCACCTAACAGCCTGTAATAACTCACAATGTCAGCTCCTAAATTGTGTTTCTGTGGCAGTGAGATTGGCACTGAGATCACACAAAGGTTTTCCTCCCAGGGAGGGCCTGGGAGACCTGAATATTCCATTGTGTTGATGAAGACAAATCCCCACCACGTTCAGCTGCAGTGGGTTAATGTCTGAGTGTGTTTCCTCAGGAATATGATGATAAATGAAATTGGTGGGTGTTGGGCAGACTCCTGAGCAGCTGATCAGTGCAAGGTTCCGGGGTCACACGCAGACCTTACCCACCCATAAATACATTCTGTAYGTAATTCCGTATGAAGTTGCTGCCATCATCTCCGCCGGTGTTCCTCGCCCTCCAAGTTCACCTGTGGGGTTTGGGGCTTTTCCAGACCTGCCTTTGCTCAGGAGTTGGACTCGAGTCCTGTGGGTCCCTTCAAACTCAGATGTTCTGTGATTCTGTGATTCACCCCAGGACTTCACTGACTTTCAAATTTCCCCTGGAACAACCCAGTTCCGGCCAACCTGGGTTCCATCATGTAAGAAGTGTTCACTTGTGAGGTGATTTAAAACTTGTTTTTCTTTTAACTGAGTTTCCTTGTTCTCTTCCTTTCATTGTTTTCTCTCTATCATCAGTTCTCACGTGTTTTACCCACCCATCTATCCCCCTCATGCTTTACTTATCCTTCTTTCCATTTCTTGCCCCCTTAATGACAAGACAGGACAAGGAGCAATGGCTTTAAGCTGGGCTTTAAGGAGGGCAGGACTAGATTGGATTTTAGGAGGAAATTCCTCCCTGTGAGGGTGGGGAGGCCCTGGCACAGGGTGCCCAGAGAARCTGTGGCTGCCTGGATCCCTGGCAGTGTCCCAGGCCAGGCTGGACGGGGCTTGGAGCAGCCTGGGACAGTGGAAGGTGTCCCTGCCCATGGCAGGGGTGGGTCTSGATGTGCTTTAATGTCCCTCCCAACCCAAACTATCCTGGGATTCTGTGATCTTCCATCACTCCTCCCTCTCTGCTTTTTCCTAACATTACTTTGCTGCATTTCCTTTTGATACCATTTTTCCAGCACTACTTTCTGGATACACCTTTTGAAAAGCTGGGAGGGTGCCAGGGTGGAGAGAGATCCTTGGGATGAGGTCACATCCCCTCCCTGTTTCCATCCATGCAAAACCCCAATTCCTGCTGCCAGCCTTGAGTCCAGATGTGCCTTCCACACCCTCTCAGTGCAATCCAGGAGTTGGTCCCACAGGAAAGCTGCATCCAGGGACGAACCTTGCTGGGAATGTGGTGACCTCTGTCCCATCCAGGCTCTCGTCGGGTTGGGAGCAGGGAAAGGTGGACCTGGGGATGCTCCTCTGCACCGGTGAAGCACTGGGTGGATGTCCATGGAAAAGTTTCTCCTACTGTTATCTCCCTACTTCTGTARTGCTACCAAAAGGAGGGAGAGAGGGAGAAAAAAGTGATTCAGAATGTGTTGGACTCAAGAGAATGCTGCTCCTGCCTCAAACACAGCTTGACCATCTATGGAAGAATTATGATCTATTTAGTTTAATATTTCAGACTTCTTCACTTTCAGCRAGTGCAGCAGTAATGAGTCACTGACCCTGGAAAAATATCACTGATTTGATTAATTAGCACTTAAAAAGGACTCTTCAGAAAGGCAACTTTCAAAGGTTGGGAAYAATGCTGGTATTTTATTTGTCCTTTCATTAGCTGGAGCACTAAGGAATTCTGACATGAGTTTTATGTGATTACTTTCCAGTTGGTGCAGTGCAACCCCTGATGAGGCCACTTTGAGCAGAAATATTACCATGTGTAGATCAGAAGGGAAATTCAAAGGGAAGAAGGTTGAATTCCTCKTTCAATTTAACTTTTTACAATGAGGAAGCAGGGGATTTCGCCAGGGTGGGTAATGTAGAGTTTTCTTTTCTGCTCAGCTGCCCCACCAAATCTGGGGTCTTGTGGCATTATGGACAGGTTTGGGTTGGAGGGACCTCAAAGCCCATCCAGTCCCACTCCTGCCATGGGCAGGGACACCTTCCACTATCCCAGGCTGCTCCAAGCCCCGTCCAGCCTGGCCTTGGACACTTCCAGGGATCCAGGGGCAGCCACAGCTTCTCTGGGCACTCTGTGCCAGGGCCTCACCTCTCTYGCTGTGAAACACTTCCCTAGAGAGTTCCCAGAGAGGCTCATCGGTGGCTGCAGCTAATTAACGAGTTGGACAAGGCTTCCTTTACGTGTGGGATTTGCCGTGCTCCGGGAGCACAGAGCCCTGGCGTGAGCAGTGCGTGTGGAGACGCTCCCGGGCGGGGGAGCCCAGCGGGTCCCGGAGGAGCTTGGCTGGGATGGAAGCTCTCCCGCGGGACACGGGGTGTTGGTGTCTGCAGGAGCCCCCAGAGGGTCCCAGCCGCTGGGCTGGGGACAGGAGCTCGTCCCTGCTGGCTGCCTGGAGCTGGCCTTGCTGCACCTTGGGCACAGCCAGCCAAGGAAGGATAAAGAGCCCTGGGAAAGCTCCGGTGGAATTGCAGGAGACAGCGCCATTCCAGCCTCCTCCTGCTCGCCCCATCCCTCCTTTCCCATCCCTGCAAGCCCTGACTGGGTGTCCCTGGCCCTTTCCACAGGCCCTGGTTCGTGTGAGGCCCATCCTCGTCACTGCATTCCCAGGGAGTGCTGCTGCCAGGGAAGGGCTCCCCGAGCACCATGGGCTGTTCCCCCAATGGGATTGCTGGGCTGAAAATGAGTCTTGGGGCTTTCCTGCTTTCCAGGACAGCAAAGCTGGATTTTAAAGGGAGACGTGGAGGGAAGGTCTGGCAGGAGAAGCTCTGCTTGGCTATGGGCACCTCACAGGGAGCTGGGAAGGAATTCCCAGTTTCCCCTGAGAACTGGGAGGCTGGGGCTGGGTGATGGGCGCAGATAAACTCCTTGAGTGGGATAGAGCTGAAATAGGGGAGTGGTGTGAGAAGTGTGGCCAACTGCTGGTCATTTGGTTGCCCTTAAGGACACTGGACTTGGATTGGGTCTGATCATCCAAGTGGGATGAGCTAGGGAGGATTCCATGTCCAATTCCAAGCACCTCGATGATTCAAGAAGCCCCCAAACAGTCTCAGATTAATCAACACCGCAGGGTTTCATGGAGTCCATAAATTCACTCAACGAATTCACATTTCCAGCCTTTGCCTGTCCTGTCCTTGGAAGATGCTGGGAAGGAAAGGGGGAAAAGCATCTTTCCCTTTGGTTTCACCCGGGGCTGGCAGTGCTGTGCCGTTATTTGGGGTTTGATCTGAACCAGTCGCAGTGTTATCMTTGCGTGATGCGATTAGTTACGCGTTGATTGGGTTAATTGGACTGTGCTGGGTGGTGCTCGGCCAGGCGCTCTGTAACGGGACAGACAGGGATGGGGCACAGGGAACGACGGGGCAGACGCGTCCTGGCTGCCCCGCTCTGGGGCGGCTGTGCGCAGAGCGGGCTCTGCCTTCGCCCGCTGAACTCCGCGGGAGCGGCGCCTGCGCCCCCGGGGCGTCCTTTGATCCGTGCTGCTCGTGTTGGATCGGATTAAATCTGCTTTAATCACCGCGCTCGGCCGCGCTCGGATTAGGGAGCGGAGTTAATGCTACGAGCAGGGAAATAATGAGGCCGATCCCGCTGTGGTGCCGCTGCCGCAGCCCCCTCAGCCGGGCGGAGCAGGGCTGTGGGGTGAGGGACGGGCTCGGGGGGACCGTGGGGCGCKGCTGGGCCGGGGCTGCGCTTGGAGGGCTTTTCTCAGCTGAGCGACCCCCTGGACCTGTGCCTGGCTGGAGCAGGACTGCCTGGGTCCTGCAGGATGTCACAAATCAGCAGGAAAGTGGGATGTTTGTTAAAGCTGTCTGAACTCCTGCGGAGTTTGTCACTTGTCACRGGGGCACGGTCAGGGCAGGGCCTCTGGGGTGCAGAGCTGCTGTCCTGGGCAGCTGGGCCTTCCCCCAGCACCCTCTGTGTGTGGGGAGAGTGGGGAACTCCAGCTGCAAACTGCATACACTGACATGGACCACGGTGCTCGGATCCAGCAGATCCCAGCTCTGGGTGCTCCGTGACGGTGGAGTCAGCCTGGGGAAGAGAAGGCTCCAGGGAGACCTCGGAGCCACTTCCAGTGTCTAAAGGGGCTCCAGGAGAGCTGGAGAGGGTCTTGGGACAAGGCATGGAGGGACAGGACACAGGGAATGGCTTCCCAGTGCCAGAGGGCAAGGTCAGATGAGATATTGGGAAGGAATTCCTCCCTGGGAGGGTGGGGAGGCCCTGGCACAGGTTGCCCAGAGAAGCTGTGGCTGCCCCTGGATCCCTGGAAGTGTCCAAGTCCGGGTTGGATGGGGCTTGGAGCAGCCTGGRAYAGTGGAAGGTGTYCCTGCCCATGGCAGGCATGGCACTGGATGGGCTTTGAGGTCCTTCCAATCCAAACCATTCCATGATCCTATGGATTAGAGAAGCAGARTGAACTGGTGTAAAGCCCAAGGCTGATGTGGGATGCTCCATCTCGGGATCCATCAGGATCAACCCTTGCTCCAGGGACAGACTGGCCCCACCAGGACCAGCAGTGGAGCACTGAGGGCTCAGGGAGCTGGTGGGAAATCCTCCTGCTCCYCTCATCCCATGGGAAAAGAAAGCTTCCCCCTGTCCCCTGTGATGGCCCATCATGGCACATCCTCCTGCTGCAGTCAGGCACTGAGGAGAGTGTTGGCTTGGGGTTTTTTTACAGCTTTTATTGGTATTCAACAAACAATAATAATGTAATCAGAGCGATCAAATCCTCAAGTACTGTCAAATTATTTCTGGGAGATGAAAGCATGAAATGTTCTGTGCTCCTGGCAGTTTGTGCTACAGAAACGGAGCAAACTGGAGGGTTTGATAACGCATTAATGGGACTGGTTTTAAGGAGAGCTGTGTGAAATGCCACATTTCCCTGTCACAGGAGCAGTGGGGGTGTTTTTCCTGCTGTTTGATGTGTGGGGGTTTTCTTCTCCATCTCTGGCCATCGTTCTCAGCCCTGGCACAAATCCCTGCACGTTCCCAGCAGTGCAGCAGCACCCCCCGGCCCCCTCGTCCTGCTCGGGGTGGGCTGAGCTCCCCTTATGGACCAGGGAGTTACAGAAACTGCCCCTCGGGGTGAGACCTCAGAGATGGGGGAGCCAAACCCCGCCGGGGTGAGACCTTTGGGTATCCGTGGAACTCCCAGGGAATGAAATAGATACAGCTAAAAGACTTTCACCGTTTATTTGTCCATCCTCGTAAGACTTGCTGTGGTTTTTAGGGTGTGTAATGTGCCCTAAGGAGAGCTGAACATCAAACAAGGCTTTGGAGGTGCGGTGGGAGCTGGGCTGAGAGTCTGCCTCGGTCATGGATCACAGACAGGGACAGCTTTCCTGCTTCTTCCGCAGGAAAAATAATTGGCAGATTTATGGTGAAATAAGGGTGACATAAGAGAGTGACAGCAAAAACCAGAGCGGCTGCAGAGCAGTGTCCAARCTGATGCTTTGGGAAGCATCACACCCCACTGAGGGGTGCAGGACAGACTCCTCTGCTGTGTCCCCAGGGTGGGGRCAGCTGCCACCACCCCTCTGCTCACTGGCACCTCAGCGAGGCTTCCAGAGGCCGAGGCTGTGTGTGTCAGCCTGGGCAGGGCAACCAGGGGAGCCCTGGGCAGGGGAATGACGGGATCCCTGGGCAGGRGAACCAGGGAATCCCTGGGCAAGCCCCTGGCAGGGAAGGCTCCAGCTCTGGACGGTGCTGGGAAGGACAAGGGACGATGCTCAGCCCACAGTGGTTGTGTTTCAGGGGGGCAGGAGGTGGTGATTTTATTTCTTTGTTAACGAAAGAACTTCTCCCTTTGGACCAAACCTTCCCTCCTGGGCAGGGGCAGCTGTCCCTGGAAATGTCCCCCTTGCCCCACGTGAGGAGAGACCTCTCGAGTTCTGCTGCCTCACTGCCATAAATGTGGGGGATTTTAATCCACAGAGTTAATTGTGGGATGATCTAAGTGGATAAAYAGTTCCTCAGGAATGGTGTTAAACTCTCCTGGTGTGCTGGCTGTGTTGATGAAAACGTTGGATGTCACTTAGAAATATTTGTGTTTGGGCTGGTTTTCGTTGGGAAGTTACAGGGGAATCCATTCCAGCTTCTTCCCATGTCCACCCCTACCGCATGTGGTCTCACAGGCCATTATTGTATTAAATTTTCTCTGAAAAAAACCATAAAAAAACTGGAAAGGACTTAGAGAAACCAAGAAAAAACCCAAGGCAAAGCCCAAAAGAGCCCACAAAAGGCTGTGGTACCTCAGGGACCTTCCCCCACTTTCTTGATGGTCACAACAACAGACACAACTTCATTACCAAGAATTCCCATGGCAGATGGAATTGTCACCTGCCAGCAGGACCCTCTGGAATTGATTCCCTTTTCCCTTCAGGATTTTGTTTGTTGATTGAGCTTTGCTTGCATGAAAGCATTTCTTTTTTCCTTCAATTTTCAGCTGCTCAAAAATATCCTAAAAAGAAACTGAGTTGGTTTTTTTTCCTCTCCAGTAGAATGGCACTACCAGCAGTTGCTCAGGCTATTTTTAAATTAAACAGAGCCGAGGAATTTTCTAATAGGAAGGGAGGATTTCAGTCAGTATTGTCCCCCTTAAAGCCCAAGCCCAAAGCAAGATGCTTTCCCCATCCCTGGCTGTTCCTTTTGGAGAGGGAAGGAACAAGTCTGTTGTGCCAGGCATGRGGTTMTTTTCTTGGTTTGTTTTTTTATTGTAAAGCTTTTGTCTTCAATTTGCAGTATGCAAGGTGCCTGGAGAATCCAATGCTTTACAAGGTCAATCACAAATCTTAGCAGAAAAAGTGATGCTTTTAGTGGCTGTGTGTGCATTTCCTAAAAAAACCACAGTAGCTGATTTTTTAAAGTTGCTTAGAAATCAAGGAATCRTGGAATGGTTTGTGTTGGAAGGACCATAAATATCATCCCATTCCATCCCCTGCTGTGGGTGTTGGAACTTCCAGGGATGAGGCAGCCACAGCTTCTCTGGGCAACCTGTGCCAGGGCCTCCCCACCCTCCCAGGGAGGAATTCCTTCCCAATATCCCATCTATCCTTGCCCTCTGGCAGTGGGAAGCCATTCCMTGTGTCCTGTCCCTCCATCCCTTGTCCCAAGTCCCTCTCCAGCTCTCCTGGAGCCCCTTTAGGCATTGGAAGTGGCTCTGAGSTCTCCCTGGAGCCTTCTCCTCTCCAGGCTGAGGGTGTTCCGGGGCTCCCCGGGGTTCCCCACAGCTCCTCAGGAGCTCGGAGCAGGGATTCTGATGGAAGTGTTTGTTCTCAGCAGGGCTTCGTGTCCCACCTCATTCCTCAGTGGATGGCTGGGCGCTTCCCCTGTGTGCAGAGCGGGAGCCTTCCGTGCAGCCCCTGGGGGACTGGCCGTGTCCCTGCGTCCCTGCAGCTCATCCTGGAGCTCACCAGCCTCTCCGGGACCACCGGGAAAGCTCCGGATCGGGAGGAGGCAAAAGGCAGCGTCCAGCTCTGCTCCAGGGCTTGCCAAGCCTGGATTGCAGGACGAGGGGCTGGGATGGGATAAACGGCCTAAACCGGAGCCGACTGCAAAGGAAAATCACCCTGAAAGGGGTGATTCGGCGGCGAGGAAGAGCGGCTGCAGCGAGGAGAGGTGRGGAAGCTCCGTGCTGGGAATGCTCCTGCGGGAGCGGAGCACAGCCCATTTCAGCTGAGTGCCTGTGCGGCCATTCCCGGGCTTTAGTGCCGGGGAAATTACACGGGAAGGCTTCCAGATGGAATAATGAGCTCTTGGTACGTTTCTGTGTCGCTTGACACTGCTATTCCCACATTTGCTTCCCGAATGGTTTTGGAGGGAAGTGTGGGATGTGGGGCTCTGTCTCCACCACGGAATCCGGAGCAATGGTGATGTTACTTAAGAGCAATAATCTGGGAAGGGAAATAATTAGGAAACAAAAGTGTATTAAAGTTACTGTGAAGAGGATAAAGCCCATAAAACCGTAATTGCTCAGCTGATAAAGGSAAGTTTAAAACTTGCAATCAGCTCTGACGTAATTGTGTTAATGTGGGGAGGTAAAAACACCCAATTAAGGAGCCAAAGCCATGTGTTTTACCTGGGAATGATGGATGAAAAGCAGAGCCGGGGATGATTTCCCCCGTGTCACACCCAAGTGTCCACGAGTCCCCTCCCTGCCCTCATGGATTTAACCCCTGGGACTGAGTCTGGGATCCTGTGTCCAGTGCTGGTCCCTCACTGCAAGAAGGACATGGAGGGGCTGGAGCATGTCCAGGGAAGGGAACAGAGCTGGGAAGGGGCTGGAGCCCCAGGAGCGGCTGAGGGAGCTGGGAAAGGGGCTCAGCCTGGAGAAAAGGAGGCTCCGGGGGGACCTTCTGGCTCTGCACAACTCCTGACAGGAGGGGGCAGCCAGGGGGGGTCGGGCTCTGCTCCCAGGGAACAGGGACAGGAGGGGAGGGAACAGCCTCAAGCTGTGCCAGGGGAGGCTCAGGTTGGACACCAGCAGGAATTTCCTCATGGAAAGGGTGGTCAGGCCTTGGCAGGGGCTGCCCAGGGCAGTGTTGGAGTGCCCATCCCTGGAGGTGTCCAAGGACGGCCTGGCCGTGGCACTCAGTGCTCTGGGCTGGGGACAAGGTGGGGAATTGGGCACAGCTTGGACTCCATGGGCTGGGAGGGCTTTTCCAGCCTCAGGGGTTCTGGGATTCCATGCTGACACAACCATCCCTCAAGGACCAGCAGTCCCTGTCCATACTGGAACCAGCAGCTCCAGGACAAACCTGGTGTCCCGTGGGCAGGCTCGAGGAGGTTCTGCAGGACCAGCCGTGCTCAGGGCCCGTTCCCAGCCCTCTGCCAAGCTCACCACGCTGTTCCCGCTGTTCCAGCACCTCAGGGCTGTTCCCACTGTTCCTGTTATTTCTAAGGTCCACCCTGAGTGGGAATAAAGCAGCTTTTGTGCAGGCCTTGTGACTCTGAGACAAGCTGTGGGCTTGCTCTGGTGTCTGATCAGTCAATGCAGTGCTGCTCCCGTCTCTTTTTGGAAAACAGCATTTTCCTAACCAGAGCTTCAGCAGTAATGAAGGTTTGCTTAGAGCTGTAGGAACTGGTGTGAAAACTTCCCTTCCTCCAGCTTCCATGCAAGCCACGGGGAGTTGTTCCACTCAGCCCTGCTGCCTACAGCAGGGAGGAGAGGACAGTGTTCTGTCCCTGCAGGATGAAATGTAGCTCTTGGCAGTGAAAAGCCAAGTGGCTGAGGATGTGATGGGGTTTGCTGGGCTGTGGCACCTTCTGCTGCCCTGCTGGTGCTGGGGAGTGTCAGCGTGGTCACTGCTCCTCACCCTTTCTTGGTAAATCAGCCYGGAATAATTTGGATCTTTCTATTCTAATCCCTACTGTGAGTTTTCCTGCAAGGGGGTTCAGTGCCTGCCCACCAAGTGCCCCTTCAGAGCAGCAGGCAGGGGTGAGATGGCACCATCAGCTGATGGTTTGGGTTCCAGGGCTGTCTGAACAGCAGGATGTTGGACTGGCAGGGGACATGGAGCTTCTCACCCAAACATTCTGCTGAAATGCGTGAAAGAGTTAATTTCCAGACGAGTTTTTTGGAGTGAACTCATTGATCTGACTTCACTGAGAAGCTGCAATGCTCAGAATTCCTTCCTTAGCTCCCTGAGGTTCCTGGAATGCTTATGAGATGAGTGGTGGTGCAGAGGACCAGATCTCCAGGCTTTCAGGGATGGCTGAGAATGTAAATCAGGGAAGCATGCCTGGAAACACCCGGGGCTGTAGCAGCTGCAAACCACCTTCTCCTCAAACCATCTCCTCCTCCAACCACCTTCTCCTCAGACCACCTGCTCCCCAGAGCCTTGGTGCCACACTGTGCCTCGGTGTTTTGGAGGAGTAAGAGGCGCCAGGCTGGCTCTGGGCACGCTGTGTTTCTGCAGTGTCTCCTTGGAGATCCACAGATGGCTCCAGACAATCTGCTGGCTCTGGAAAGATGGGAGGGAGTGAGGAAATGTGTCTGTCTCTGCTGTGGTCAGCAGTGCCTGCCAGGAGTGTCTCCCATGGAAAGGGGAAGTGTTGGCCCCAGGGAAGCCCTGAGGGCCCTTCTGGAGCATCGGACCAGCCCCAGGGTAGCAGATTCACAGAATCAGGGAACCCCAGACTGGTTTGGGTGGGAAGGACCCTAAACCCATCCAGTCCCACTCCTGCCATGGGCAGGGACACCTTCCACTATCCCAGGTTGCTCCAAGCCCCGTCCAACCTGGCCTGGGTCACTTCCAGGGATCCAGGGGCAGCCCCAGCTGCTCTGTGCCAGGATCAGTGGCATCACAGTGCTGGTGCTTGAGGGGGGCATCTGCCTCCCTGGCATCTGTTCCCTGGCATTATGGGGGAGTTCCCTCCCTSAATGTCACAAGCTGAGGGCATCCCCGAGGGTGTTTAGTGAATTCCAGGTGGGTGTGGAGATGGTTTCAGCCATCCCCACCCTGTTCATGGATGTAGAGGGGAGATGAGTTGCTGCATCTGCAGATGGCTCAGCCCCAAATTTCCCATAGAAACTTTTTGGAGTGTTTTAAATGGATACTCAGATCAAAGTGAGCCATGTGTGCTCTCAGGAGCGCTCTGGCACCAAGGGGTGCAGAGGCAGATACCTTTATCCTGCTTTTCTTTTTTCCTCCTGCTTCTGTGGATGGCACTGGGAATGACTCCCCGAAGGGTTAAATCCCGCTGGAGGTGTATTCCAAGGGACTCCTCACACAGCAACCCTTCCCTGACCTGCCTGTGCTCTTTATTCTCCAATTCACAAAGAGAATGTTTCCAGCCTCTCCCTCTCTGTCTCTCACATGCACACACAAAAGATGCCATTTTTTTTTGTATTTCTCTGGGTTTGAATGTTTTCTGTTCCTTTTCACAGCTACCTGAAGTGATCCTCTGTGTGCAAACCCTGCCGAGCCTTRCCCTGGATCTGGGCTGGTTTTAAAGAAGAAAAGAAAAGTGTCTTTGACTCGTGCATCCAGCAGGGTTAGAAGAAATTCAGGATCTGAGGGAATGAATTTAGAGCTTACCCAAAGAGGTTGTGGCTGCCCCACCCCTGGAAGTGTCCCAGGCCAGGTTGGACRGGGCTTGGAGCAGCCTGGGACAGTGGAAGGTGTCCCTGCCCATGGCAGGGCTGGCACTGGATGGGCTTTAGGGTCCCTCCCAACCCAAACCACTGTGGGGTCCCATGTTTGCCTGTGCCCTCTTGTTGTGCCTTCAGCTGACCATGAACTGAAGGGCAGTGATCCCTCTTTTGTTTTCCCTTCCCAAATAACCAGAGTTTGAAGTTTTGATATCAATAAATCCACCTTTGGATAAAAGCAGCTTCTGAATGTTGTATCAGAAGTCAGAAAACAAATTGATTGAATTATAATGGAAAGGCAACTGATATTTTACAGAGGGAATTTTACAGGGGGAATGCTGCTCCATCCTTTTGTCCACCCAGTTTGCCAGAGGTCACCTCCTGCCAGAGAGAGGGGAGAGCCTCCCAGGGAGCCCAAGGCAATTCCCACCATCCCAGGGACTGGAAAAGGGCTCCTGGGAAGGCTGAAGTCCTGCATCACACGCGTTTTCTGCAGTGATTTTCATTGCACTGAAGCTACTCTTCATTTACCTCCTATTTTTTGGATATCTCTTAATAGGGTTGAAACAGGGCTCGTGGAAATCAGTGGAATTCAGCAAAAATCACATCAAAGATTGGGCATTTCACATGCCAGGAGCTGAAAGGAGATGTCATTTTCTGGCAGGATTTTTGATTTGATGTGTTTGCCTGGGGCTCTGCTCAGTGCAGGCTTGACCTGTGCTCCCAGGAGCAGTGGGAGCTGCTCCACCACCCCCCAGGGACACCCAGAGCAGCCGTGAAATCCCCTGGGAACCCTGCAATCCCCTGGGAACCCTGAAATCCACTGGGAGCCCTGCAATCCCACGGGAACCCTGAAATCCACTGGGAGCCCTGCAATCCCATGGGAACCCTGTAATCCCATGGGAACCCTGCAATCCCCCGGGAACCTTGAAATCCCATGGGAACCCTGCAATCCCTTGGGAACCCTGCAATCCCCTGGAAGCCCTGTAATCCCCTGGGAACCCTGAAATCCCGTGGGAACCCTGCAGCCATGTGAGAACCTGCTGTGGTTTGGGCATTGAGGGTTAATCCCAAAACCAAAAAGGGGGAATTTGTCAGAGCTTCTGATGAGCKATGCAGGAGAATAAAAGCAGCCTCAGTGCTTGTGCTGGAATTCAAGCCTTGGGACAATCAATTCCCCGGCTCCAGGAGCCGGTGCCGGCGCACTCGGAGCTCATTTCCTTTCCTCGGATGGCGCTGCACGATTAGGGGCAGTGTGGGCTTGTGTGATACATCCTGGAATCTCCGCTCTTCGGCGCTGCTGGGAACTAACGAGCGAGGCAGAGAGAAGGATGAGCCCGGGGCCAGCCCGTCCGTCTGTGCTGGGGTGGGAAAACTCCCGGGAATCACCGCCTGCAGGGTCCTGTGYGTGGGTGTTGTGAGGGCTCTGCCCGGCAAGGGAAAGGAGCCTCGCGTGGGGCTCCTGATCGCTGCCCTGCCCCGAGGGAGGGGGGCTCGGGGTCGGTGCCCCCAGTGGAAAACGCGGATGTGTTCACGCTTCCTTCCTCACGCAGCTCGGGGAGATTCCCTCTCCTCGCCGCTTCCCCGGGACTCCGAGCTCGGAGCTGACACACGGGGAGGGATTTACGCACTGGGAATGTGCTGAGCCTGTCACTGTGCCAGGGTTCTGCTCGGTGTGGCCATCTCCAGGCACCTTCCGAGGGTCAAACATCCACGGCTGCGGCCGCACCTGTACTCAGGGTGTTCCCTGGGATATCTGTGGAATGTGGCCCGGGATCTGCTCTGTTCGCGGTTACCMCACCCAATTCCATGGATCCCTGTGGATGGCTGCTGATCTACAGCACCTCTATAGCTCAGTGCACCAACAACGGAAAGTTTGCTCATTACCTGATATTGTCTCAGCAGACAACCCTGGCACGAAGAAAAGTGGTTAAGAATGTCCTCGGGAAGAAAAATCTATAATGTAGATATTAACAAAAGGGATGTCTCTTTGGAGTGCTCAGAGCCATTTTTCAGACTTAAAAATGAAGATGATGGGTCTAAACCTTTTATTTCAGTGCTAAATGGGCTTTTTGGCTGTCCAAAGTGCTCTGGGCAGTGTTCAAGGGCCAAGGTGTGCTCCAGAGGTGACACTGATGAACCCTCTCAGGTGCCTTTTTCCCCCATCGCATTTAAACCCAGCTCCTCGAGGACCACTGTATTTCATAGGAAACAACCCTTTTTCTGTTTGTTGGGTTATTTTTCTGTTGATTTTGTTGTTGTGTTTCTGTTCCTGTGCTCGGTCCCAATTAGCAGGATGTGGTTTTGAGTTTTACAAACAGCCCCACACTAAAACGTTTACCAGTGACCCTCTGTTCATCTGATTCCTGTCACTTTGTGCATTACACAAATCTCCATTTCCCAGTGTCTCTCAGGGTCACTGTACTTCCCTGATCTCGTGTTTAGCCACACATCATCATCATTTGATTCTAAAACTTCTTGGGTATTACCTTTCCTAAGGTTATTCGCTCTCAGGGGAGATCCAGTTCCTCTGCAACGATTTCCAGCTCTAAATCTGAAGCATTTGTGTGTTCTGCAAACTGAGGCTCAGCCCATTTTGCTGTTATTCATTCCTTTAATTCTTCCAGGAGCGGCTGGGAGCTGTGATGCTGTCAGCAGAGGCTTGCTCAGCTCCTTGATTTCACAGGATGGGGGAGACGGCAGTAGAAACAAACCCACAGGTTGTGAGGGAACACAGTGCTGGCCCCGATGGGGTGGCTCAGCCTGGAATCACCTGAGCTGGAGAAGGGAGCTGCTCTCGGACAGCAGCAGTGGTTCAGGGTGTGTCTCCTCTTGTATGCCTGAAAATTCACAGGATCCCAGAATGGTTTGGGCTGGAATGGACCTTAAAGCCCATCCTATCCCACTCCTGCCGTGGGCAGGGACACCTTCCACTATCCCAGGTTGCTCCAAGCCCCGTCCAACCTGGTCTTGGACACTTCCAGGRATTCRGGGGCAGCCACAGCTTCTCTGGGCAGCCTGTGCCAGGGMCTCCCCAMCCTGACAGGGAACAATTCCTTCCCAATATTCCCTCTATCCCTGCCCTCTGGCAGTTTAAATCCGTGTAATTTTCACTGAGGACAGAAGGGTCTCACCTGAGGAGCAGCCGTGGGGTACCTGAACCTGCTGCTGCCGCCGTGGCACACGCACGGTATGGGGCAGGGGGAGACTGGACTGGTGGGGAAGCTTTGGGGCTGTTGGAGGACGTCGAGGAGGCTGGGGAGGTTTAGAGGTCGGAGGTGTCGGGGAGGTTGAGGTGGTTGGGGGTCGGGTGGGTTTTGGGGGTGTCGGGGGGCTGCGGAAGGCTGGGGGCGTGGGGGGCCCAGCGCAGCCGTCCSTGCCATCCCCGCGCGTCCCCCCGCGGGCGGGGGCTGCCTCCGGTACCTGCGGGGCCGGGGATGCCCCCGACATTCGCTGTTCTTTTCCCACACGGCCGCGGCGGCGGCCGCGCTCCCGCCGGGGGCCGGACCGGGGGCCGGACCGGGGCCGGTGCCGGCTCCCCCTCCCTCTCTCCGTCCATCCCCCCCTCCCCGCGCCCGCCCCGCTCCCCCCGCGCCGGGCGGAGCCTGCCCGCGGCTGCCGCGGCTCGGGAGTTGCGGCGGGCGGCGGAGGCGAGCGGAGCGGAGCGGAGCGGGCGCTCCGGGTCCCGGCTCCCGGTCCCGGCCATGCAGGATGCTCCCCGCCGCCGCCGCCCCGCGCCCGCCGCCGCTGCTGTGGCCGCCGCCCGCCGAGCCCCCCGCGCCGCCCTGGGCCTGGGTGCTGCCCGCGGCCGCGGGGCTGCTCCGGGTGGGAGCCGCCGCCGCCGCCGGGGCCCCCCCGCCGCCGCCTCCGCCGCCGCCGCCGCTGCTGCTGCCGCCCCCCGCGCTGCTGCGGGCCGGGCCGGGCTGGCGCGGCCCCGCCGAGCCCCCGCTGCTGCCGCTGCTGCCCGCGCCCTCCGAGCCGCTGCCGCACGGCCAGGTAAGGGCGGCGCCGCCGCGGGGACACAACTTTCCCGGAGCCGCCGGACGGCGCCCGGCCCCGCCGCCGAGACCCCCGCCCGCGGGGGGGACGCACCGGGCGGGATGGGGGCGGCGGCGGGACGGACCCTGCGGGGCGGCGGGGGCYCCCCAAGCTCTGCATCCTCCCTTTCCCCGGTTCTACATCCTCCCTTTCCCCGGCTCTGCATCCCCCCTTCCCGGACTCTACATCCCTTTCCCCGGTTCCATATCCCCCCTTTCCGTGGTTCTACATTCCCCTCTTTCCCGACTTCTACATCCCCCTTTCCCGGACTCTGCATCCCCGTTTCCCTGGTTCTACATTCGTCTCTTTCCCGGGCTCTGCATCCCCCTTTCCCTGGTTCTACATTCCCCTCTTTTCCAAGCTCTACATCCCCCCTTCCCGGACTCAGCATCCTCCCTTTCCCTGGTTCTACATCCCACCTTCCCGGGCTCTGCATCCCCTTCCCGATGCCCTGCGCCCGCCGGGCTCTGTGGCCGGTCGCGGCCCCGCGTGTGGCGGAGCGCGGCGCTTCCAGCGGCTCTGGAACCGTGCGGACGGGGGTTTCTCCGGGAGCAGAAGGGCTGGGAGAGGGGCTGGGGTCCGTTCCGTGCGGTCGGGGTCCCTCCGCCGGGGCTGGGCTCCCCGCCGGCTGCAGGATGCGCTCTCCGCAGATCCGGCGGAACGGGAGGGATGCTCCGGCAGCCGGGGCAGCATCGCCGCTGTGCGTTCTCTGAATATTTATAAAGACGAAAGTTTGGAGCCGTGTCACTGGAACCGGCGTGTCGCGCCAGTGCTTCCCCTGATGAATATTTCAATTATTAATTGCTGCCGTGAGGCTGCTCGCAGTAGCGGAGCCTCTCAGCCGCGTGTTCGCCCGTCACAGCGGAGGGGTCGGAGCTGTGCGCGGAGTTTTGCCTCGGCTTTGTGATTTTTAGTAGACAGAAGTAAAAATAAACCCGAGCTGTGAGCGCTGTGGTGTCCGCTCCATTCCGTGTGATGATTTCCAGCCTTTTCGAGCTCGAGCGTCTCTTGTGGTTCGGGAGAAAACAGTCGGTGCTGGCTCTAATGAAACGGGAACATCAATTATTCCCCAGCGTGAGAGCACTTGACGAACCTGCAGAGGTGGTTTTGCTGTGGGAACCCATCTGCCAAGCGAATTTAAGTGGAGAAAAAATACATTTCTGCCGTTTCCTTTGGCTTTCGAGACACGTTTCCAAGGCACTTTTGGATGCTGTTTTGGTTTCGTGTRTGAGATTCGGTCTGAGCAGAGGAAAGCCACGTTACTGGTGACTGCAGCCATTGCCGGTGCTGCCGTGCTCCGGGCGACCGGTTCGTGGCTTCCTGAACCACTTCATGCTGCCAGGGCCCTTTGCTGCTCACCGTGGGATGCCCACGGAAACACAAACCCTTGTTGGGCTGAAGGGACGTTCCTGAGATTTTTCCATGCTCACCTGTAACATAATTAGGAAATCATGGAAAGCTTTGGTTTACTCGGGGTAAAACCCCTTTATTAACTCCTCTTCCTGTCTTTTTTCCTCCAAAGTGGATATTTGGAGCTCATTCCCCGGTCCTAGGATTTTCACCTTCTTCCAGCGTGGAATTTGTTCCTGTTTTCCCCCCCGTGTACACAGCCACGGTTCCGCCCCACGCTGGGAAAAGCTGGATTGATAAAAGGCTGCCCAACTGCAAAGTAAGTCTGGTCTTGGCATGCTGAAGTGTTTTTAAGGCTGAAGTACAGAAAGGGCATTAGCTGAGGAGTGTTGTGGGTTTGGTGGATCGGGAAGGGGTGTGAGAGGTCGGTGTTTGTCGGGAAGACCCTGCGGAGGAGGAATGTTGGAAGGCACAGTTGATGGAGCAGCAGTTACAGCTTCACTTGTCTGAAGTTTTATTAAGACTAAAATATCTTTGATATTTATTCCTTGGAGTAGAATGCCTTCATTTGCCTATGGGATGTGGTTATGGGAGTTGTCCCTCTTCCTTTCCCCCTGGCTTTCCCACAGTTTGTSCCAAAGGGGTGCCGCGGTCCAGCGCTGGCAGGGGCGGCGCTGCGAGCGCTGCCCTGTCCCCGCTGCCAGGGCGTCCCTGGGGTCCCGTGTCCCCACCCTGCCTCAGCTCCCACACCTGCCCCTCTGCCGGCGGAATGCTGAGCGTGGCTTTGTGCCTCTATCCCAGCCCGTCCCTCSTCCCCGTGTCCCGCTGGGGAGGCGCCCGCCGTCCCTGGGATGGGGTCACTCCGGAGGGGCTGTGTCGGGACAGCGCTGCCCTCAGCGATTCCTTCCTTCCTGTGCTGCTGCAGCGGCTGATGAGTCATGTTAAGGCCAATTAATTTTTAAGTGGTCCCTGGAATTCAGCCTCAGCCCTGAGGGAGCAGAAACCCACCTGGTTTGGCAGCTTTGTCCCCAGCTGAGCCACTGCCTGTGGTGATATTCAGTTAAAGTCACTCTATTCTCCCTTTTATTGCTGAATTTTGTATCCCAAATTGCAATTGCAACCCTTTATTTCTTTCTGTTGAACAGATATACTTGAACAATGCATTTGCCCTGGATTCAGCCTGGCTGCAACCTGAGGAGTCCAGGCTGTTCCAGGGGGCTGAGAAACCTCTGCTGCTGACCAACCAAGTAGCCATGGCCGTAGCCAGGCCTGCTGCTGCCTCCAGGCCACTGCCCACGCTCGTCCTGGCCCCTCAGCTCATCCCAGGTCAGTACAGGAGTCCATCAATAATTGAGTACTTGCTGTTTATTGGTGTTTTTCCCTTAATGCTTCTCCCAGAGAGGCAAAGCTGCTSTCTAAAGTGGAGATTTCCTTCCATTCAGCTGAAAATCTCTTGCTTGAGCAGACCCTTGATGGCAAAGTGCATTTCATCCCTAAATTACTCAGCAAGGAGGAAAAGACCACGYGTAATTATAGCAGATTGCACCAGGCTGTTCTGTAGCTGCTTGGTGACCTCTGCAGTGAAGGGACCAACCACTCCCCACCTACTGAGTTTATTTTTCAAACAAGAAATCGCTGACAGCCTCAAGGAGTCTATGGTTTTATGACACACTTATGCAGAATTCTGCTGGCTGCTCATTTGAAGAGTTTAGTGTGGTCTGTGTGGACAAGAGCAGTGGATCTCATTAAGGCTCAGTTGTTTGTGAAATAAAGTCCATTAATCTGCATAACGTAACAGAAGAACTAGGAGTTATGAGGATAAATATAAATATTTAGGTAACTAAGATTTATGCTTGGAAAAGAACATTTACACCTGGAAAAGAGCAGGGCATGCATTCCAGCAGAGCTGAATCTCTGTTTAGTCATTGCAGTAGTAAGTTAAAATAGCAATTGTTTCGTACAAAAGGTTGAGGAGTAAAATGCTACTGATGTTTCGAGCCCTAAATACACTCTTGGATTGAGAATTAGAATGAGTGACTTGCTGCCAGTTGTCCTGCCTTGCTCAGACCGAGGTGCTGTCCGTGGGGTTGACAGCAGGGCTCCCCTTTCCGTGGGCCCTGCCCCAAGAGCAGTTTCTATGTTGGAGCTGCGCAGCACCCAGGCCGTTGCGTTTGCCACGGCTGCTGAGGTTCAGAGCGTGCCGGAGGAGCTCCTCGCCGCTGGGCTCGTTTGCCAGCCTCATTAATTAGCGGCGAATGCACTGGAATGCGTTGAACGGCTCAAGCTGCGCCCATATTTTGGTGTCTGAGCAAAGCTGTGGCCCAGCTGGCCTCTCCTCCTGCCAGGACTGCCTGGTGCTCAGCTGCAGGACTCACTGCTGGGGGGAAAAACCCTGTTATTCATTCATTTGTATTTATTAGAGCATTTATTTGTGTTTATTCCATATAGCAGCAGCTGCACCCCCCGGGCTGCCTGGGAATCACCGAGCTGTGCTCCCAGGCAGGAGGAGGGGGGGTTTTAGGGATGGGTGTGATGGAGAGGGAGGTGATCTGGGCAGGGGAGTGGCAGCTCCTCCTCTGTTTCCGCACATTTAAAAGACTTTAATATTTTAAAGTATTTCAATATTTTGAAGGTGCACAAGCACATTTTATCCCGTGCCAGATGTCAGACATAAAGCAAGAGCGTTCCTGGGAGTGGCTATGGGGCACATGCCAGGCAGAACAGGGACATTCCCAGCCCGGTGGCACATCTGTGGGCTGCAAGTAGCACAGGAGGGGAAGGTGTTCTCCCCCAGGGCAATGGCTGTGCACACAGGAGACCTGCAGCTGGATCCAGCTCTTCCTCCAGCAGCAGGTTCAGYGCTGGCTGCCACCTCTGAGCTCCCTCTGGGTGGGAGAAGKGCAGGGAGGAGCACAAATACCCCCAACCATCCCCGTAAAYAATGGAATCGTGGAATCCTGGAATGGTTTGGGCTGGGAGGGACCTTAAAGCCYACCCTATCCCACCCCTGCCACGGGCAGGGACACCTTCCACTATCCTAGGTTGCTCCAAGCCCYGTCCAGCCTGGCCTTGGACACTTCCAGGGGTGGGGCAGCCACAGCTTCTCTGGGCAGCCTGTGCCGGGGTCTGAGTCAAGAATTCCTTCTCATCCTTCTTGGAATCTCCTTTCCTATTGCTGTGGTCAGTGCCAGTCCAGAACATCCCAGGCTGTGTGAGGGCTCCAGAGCTCGTGCAGGGATGTGTGGCCATTCCTGCAGGATGGCACCATCCCTGTCCTGTAGCCGGAACCAGGAGCTGCCTCTCCAGGTGTTATTCTCCAGGAAGTATTTCCCGTGTAATCCTTACACTTCACGTGAGGAGTAATAAAAATCCTGGGAGTGAATTGCTCAGCTAAGTGCGATAAAGGGGGAGTTAATCAGGTTTGCGTTCAGGATTCATTTCGGGCGCCGCTCCTGCGGCAGCTCTGCCTTCCCCGGTTATCGGTAACGATGTAATTGTTCCCTCGATGGATCTGCAGCGCTGCACAGATAAAGGGACGAGCGCTGGGGCTGCCAAGGGTGATGTGCATAATTTAGCAGCTGCAGCTCCGCTACTCCAAGGTGTGACTCGCTGCGAGAAGCGGCAGTTGTTATTCTCTCACGAAGTGCCAAACGCGGATTTATGTACTTAGTGTGTTGTGCTTGTGAGGAGCAGAGTGGCCTCTCCCCCTGGCATGAGAGCTGGGCCTGTGCCTGCGGGCGCGGCGGGCTGGGCAGGCAGGCGGCGCTGAGATGTTTCTGCAAAGCAAGGATTGGTGCTTTTGCAAAGAGGGTTGGTGGTTCTGTCTCCCGCACTGTGCTCTCGCCGTGCGGGGAGGGCAGGGCTGGCCAGAYGTGTCCCTGGGCCGGCTGAGTGTCCTGCACAGCCCTGGGGCTCGCTGCTGCTGGGGGGAGTGGGGGAGCACCGGCAGCAGCCCCAGGTGGCAGCCAGGAGGTGAGAGCTGGAGCCCTCTGGTACAGGACATCGGTGGTGTTTGAAGGGGTGTGGGTGTAGYTTGGCATTCCTGGCTGTCCAAGGCATCACCATCAGTGGTTCCTTGCAAATTGCTGTGTTCAGGAAGGTTTTCATGGAATCGTGGAATGGGTTGTGTTGGAAGGGACCTTAAAGCTCATCTTGTTCCATGTCTCTCCTGGTTAGAGACAAGGRTGTTGTGTGGGACGTCCCAGGTAGATTAAAATTTTCATCCTTCCCTTTGGTGTCTTCTCTTTCTTTTCATCCCAGTTCAGAACTGAGCCGGTGTTTCCTGTAGCAAGGATCAGCATTGGAATTTATATGCGAATACACATCCAAATACAGATACAGTTTTCTGGGTAATTTCAGTTTAAATTTCAGCCATTGCGAATGTATGAACTAAATAGGGTTGCTGTGTGTTGAATTTGGGTCCTATTTTCYTATGTTTTGTAGTAGTTCTGGAACACAGGAGCCAGGACCTCCAACCCGCTGTATTTCCTACGCACAAGCTTTGTATCCTAAGCACAAGCTTTGTATTTGAAGCACATCTGCATTTGCAGGCACTCAGGTTTTGGCTTCCCAAATTGGATTATCTTGTACTTAACGTGGTGTGCTGGGGCTCCCTGTTTGGGGAACAAGAATAGCACTGCAGGACCCCATTCACGTCCCTGAAAAGCCGTCAAACCTCTCTTTGTTTGCGGAGCATTCGAGCACTGCAGAGCCAAGTGCTTTATTAGCTCTGGGAATGCCTGACTTTAATCACAGCCCTCGCAAAGTTTTTGTTTTGCTTATTAAGTTTATGTTTTCTTCGGTGCCTTTTTTGTTATCTCTCCAAATCAAGAGAAACTTGGAGTGAAGATTGTTTTCCCTCTTAAGTTATGGAAATAAAACCACCAGCAATGTCTTCGTGGGCAAGGCTGGTGGTTCTGATCCTCTCACAACATCGTCCTGCCTGACCCCAGCACCTCCTGGTGAATAAATCCAGCTCTCCCAGTGCTTCTAGTGGTGTGTGCGGAGCCGGGGGTTTGTATTTATTGCCTATGAGCAGAAAAGTGAGCGGGGCTGTTCCTGGCAGTCCCTGGAGTTTCCAACGGCAGTGACATCGGCTGTATTCCTGCTCGGAGGGCAGGGATATCGGTGTTTTCCTGGGCAGGGGGATGAACGTGCCGTTTGAGTCCATCCATTGCCTCATCTACCGAGGGGTCGATGCTGCCGCGGCCGCTGGGCAGGTGACGTTCGTGGGACACGGCGGCGGCACAGACGGTGCAGAGCCCGTGGGACACGGCGGTGACCCAGTGTCGGGGCTGGGTGTGCTGCTGAGTTGTAGGAATCCTCCAAACACGGGCAAAGGGTCAGGCTGAGAAAGGAGACGGTGTTTATTCCATGCGAGGGGGAAGTTTTCCACAAATCAAGCCCACCCAGGAGTCAAAAGTGCGAGGATTTATCCATTGCCGTCTCCACAAACGCTCCTATCAGTGCATCGTTATCGCCTCCCTATTGCGGGATTGCTTCGCTTGCACAGCCTCGCCTAACACGTGTCACGGTGGCTGCCCGGGCCCCTCTGGGGGTCTCTGGGGGTCTCTGGGGAGGTGCCCCCCCCTCGGTGGTGAGCCGAGTTCAACTCAGGCGCCCAGACCCCAGGTCAGTGCACAGAGGAGGTGCCAGGCAGGGTGTAAAGGACAAAAGCTTTCCAGAAACACTGAGCAACACCTGCTCAGCACCTGGGGGCATCTGTTTGCCTTCAAAAGCGGGGTTGAAGGTGGCAGTGGCACCATCAGCTGCCATCTGCGACAGAGGTCAAGGGAAGGGACAGGGGCAGCGAATTCTGCTTAGAGATGCAGAGAATCCTACTCAAAAATACAGAAAATCCTGCTTAAAGCCCTCGGGTGGGCTGGGGGGCTGTGAGGGGCTGGGCTGGGGGCAAGGACAGTTCCTTCCAGGACACTTTGGGAGCTTCTGTTACAGGCAGGACTGGTGTCAGGTGATTTTTGGAACAGCAACATTGGCAGGGGCTGCCCAGGGAGGTTTGGAGTCTCCATCCCTGGAGGTGTCCAAGGAAGGCCTGGGCATGGCGCTCAGTGCTCTGGGCTGGGGACAARGTGGGCATCGAGCACAGCTTGGAGTTGGTGGTCCTGGAGGGCTTTTCCAACCCCAGTGACTCTGGGATTCAGCAGACAAGTCTCGCCTCAGTGCCCAGGGTGTACCACAATCTGGGGAAAACATCATTGCTAGAAGAAATCCTGCATTTCCCCCCCTCATTGTTCTGTCAATGACAGTATTTTACTCCTCTTTTCACGGCTTTTGACTCTTGAAATTCCCCCTGTGCGTGTGGGGTGATTAGTGATGCTTCCAAAACCCTTTCAAGGCCTTTTTGAAATAAACTCCCTGCAAAATGCGGTTTGTTTGAGAAGAGCTTTTCAGATGGAAGCCCCCAGCTCTCGAGGAGCCCTGGTCCGGCTTCCAGTGGCTCTGGTAAATCCAGGGTTGTGTTTGAGGCGATAAACTGTGGGATGATTKCTCAGCCGAGGCAGAGCAGGAGCACGGCCCCGCTGACCCCTGCCCGTGCTCTCTCCTGCGCTGACAGCCACAGGGATGGGCCTTCCTTCGTGGAATTATTCAGCAGGAGAGCAGGAGAGTGTTATGGGTTCTAAGAGAGAACTTCATCAAAGGAGGGGAAACCACCCAAACTTCTCTTTCAACTGAGCGATGAAACTTTAATAAGGGATTGATGAAAGTTTAATAAGGCAGCCCAGCTCCAGGAGCGTTACTCATCGCGGGCTGCGCTGTCCAAGCAGCCCAGGCTCACATTATTTTCCTGTTTTCCTGCCCTCTGTGGGGAAATTGCATCCTCTTCTCCAGAATAAAAGAATCAAATGAGCAGTAAACAACCTTTCTGCTCGTGTGCCCTGCAGGAAGCCACAGACAAGTCATGTTTCCAGACAACATCAGTTTTCATAAGAGCTACAGGAGATGGTTTGTGGGTTTTTCCCAGCAGCAGACAGYGGGAATGGGGAATGAGCACAGGCTCCTGGAGGCCAGGTGTGTGACCTCACCGAATGACTGCTCTAGATCCCGGGTGAATGAACAATGAGCTTGTATTTAACACTTGGATTAGCTGGACACTGGTCTTTTCATAATTTATTTATTTTTTAATTTCCATTGCTGCTCTGGCAGAAAAATCTGATTTCCTTTATCCATCACTGACTGATCAGAACTGAAATATTTGTGGAGTTTTTTCGGCCTGTGTTAATTGGTGCATCTGCAGGTGCTTCTTGGCATTGAGGAATACAGGGGAAATAATAGACCTCTTTTGGTGATGCTTACTGAAAATATTTAACTTTTTCTTTGCYAATGCAGGGCTTATTTTGTTGGCAAATAATGGTTTATAAAGGATTTGGGACAAAGCTGGGAGAGCTGGGGATGTTCACCTGGAGAAGAGAAGGATCCAGAGAGACCTCAGAGCCCCTCCCAGTGCCTAAAGGGGCTCCAGGACAGCTGGAGAGGGACCTGGGASAAGGGATGGAGGGACAGGACACAGGGAATGGCTTCCCACTGCCAGATGGCAGGAATAGATGGGATATTGGGAAGGAATTCCTCCCTGGGAGGGTGGGGAGGCCCTGGCACAGGTTGCCCAGAGAAGCTGTGGCTGCCCCTGGATCCCTGGCAGTGTCCAAGGCCAGGTTGGACAGGGCTTGGAGCAGCCTGGGACAGTGGAAGGTGTCCCTGCCTGTGGCAGGGGTGGCACTGGGTGATTTTTAATGTCCCTTCCAACCCAAACCATTCCATGATCTTGTGATTTTACCCAAGTTCCCTGCTGTGTTCTCCTACCCGGAGCAGTGTTGCTGTAGGGGGGCTGCGTCCCCCACCCCACAGTCACCCTTCCCAAACACCCATTCCCTGCTTTCCTTGCGGGGATACACGTGGAAAAAGAACCCCCCAGAGTGATGGAATGCCTGGAGTGAGGAGTGTGATCACACAGGGGTTTTTGGAGCCACGGTTGTCTCCGCTGCCTGAAGGGTTTCCACAGAGCTGAGAGCTTTGCTGATGACATAATCAGCTAATGATTGCTTAATTTTTGAGAGCTGAGCTCGGCGTGCGGGGAGGAACAGCTGCTGTTTGTCACATTAGCTTTGCTCCTCAAGAGTTTTATGACTCCTGTTCTTGTTTATTTAACACATTTAGCCAAGATTGAGCTCTGAAGGTCTTCCCTGCCAGCGTGTCAGACTGGAGAGGGAATGGGGCATGGGCTGAAYGGTGTTTGAGCTTTGCTTTGGGAGATTCCTGGGTTCCTGTTGGCAAGGGCTGCCCAGGGAGGTTTGGAGTTCCCATCCCTGGATATGTCCAAGGAATTTCTGGCYGTGGCACTCAGTGCCCTGGGCTGGGGACAAGGTGGGCATCGGGCACAGGGTGGATGGCCTTGGAGGTCTCCTCCAAGCTCAGTGATTCCATGAAGTTTCCCACTGTGTCTTTGGGAGGAAGGATTTGAGCTGTGGAGCTTGTCCAACTCCGGTGTTTGTGTGCAGAGCACAGCAGAGYGGCCAGGCAGGTGAGGGAGCAGAGGGCGCCTAATGGAGCAAGTAATAAATTCAGATTTGGAACCAGACAGTTCTATTTAGGAAAGTTCAGAATAATTGTGCGCAGTGTGTTCAAATATTTGGCTTTTTTATTGAGTTTTCTCATTTAAATTTAATAACCCTGCACAGTTTGTRTATGAGTCACTGCTGCCTTGTCCCTCTGGGTTCTGGTGATGTGTTCACAGCTGGGGGGTTTCACGTCTRAAAATGCTCCAGCCACGGGCTGGGATTTGGGAATCAGGATTAGCAAGGGGGTTCTGAAAGTCCTGAAAAAATATATCACAGTCACACAATAGCTGGGGCTGGAGGGACCTCTGGAGATCATCCAGTCCAGCTCCTGTCCGGGCAGGGTCRCCYGGAGCAGGTGACACAGGAACACATCCAGGAGGGTTTGGGATGTCTCCGAAGAGGGAGACTCCAGCCCCTCCCTGGGCAGCTGTTCCAGGGCTCTGCCCCCTCCRTGGGAAAAAGTTCTTCCTCGTGTTGGGGGGGAACTTGTTGGATTTTAGTTTATGGCCATTGYTCCTCGTCCTGCCACTGGCATCACTGAGCAGAGTCTGGGACCATCCTCTGAGGTGTTTGTATGGATTGATGGGATCCCCTCTGAGCCTTCCCTTCTCCAGACTGAGCAGGCCCAGCTCCCGCAGTCTCAGTCTCTCCTCGTCTCAGAGATGCTCCAGTCCCCAGATCATCCCTGTGGCCTCGGCTGGACCCTCTCCAGCAGCTCCTTGGCTTTCTTTCTTTGTCTCCTGTACCAGGCACCCAGTGAGAGGATGAGAGGGAATGGCCTCAAGCTGTGCCAGGAGAGGCTCAGGTTGGACATCAGGAGCAATTTCTCCATGGAAACGGTGGTCAGGCCTGGGCAGGGGCTGCCCGGGGAGGTTTGGAGTGCCCATCCCTGGAGGTGTCCAGGGAATTCCTGGGTGTGGCACTCAGTGCTCTGGGCTGGGGACAAGGTGGGCATCGGGCCAAGATTGTGACTTGATGATCTTGGAGGGCTTTTCCAGAGTRAATGATTCTGTGGTTCTGTGATTCTTGGGCTCTGGAGCCCAGAATTGAACACAATATCCAGATATATCCCATGTAACACCTATTCAGGCTCTGGTGTCTCTCTGGGGGGACGTGCCGGGGCCAGGTGGGACGTGCTGTACCTTGTTCCACTTCGTGTTGAGATCCAGAGTGCTGAGATCCCCATTTTCCCCGCACCCGCTGCTGTCCTGTGCCGCTCTCACCGCTGTCTCTCTGTCCCACAGGTGGCTGCCAGAACAGCCCCAAGGCCGTGGCTGGCGCCCAGGGCCTGGCGCTGCTGGCGCTGGAGCCCGAGGCGCCCCAGGGCCCGCCGGGGCCGAGCCTCGCGCCCTGCCGGCTCCTCGCCTTCTCCCCCGTCAAAGTCCCGCTCCTGGCCGCGCCCTGCCCAGGTAAGGTGGCGCCGAGGGGCAGCTTTCCGCGGGGCGCCGGGCTGCTCTGGGTTTGTGCGGCAGGGCGGTCTCCGCGCGGGCCTCGGTCGGTCCTGAGGGGCGCGCGGCGGTGCTGCAGCCCGGGCTTACGGCTGGCTTTCCTGCCGTGGCTTGGGGGCGTTCCCTGGAATCGTGTGTCGGGAGTGGGTTCGGACCCTGTGGGTGTTTGGAATGTTGGTGTCCCTGTGACGTTGAGGGGCAGTTGAACTGAGCTGGTTCCGCCCTCGTCCCGAGGGTTCTGTAGGGAAACGTGCTCCGATGTGCAGCGGGGCTTTGCAGCACGCCCTCAGCCTCCACGTGGGCAGTCCCAATGGAAAATAATATTGSGTGAAGTCTCGAGTAGATTCTTTGGGTGTTTATAGCTGTAAAACGYACTGGGGGAGCATAGCCTGCATTTTTTCCCAGAGGCTGAGGTGTGGTTGCTGCCTGGAAAAACCTCTCTTTTCCTGGTGTTGAGTGAAAACTCTCTGAACAGTGGCAGCTGAGGAAGCACTGGGGCGTCCCTGCCYGGCTGGGCGAGTCTGGCTGGTTAAAAGTCTTTAGGATAATGTTTGAAACTGCACTTGGAATGGTTAAGGCTATTTTTAGAACAGTTATTTGCCAATTAAGTTAAAAATGTAGATGAGGGTGCATTTTCCACCTTTTTGGTAATTGGAGTGTAGCACAGCAAGGCACAGGGAGATGGAATTCTGCAGCAGGTGTGGTTCTGGTTTGGTGTTCAAGGGAGATCTTTTAATGAGGAACAGATCCCAGTGGTCCTTGTTCCTGCTGAGCTGTCATTGGAGTCACCCGGATAAATCCCAGGGGTGTGAGCAGGGCTTTGGGATTAGGGGTGGGAAGAGTGGTGGACTAGATGATCCTGGAGGGCTTTTCCAACCTCAGTGATGCTATGCAATGAGTGAAAATATTTTGTACTCTGTCCAAAAAAGGCTGGTGCTGAAATAAGAGCAGAAAGCAGAATTAATGCTGCTGTAGGGCAGGGAGTTGGTTCTGCTTCCCATGGAATGCCCTATTTGACCCCTAGAAAACATTTTGCCTGTTTATTTTAGAGGAGAATCAAAGGAGGGGGAGGAGGAATCGTTGTTTATCTAAAAAGTAGGGTTACATTTGAGATGTGTTCTCAGTGGGATGTGGGAGGAGCTGGGGTGTTGTAATCCCGGGAATCTCCATCCCTCCATGAATGCAAATGTGCCAGGCCATGAGAGCTGTCCCCCTGCTGTCCCTGGGTGTGTGATGGGCTATCGAACACCACGCTCTGAGTGCCTCAGCCATCATCCCGTTATCCATCATTCCTGGCAAACCACACACTGTGGGCGTTCTCCCCTGCAGAATGGAGAGCAGCTTTTTGGGAAAGGGAGCTTGGAATTGCCTGATCCGTGAGCAATAAACGTGAGACTCAGCTCTGCGTTTTTCTCTATTATCCCCACACTGGGGCCTTTGCAGAGCCTCCATAAAACACTTTTATAGGATTCATTTTACTGTGCTGGAGGAGGAGAGGACGAGAGATGTTGGGGTCGGACTGTCTGTGTCACCACCAGCCTGAGGAACAGCTTCCCTGGGGGTGGGAAGGAGCCTTGGGATGCCCTCGGGGCAGAGACCTCTCTGTGGTGTCCTTGGCCTGGGCAAGTCCAGCCACAGGACCYGGGAAAAAGGGCTGAGTGTTGTGGAAGGGCTGAGGAAGGGGCCAGGCTGGGGATAGGGAGGGAAAAGCACACGCAGAGACCTTAAACCCAGCGTGGGCTGCATCCCACACCCAGTGTTAGGTACAGYGCTGTGGCCAGGTGTGATGGGACAAGGGGGGGTAGTTTTAAACTGGAGGATGCTCCATTGGGATGGGAGATTGGGAAGCAATTCTTGGCTGCGAGGCTGAGTTTTTCTGGGTCCACGTGTGACTTATGAAGTGACTTGGGGTTAATGAACTTCCCATATTCCCCTCGTGTGAAGTTTRTGAAAGGCCATGTTCACATAGCAGGAATGAACTTAAAACCCCAAAACTAAATTGTTTCCAGCTTAAATCTCCAGGTATATTGATGCTTGAAAGGCTGAATATTGTGTGAYTATACCTGTTAATTGATTATCCCCTGTTAATTGATTATATTAGAGACCAGTGTTATATTCCTGCCTTGTGTAGTTCTGTCTCTAATCACAGGGATTTCCTCATCAATAGTCCTAGAATTGAMTTATTGTTTTTGAGGCCTTTGATTATGCCTTACAATTAATTTCTGGCAGCCTAATTAGTAACCTTGGAAAGAGCAGGTCAGTGAAACAAGGTGGGAGGTGTGGGAAGGGCACTGGGCAGGGGAGATCCAGGCTCTGGTGCTTTTCCATCCTCACTGAGGAAATTCCTTGGAGCTCCCTTGAAGCAAATCACCAGGTCTCAGGAATTYAGGGGAACTGAGAGCATGCACAAGGCAGTGGTAATCTTCACAAGTTCATTTTAATACAATTTATTTTACATTTTGTGAAGGAAAATCAGAAGAGAAGCTGTACGAGAGTACAGGATATTTAGGGGATTTAAACCCATGTAGCCTTTCCCTGTGCTGYGGAGGATCCCAGCTGGATTCCTGGGAAGCGGGGCTGAGCGGGCGAGGGTGGGATGTGCTGGGTGGTGCAGCTTGGCTGGGCCTTGGCTCTGCAGTCAGTTGTGTTCTTGGGTGTTACTTTGTCGCTGTGCTTAGAAAATCGTAATGRTGAAATAAATGTATGGGAAAGAAGCAGCATACAAACACTGGCTTTAGTAGCAACCTAAAATACAATTTGTATATAATAAAATACTGATGTTTGAGGAGCCTGCCCATGAAGTGGTGTGGGACTGGACATTGAAAGGCTCAATCTCAGGTGCTGTGCAGGGAGAGGGGCCTTGGCCCAATATTTCTGTGCTCTCTGCTCTCACCTCAGCGAGGTAAGTGGAGAAGGTTCCAGCAATGCTATTCCGGCCCTATTTTGGGTTAGTGTTCCTTTTTTTCTCTCTCTTCGTTTTGCATCTTCTGGTGGTGCTGCTCCTGCCTCTCCCAGGCAAATGTTCCCTTAAATATTTCATGGCAGCCTCCCTGCGCGTGTGGGTTTGTGCCAGGTTTAACATAAAGGCTCAACAGGAGCTTGTGGAGATGCAGCTCCTCGCTGTGCCGCGTCCTCGTGCTCGTGAGCTCTGCTGGGGGAGAAAACTGAATTTCCCAGCGCTCCCAAGCCAAGTCTCTGAAGGCTGGCTTAAAGAACCCCTAAATGCTTTAAACCCTGCAAGCAGGAGCAGTTACCTGCAGCAGTTAAGGTGCGGGCTGTCGGTGATCTCTAACGCCGCTCCTGCAGCCACCGCACCGAGGAGTGGGCATTCCTTTTCCTCACACGCAGGATTTTTAATGATTGGAGTGAAGAAGGTAAGAGATGAGTGTGTGCTTATGGACTCTGTGAATTAGCAGCGAGCACAAATATTAAAAAAGGCACCATCTGCCAGCTCAACCATTTGCCACCTGTTCCCTGGCTCTCCGCATTATTTAAGGGTTTAAATGCGGTGGTTTAGGCTGCCACAGAGCAGCTGGGAAGTGGCGGAGTCGTTTTTCCATCGGCACCTCAGTGCCGCGCGTTGGAGCCRGCTCTGGGTGCCGGCTCGGTGTCCGAGCTCTGGCCCCTGTCCGTCAGTCCCTTCCCTGGCAGCTGCTGCTGGGAACTGCAGCTCAGAGCAGCCGCTGGCGACTGGTGATGGTGGGGCTGGGAGGAGAACGGGAGCGGGGGCTGCTCCAGGGGGGTCACAGAGCCTGGGAAGGGTTCGGTGTGGGGAAGGTTGGGCAGTGGAGTTACTCCYGTGAAACCCTTGAGCTCAGCCTGATATCTTCATGGAATCATAGAATTCCATGGAGGTTTGGGTTGGAATGGATCTTAAATCTCATCCAGTGCCACCCCTGCCATGGGCAGGGACACCTTCCACCATCCCAGGTTGCTCCAAGCCCTGTCCAACCTGGCCTTGATGTTTCCAGCATTTTCCTAGATGTTTCCTGGCCAACCTCCTCCCTCCCCAGGTTTTGCTGGAAAGGCTGGACTGAGGATATTTGTCCAACCTCTGTGGGAACAACAAACTCTTTTCTTCCTTCTCTTAACAAGGTTAATTAAAAGCTGCAATCCAGTGAGGAAATACTTGGAAAGCTCGTGCAGCTCTCGGCACTCGGATGGTTCCTGCCTGCTGTGCCAGGCCGGGTCCCTCTGCTGGGCTCACTCCCATCCTTAAATGAGTCACTCTGGGAATTTTCCTTAGGCAGTTCTTCAGATCAGTCCAGCCCTTCTGTACACCACAATTCCTAGCTATTAGGTGAGCAAAAAATAACAATTTCAGAAAAATTACAAATATTCCAAGTGGAAATGTGATGTTCCTCTCCTGAGGAAGCTTTTCCCTCACCTTCCTGGGTATCCCACGTCTGGCAGCGAAACAGGCTCGGTTTGGAATGCTGAGTAGCTCTAACAAGCTTGTTGTAAATGATCAGCCCAGCTTTAATGCTGTGTAACGAAGCAAGTAAATGAATGTTTATAGTTATTAAAGTGATAACTTCCTACCCTGAGCTAATATTCAGCATAAAATCACTTTTTGGTTCCCTCTCTGTGTTGGTACATCCAGGGGAAGGTGAGCTTGTGCAGGGAGCTAAAATAATGCCCAGAACCACATTTAAATGGTACCAATTCTCTCTTCCATTGCACAGCAAATCTCTGCTGGAAGCTGGAAGTGCTCAGCTGCCCAATTAAGACTCTCCAAGAAACGGGATGAGGTTCTTTTCGTGTGAAAATTCAGCTATTTTTGGGTTACCAAGGCAAACTGCAGGAGGAGGATGGGCAGGGTGATACCAGCAGAACTTTTGGATGTTGCACATTTTTACACACTTGAAAAATCAAGTCAGTCATGGAATGTTTATTGATGCAAATGCACGTATGGACCAAGCTGGATTCATGGAGCATGGTGCACTTTGTACAAACGGATCAGAGGCTGGCTGTGAGCAGGGACAGGACTGGGCTTAGGCTGGACACCAGGAGGAGGTTACAGCTCAGTCCCGCTCTGTTGAGGCCACGCTCATGGTTAAGCAGCTGCTTTAATGGTGTGAACCAGGAGAGGCTCCTCAGAGCCTGGGATGTAATAGCAAGGTATTGACAAAAGGAAAAATACCAATATTTCGTGTGGCAGGTACAAAAGACAAACAGCCCAAATCCTTCCCTTCGTGCCCGGCTCTTGGCAAATGTCAGGGAAGTCAGAGTTAATTTGCTGTGTCTTTAAGTGCTTGGTAAAACACAGAGCTGGGTTTTTGCTTGGGGAAGTGCAGTGCCGTGGAGGGTTTAAATGGGGTTTCACTGTTGGGAACAGCAATGCCATCGCTGAAATCCCTGCCAGGTGGGTTTTTCCAGCCAGGAGTGCAGCCAGGGCTGTTAGCAGTGCTGCTGCTTGGAAGGGTAGCACTGACACAGGAGTTCATCCTTTCCCCTGTCCCTTTGAGGAGTGTGGTCTGAACTGGGCAGACTTGGCTCTTTTTCTCTTGCAGACTCAAATTTAGTTGAGATTTGTGTAGCTTAAAAAAGCCTTCACTAAACTGGATGTATTTCTTGTAAATGGAGCAGAAGGCTTCGAAGGAAAAACCAAATGGAGTGAAACGAAGGAATAAGTCTGGCAGGATAATGGGATCGTTCCAAGAGGAGTCCTTGCTTGTCCCCGTCCAGGAGGAGATGAATGGATGAGAATTCCTGGGTGTGTCCATGAGGTTTAAATCAGAGCTGAGGGAACACSTTGTTTGGTGGCTGCTGCTGTTGTTTCCTGAATTTATTTGTGCCATTAAACCATTAGGAGCGGTGCATGTGTGGCCGAGGCTTAATGGGATATTGCTGGGATGCAAAATCATTCACAGGGTGGTGATCACAGCCAGCTTTGGTGTCCTGCTTGTTGGGGGGACGTGGAGAAGGGAACAAAGGAGCAAATTTTGCTGAGGTTTGTGAAAAAGATGGGAGATGCCACGGGAGTGCTGTAGCTTTGTGTGCGTTTGTCTTGCTTCTTATCAGTGAGAAAAAAAATGCATTTTTWAAAAATTATTATTTATAATGTGTTCAGCCAACTTTATTTTTCAGATCTTTGGGGGAACTGGTTTTGACATTGTAAAATGAAGCCGCAGAGTGCTCCCAGTGTTTGATGTGAATTTCCAGTCCCAAAGCAGGGCTGGATGTGGGGTAAACTCAGTGCAAAGCTGACACCTGATGGAGGAAGAAATTCCATAGTCTCAGTGGAATAATCTCCACTTTTAGGATTTTCATCTGCAGAGTCTTGTACCTTCTGGTGACAGCTCCTGGCAAGGGAATAACCTCACAGCATTCCCTGGAGTAGAAGGGGACTCTGAAAGGCTGAGGGTTTAATTTTCTCCTATTTTGTCCAATGGGGTTGTGAGCTGAGCAAACCCTGTGCCACAAAACATCCTCTGAATAATTTGAAAATACTGTTCCATTTCATCTTGGAGTGAAAATTAATACAGAAATACCTGACTGGGAGTTTATTATAAAGGAATATAAATTTCAGGGCACCATGGCATGATGGGGGGGGTTCTGCAAGGCTGAGAGGTCAGCGTTTGTTGTATTGTTGTTGTTGTTGTTATTATTATTATTATTATTATTATTGCAGTCAAACAGCTGTTCCTGTTCAGCCCCTTGGATGGTGGGAACCAAATTCACAGGGATTTTCCTGATGTTTGTACCCAGTTACACTTGGGAGGCTGTGGATGTTTTCTGGGTGAATTCCCATGTTCCTCAATCAGGCCCCACTAAAGTGTGAATAAATGGAACGAGATAAAATGAATCTTCCTTGGCCAGAATATAAATAAGGGAAATTAATTAAACTCCCCATTTTTAAGTGTGCCATAGATGCTTCCCTGGAGTAGGTAAATGGAATTTCACTGCTTTTATTGCACATGCAGCTCTGTTAGCACAGGCAGGAGGTGCTGGTGTTGTCCCTGGGGAAAAGGAGAAGGATTTGGGGTGCTGGTGGCTGCCCCATCCCTGGAAGAGTCCAAGRCCAGCTTGGAGCACCCTAGGATAGTGGAAGGTGTCCTTGCCCATGGAGGGGGTGGGACTGGATGGGCTTTAAGGTCCTTCCAACYSAAAACACTCTGGGATTCTGTCAGGCCAGGAAAATCCCTCCTGCCAGMCCCTGTTTCATGTCGAGTGCCCTCTGTGATTTYGAGAACCAAGGATCTTAAACCTCCACTCACGAACCACCACAAAAATTGAGCAAGAGAGTCACATTTCTGGTTTCTACTCGACTGGTTTCAAAATTCCAAACCTAATTTAGAACTGAGCTCCTCACAGAAATGAGTGTTTGAAGATTTCACTCCGAAACACAAAGGATTGGTTCATGCAGAAATAATTACTGTGCCACGGTGGGGAGCAGGGGGAGGTTCTGAGGGTTTGGTGCTGCATAATTCAGTGTATTCTCTCAGAATTACACCCCATTCAGCGAGGAGATTGAAACTCGGGGCTGGAGTTTGCACAGGGCTGGAAATAAATCAGAAAAGTTTGGGAAATGGGACCGGATGGAGCAGTGGGCAGCGCTGTGGGAGATGGAGGGTGTGGGGTCATCATCATCATCATCGTCATCATCATCCTCATCATCCTCATCATCCTCATCATCATCATCATCATCATCATCATCATCAGGGTGCAGGGTGGTCCCACCACGCCCTCCTGGGCGCTGCCTGTGCCTGGAGGAGCTGTCACAGCCCGGGACACTCCTGGCTCCTGCAGGATGTGCCCAGCCACCCTCGGCATGAATCACTGCTGCGGCTTTGGGGACCTCCGTCCTGATTTCCCAGTTTTCTGTGACGGATCCCATGAATAATTCAAAGGGAGTCTTTTATCCCGAGCTGGCGCCACGTTCCCTGCTCGGCAGGTCACCCGAGTCAGATGCTGCTGCTCGGAGAACTGGCCCAAAATCCGATATTAACGTTTTTTCCCCGTTTTGGATACTCCATCATGCTCTGTGATGCGGTGGGAGCCAGCGGAGCTGAAAAGCTCTCGGTGGAGTTTCAGACACACACGGAAAACACGGCTGGAAAARTGCACCAGTGGCTGCTCTGAGCCGTGGGCTGGGCCCTGTTTGTGTGTTACTGAGGAGGCAAATGCCACAGTGGGGCCCAGGATAACGGGAACTGGGAGGAGGGAATCCTCCAAATGACACCCCAGAAAAATTCAAATTGTTGAGACTTTAATACCAATGTTAATATTGACTTCTATTGCTCTGCTCTGTGACAGGGACAGGAGCCAGGGAACGCCTGGAGCTGTGCCAGGGAGGGTCAGGCTGGAGATCAGGGAAAGGTTCTTCGCCTAGAGGGTGGTGGGCACTGAACAGGCTCCCCAGGGAATGGTCCCGGCCCCAAGGCTGCCAGAGCTCCAGGAGCATTTGGACAACGCTCCCAGGGATGCACAGGGTGGGATTATTGGGATGTCTGTGCGAGGCCAGGGGCTGGATCATTGATCCCTCTGGGTCTCAGCTCAGGATATTCCATGATCCCATACCATTTAAAATGAAGCACAGAAGGGAATCAGGGTTTTAGGCAGCAGGGTGAACAGTCCTGGGGGTTTTTCCTCAGTGAGCACAAGAGCTGGGATTCGCTTCACCCGGTGCTCATGGTGGTGGTAGATCCAGAGGATGATCGAATTCCATGGAATCACACCCTGAGCAGCCTGGTTCCTTCCCTGCTGTGGAGGGACAGGTCTCACTGGCCGTGCAGGATCCCAAATCCAGCTCCCGTTTTTCTGTTTATTGAGGCAAAGAATGGGAGGACAGTTGGATTTCGTTTATTTTTCCTGAATTCCCACAGCATTTGCTTTGCAGAGGATCAGTTCACTGGGCTGCTTGGATTTAGAGGGCTGGAGTGGCTTTGGGAAGGACAGAGTTCAGTGRCTGTGGCTTGGGGGACTCACTGCCATTGTGGAGTTTCCTCTGCCATGTTCCCAAGGAATTAATTAATTCATTCATTATTACCTGGTGGTGATCTCGTACTCTTCGTGGAGATACCTCAGAGCTGCCAGGGAGTGAGGCAGGGTCCTTGGCTGGACTTTGTGTGGTCCCAGCCTGCAGATCCAGGAGCTGTCYGGGCTCTTCCCCCTTTCTGGTGCCATCTGAGGGCCGAGGAGGTCACGATGGGCTCTGTCCTGCAAGGAGGTTTTTCCCCTGCTGGAGAGCTTTTAATAATTTTCCCTCTTCCTTTCTGTTTTCTCGTGCCTTTGCCCTCCCCTGCCTTGCAGCCCAGGTCAGCCAGGGGAGGTTCCAGTATTTTCTGTTTCCATCCTGGTTCACAGTGCCTGAAATGTCACTGTCATTGTCACCTGGGAACGGGATCCAGGTCTCAGGTGGAGAAATCTGCCTCATTTTTTGGGCACAATTCTGGCAAGATTTCTTTGTAATTAATAGAACCAGCTCCATACTTCTTTCTCAGTGCAGAATTTTGAAAATCAGGAGAACATTCAGTAGAAAGGTGTTAATCCAAGAGGAAGATCTCAGGCAGGGGCTCTGTGATGATAAATGGTGATAACTGGTTTATCCTGGGAAGTGATGCATTCCATTGAAGGAGTGCCATTCCCACCTTGCCAGAACAGCTCAGTAACTCAGAGAAACTTGCCACAATTCAGAATAATCCCAGAAGTGTGCCCAAAGGAATTGTTTATCTGTGCTTTCCAGTGTCTTTCGGTGTCTATTGCTATCCAGTCTCTCCTTCCACAAAACAAATTCAGGAAGAAGCCATCCCTGGGGCTCTCTGCTGTTCCCTGGGCACCCAGGGTAGGGAAGGCTCTCACGGCTCAGCTGAGTGTTGGTGCAGTGACACCCAAGTGAGTCAAGGTGAGTTTCACTCTGGGCTCACAGAGCCGGAAGGGACCCACAGGGCTCATCCAGCCCAGCTCCTGGCCCTGCACGGACACCCAGCAGTCCCCCCGGGCATCCCTGGCAGCCTGGTGCAAACACTCCTTGAATGTTTATGTTTAAAGTGAAACCGGAGAGAGAAAACATCCAGGCAGGAGCTGTGCTGTCAGGGTGGGCTGTGGGGTGTGAGCCCAGGCCGTGTCTGGAGCAGGGCTCGGTGGCTCAGACAGCTGAGCAGTCACCCAGGGACACGAGCTCAGCTTGGAGGATTTGCATCATTTGCTTTTGTGAGCAAGGATTGAAAGGGGTGTTTGATAGTCCTGCTATTTCTGTTATTAAATATGTCGGGTTTAATTCCGTCATTATGAGCCCTGCTTTTACAGCCCCTGTGATGAGAAATCTCATTAAAAGTTGGGAAATGCTTTCTGTTCACTTTGCTGGTCACAGAGTGCTCGTTGCCATTTGGGCTTTTTTTCCAGTTAAAGCCAACGTCAGGATTTGGCACAAAGAGGGGAATCTCTGCCTGGGATCTCAGGGGGGCAAGGGCAGCACGGTCAGGGCTGGGCCAGGAGTGTGTTGGGTGGGCATGTGGGTTTGAAGAACCATTGCTCCCCAGAAGAGAAGAAATGAGGGTGCTAAACCTCATCTTAAAGAATTCCTCTGGGACATCTTTTCCACTGACATGCTGCAGGTTTTCCAAAGGCAGCAGCAAGACTTGCAGAGCAATCAGAGCCGTGACTTCCTGGGATTATCCCTGTCTGATGGCAGGGCTCGGTGCAGAGGGGAGCAGGAGAATTCACAAGGTTTTTGGGGGATATTCCCATGCCCACTGAACCCAGCAGGCTGGGGATGGGGCTGTGCTCAGGCTGGTGCCTGCTGCTGTCACTGTCACGGAATCCCTGAAAGGTTTGGGTTGGAAGGGACCTTCAGAGGTCACCTTGGCCACCCCTGCAGTGTCCCCCTCCCCCAGGGCAGGCAGAGTGTCCTTGGCTGATTTTAAGGGATGATATTTCAGGCATCAGTAGTAAAAGACAGAGTTTTAAAACAAGGCTGAACGTGACACTTGAGCTTTTAGGGGGGTTTGACTTGGTTTGAATTCACTTTGCTTTTGAAGCCACTGTGGCTTCCCTCGTTTTGCAGCTCGTTTGGTGGAAATTGCAAAAAGCCAGGTTGTTAAGAGAAAGTGAAGAGGGAAATTTTCCCCCAGCACAGCTCATTGCAGGAGGTGCTCATTGACACTCAGTCCTGACTCTGCAGATTCTCAGGAATACTTGCTGACTTCCTATCTCCCATCTTCCCTTCCCGCTCCAATAAGCAATTTGCTCCAGCATTTACCAGTTCCTAAAGTGGTTATGGCAATGCATATTGAAATGAAAGCTCCAAATTATCCTGCAGAGACAAAAGTGCAGCTCCTGCGTGTGCTGGGGAGGGTGCGGGGCTCGGGCTGGGAGCCAGCAGGGGTTTGGATTTGCTGTTGGGGATAGAGGATCATGGAATGGTTTGGCTTGGGAAGGACCTTAAAGCCCACCCAGTGCCACCCCTGCCATGGGGTGCCCCTTCCACTATCCCAGACTGCTCCAAGCCCCGTCCAACCTGGCCTTGGACACTGCCAGGGATCCAGGGGCAGCCACAGCTTCTCTGGACAACCTGTGCCAGGGCCTCCCCACCCTCCCAGGGAACAGTTCCTTCCCAATATCCCATCCAACCCTGCCCTCTGGCAGTGGGAAGCCATTCCCTGTGTCCTGTCCCTTCATCCCTTGTCTCAAGGCCCTCTCCAGCTGTCCTGGAGCCCCTTCAGGCACTGGAAGGGCCCTGAATCCTTCTCCTCTCCAGATGAGCACTCTCCCAGCCTGGCTCCAGAGCAGAGGGGCTGCGGCAGCTGTTTGTGGAATTCCAGTTTGTACAAATCTGGCTGTGGAATTTTTGAACCTTTTATACCCCCAGGATTTCTGGAAAATTCATTTTATCTGCATAAAGTGACAGAACTGGGGAGTTGCAAAGTTCAGAAGACTTCCTGATTCAGCTTTCCTGAAAAGCTGTGAGTGCTGTCCCTGAATATCCACGCAGGGTCTGGTCTCCCTGCCAGGCTCCAGGGGCAGGGAATCCCAACTGGAGAACACCAACAATCTGCTGAAGTCTCAGCATAAAAGTGAAGTGGCTGATTTTGCTCTCCATCCCTCCCGTTGTTATTGGGGTGTGTCTGCAGTATCTCCTGGACATCAATATGGATCATTTTGAAGGAAAAGCATTCCCAGGTGAGGTGTAAAAGAAGAGAAGTGCTGCAAACAGTGTGAGCCCAGCACAGACTGCAGTCCAGCCCCTGGAGCTGTGCTGCTGCTGGGATTGGTGTCCTGTGAACATCCCGTGGCATGGAATGAGGTGCAATCGTGTTTCCTCTGCATCCCTGAAATGCCATGGTCCTGGTGAAAGCGCCCTGAGTGCACAGCAGAGCCTGCAGAGCAGCAGCATCGTTTGCAGTCCCGTGCTGCTCCTGGGGACGCTCACCCTTCCTGTGCAAAGCAGCAGGGTGTGGGATGTCCTTGGGGACATCTGGAGATGGCTTCGGACCGCAGGGGACACCCCCCACCCCCCAGCATGGCAGGGATCCAGCCCTTGCTTCCACAGCCCAGCACCGAGCCAGATGTGTCCTCAGAGACCAACCCTGAGCCTCCTGCTCCTCCAGACACCGTTCCAGCTGTGTGGAGTTCCGGCTGGGCACAGCTGGCGCAGGAGAACCTGCTGCTGGAGCGTGGGAAGAAGAGCAATGCCAGGGCTTCAGAAATGGGAACCCCAGCTGGAATTCCAGGGCTGCCCTTGGCCTCCTGCATCTCATGTGGCATCTGCAGAAGGAGGGGGATGAGGAACAAGCGGTACCAACCCCTGAGAGCATCCCCAGGTGGAGGATTTGCCTGGGAGCGTGGGAAGGGCTGTTGGTCCATCCATCTCCACGCCTAGGATGGGTTGGATGCTGGAATCTTCACTCACGTGGGTCACACGCAGRCCGTGGCTTCAGCAGGGTGACGGCAGCCCGGTGTCCCCGAGCCGCGGTGGGAAAGCTGCGGGTTTGTTTCCCAGAAGCTCTTTGGGTGGTTTAACAGCCAGGTTTGAGAGCAGCCGGTGATGAGGGTGGAGGAGCAGAGTTCTGTGTGACCCTGCCTGGGCTCTGCAGGACTCACTGCCGTTCAGCAGGGCTCGGCTCTGCTCCAGAACACCTCCCTTCACTATCTGGGAGGGATGGGGACTGTTCACCATGCTCATTTATTCCTGGTTTTATCTTAAAGGGAGCAAAGGATCATTGCATATGAAAATACAACAACCATAAGCTCACAGATGTTGTTTTTTAAAATATTTTATCTGTTTCTCTTAGCCCCTCACATTGTTTTTCTGTTAGATTTGTGTCTTTATTTCCTGATGAAAACAAACACTGATTCAGGTTTGATGTAACCCGGTGTGTCCTGGAGAGAGAAAATATGGCTGGAAATCCTAAAGTGCTCTTGGAAGTGTCCCAGGCCAGGCTGGACAGGGTTTGGAGCAACCTGGGACAGTGGAAGGTGTCCCTGCCCATGGCAGGGGTGGCACTGGATGGGCTTTGAGGTTCCTCACAGTCCAAACCAGTCTGGGACTCTGTGAGAGTGGGAATGAGTTTGGGGTTCTGTGCCTTAGGTTCTATTTTGCATTTAAGCATTAAGGTTTGTGAGGAGTTCATAGAGGAGTGTGGGTGATACATGCACAGAAGCTTGAGTCCACTCATATTATTTTTTTAAATATCCCTTTCCCAAAAGAAAGAGAAGGAGAGAAGGGAAGTTCAGAGAATTTCCTGAGTGTGTCTGACAATGCTCCAGGTCCCTAAACCTGAGCCCAGGGGCTGTGTTTGGATCTAAGGGAGGTGTCAGGAGAAGCTTTTCCCTGAGATGGAATCTGAAGTGATGCTCCTGTTTCAAAACCCYGTGAGAAATGAAGTTTTCCAAGGCAATTGAAATCGGTGTGTAGGAGGATGGCAGGGTTGCAGAGATGTTAATTTTAACCCCGTTGGTGCCATGGCCTGGCAGCTCTCAGCTGAGGGACCACGAGGGTGGGCAGCTCTTCTACTGCGCTGAAGTTCTATCTCCCTGAAGTACTGAGAGAGTAACTGGTGTGGGATTAATTCCTGATTCCAGGARGCAGAAGAGTACTCAGGACCCTGCAGGGTCACTGTCCTGTCTGTGGATCTGCTGTGCCCAGGGCTCTGTGGGGGAGTTCTGGGACTTGTCAGTCAAAGACCCYAAACCGTSTCCCTTGAAACCCCAAATACAGAAATCCCGGTGATGTTTGTGGGATGCAGGGGGGATCACGGTGTGTGCTGTCTGTCATTGGAAAGCAGAGTTGGACTTGGGCAGATTCTGGGCTGAATTGGTGCCACCAGAGCCTGAGTGGGAAGAGCTAAACCCAAACAAGTGGTGTTTATTTTGGGAGGCACCGTGGCAAGGGCACACATTTGGACACGTGCTGAGAGGGCTGAACCTCTCTCCGACAAACAGAGCTTTGTTTGCCCTGCTTTAGCTGTGTGCTCAGAGCTGCATCTCGCTCCTCCAGCCTGTCTCAGGCCTGCCAGCCGTGTCCTGTGTGGATTGTCCTGGAAATTCCCCCYGTGAGCAGTAAGACATGGGACGGGGTGCTGCTCTCACCCCCTGCTCCGTGTCCCTCGTGGATGCAGAGCTGTTCGTTCATCCTTGAGCCGCAGAATGCTGCRGTGGTTTGTGTTGGAAGGGACCTTAAAGATCGCCTCATTCCCAACATCGAGTCCTCAGTGCTGCTGTCGTATCTCTGCACCTGAATTTCAAAGGCAGCTTCAGTCTGGCTTTCTGTTCAAAGCTAAATATTATAAAATAAAGCTGCTGTAAGTTGGGCTTCAGGTGGCTCTAGAAACCATTCCAAGTCCTGCAGATTTAATTATGAAGTGGGAATTTGTTTCTTTCATATTAATTAATTTATTATTATTATTGATATCATTTGACTGAATTCCATGTAAAGGTGAAAAAATGAGTGTTTAAAGTCATGGAGTGGTTTGGGTTGGAAGCCCATCCGAATTCACTCCTGCCATGGGCAGGGACACCTTGCACTATCCCAGGCTGCTCCAAGCCTCGYCCAACCTGGCCTGGGACACTGCCAGGGCTGGGAAAGTATCCCATGGAAGAGACTGCTGATAGCTGTCCATGCTGTCACCCTGCTGTACACTTATTTATCCGTGCCTGTGTGTGTAGCTCTGTCCAGCTGTGGTTCTGTGTCTCCTGCCTCTGTTTCTCAGTCCAGCAAAGAGAGCAGACCCCACACTCATTTCCTGACCTCCTCTAGGGCAGTTGATTAATCTGAAGGGATCCAGTGGGGTGACTTGGCTTCAACATCATCCGTTTTGAACTAAAAAAATGAAACATTTCTGCACCAAAGTCTATGAGCAGCTCCTRCTCCTTCCAGTCCCTGTGATGCCCCTGAGTCCCCTGTGCCTGTGCCAGGCTGGTCCATCCCTGCTGAGAGCTCCTCCATCCCAGAGACAAACATTCACTCCGGTGCCCCCGTCCCCTCCCAGCTCATTGTCATTCCCCTGTGCTCCACCCCGGGTCACTGAATGCATTATTTTTGTTACTTCCCAGAGCAGCAGAAAAGGAGATCTTCAGCAGAAATTTCCATATTGTTTTTTCTTTTTTCAATTTAAAAATAGCAAAACTCAAATGAAAATAAACCACAGGAAACATGGACGAAGAAGCGCAAAGCAGTTGGGGTAATTCTGCCCAAAGCAGTGATGCTGCCAAAATTTAGAGGGTTGTTTCTGTTTGGACAGGAGACTAAGAAATTTTGATTTATAAATTTCTCCTCCGTTTTCCTCCATGCTTAAAGAAGTGGCCTGTGCAMTGTACAGGGGCTCTCCRTCCCTGGAGRTGTCCAAGGCCAGGCTGGACASGGCTTGGAGCAACCTGGGACAGTGGAAGGTGTCCCTGCCCATGGCAGRGGTGGCACTGGATGAGCTTTAAGGTCCCTTCCAACCCAAACCAATCTGGGATTCTGGGATTGCATGGTGTAAATGCTGTTTGTCCATGGTCTGTCCTTCTCTCTAAGCAACCCAAACCAGTCCTGTCTGCCCCTCGCTGTTAAATGTGCTCAGTCTCTTGTTTCCAGCTGGGAATCAAGAGGCCTTGGCAGGTTCCAAGTGGGACAGAGCTGTGCCCATCCATCCCCACTGCCCTGGAACCACCTTTGGGGTGGATCCCAGGAGAAGGGGTAGGAAGGGATTGCCATTCTCACCCCCAGTTGGGGGTGGGTTGGGGTGTGTGGTCCCTGAGCATGCCAGGGCACTGCGGGATGCTGGGGACTCTGCATCACCCAGAGAGCTCCGGGTGAGCTCCCCCTCCCCCAGGGAGCCTATGCTGAGCTTTGGGGTGGGACTGAGGACGAGGCAGCTCTGCTGAGCCCTTTGAGCTGTGCCAGCTGTGCCAGCTGTGCCAGCTGTGCCAGCTGTGCCAGCTGTGCTGGGGTGCTCCTGCCCCGCAGCCCCTCTGCAGCCAGCCAAGGGCAGCGGCTGCTCGGGAAGCTCCACACGTTCCGTGCTCTGGAGCACAGGGAAGGAGATAATCACATTCAGAAAGTGCTGAATATTTTTAATGAACGTGTCTGGGCCTTTCAGAGAAACAGAGGAAGGAAAGGAAATTTCTCAGAGGTGGCTCCTGGGCAGCCTTGTGTTTACCCAGCAGAAATTGCCTTGAGGAGGAGCGTGGCGTGTCCTTGAGGGGAAGGGGGAGGCAGAGCTGCGGGGTGAATGTAGCTGGAGGAGGCTGCCTGGGTGCTAAAAAGTCAATTTTTGTTTTTGGTACTGCTCAATTCTTCCTTTTTGTCAAGCCAAGAGACTTCCCTTGTCCTTTGCCCCAAATTATCTCATCAGGACGGACTGTGCTTCTAAATGAGGCAAATCCCTGTGCCCTGATCTTCCGTAACTTCTGAGGTCAGGAAATGACAGCAGCAATAATAGAAATAAATGGGTGCATTKCTGGGCCTGGCTGTTCCTGGCTGTCAGACACAGTGGCTGCAATCACTGATTCCATTGCTCTTTTCCATTAGACTGCCTGTTCGTGTCCCAGGATTTCACAAACTCCTCCTCCCTGTGCCTGAGACAGTTTGGTGGCACCAGGATGAGCACAGGGGGCTCCTCAGGAGGGGCAGGGCGTTCACACCAGGGGAGATTTAGATCAGATATTAGGAAAGTTTTTTTGTCATGGAAAGGGTTGTAAAGCATTGGGCCAGGCTGCCCAGGGAATGATGGAGTCACCGGCTCCGGAGGGGCTTCAGTCGTGCGGGTGTGGCACCTGGGGATGTGGTTTAATGGAGAGTGTGGTGGTGGTGCTGGGTCACAGCTGGACGGGGTGATCTCTAAGGTCTTTTCCAGCCTAAGTGACTCTGTGATTCCATGATCCCAGCTGGTGCTGGTGTCACTCACCTTGGGGCTGGGAACAGGCAGATTCCTCCAACGTAATGCTCCGATAGTGAAAGAATTGGACCAGACACGGAGTTATTCTGATTCCTTCCCCCAAACCATCCTGCATCCCAGTCTCTTCGGCCTGGGACATTCCTCACCAGCAGAAAGGCTGGATTTCTGTGCTGGGCTTGGCTCGCATGGGGCAGCAGCTCCGTGCTGATGCTTTAGCCCGAGCTGCCTCACCCCCATCACACAGTGCTTAAGGTTATTATCTGCTCTGGCAACAACTTTGAACTCCAGCCCTGGTTCTGCCTCTCAGTTCAAGTCCAAATCCCGTGGGAGACAGCGGGGAGACAGCAGGAATGAGTTAAGTGGGGAATGCTGGCAGTGGTTTTTGTAAGGGAGCTGTGGTTTCCCCGCAGCACCAGGCAGTGGATTTTCATTCCTGGTGTTGGCTCCYGGAGCTCCCCACGCAGAGCTGGGGATTACAGGCATTTCTCACTCCCGACAGGGACTGGGAGAAGTGCCTGGGACCAAATCCCTCCCAGACAGTTCAACTCCTTGAGCTCGGTTCCAGGGATGGCCAGAGGGAGGTGGAAAACAGGGCAGACACCAGAGTGACTGGGGGGGAAATCTGTGTTGGGCACGGAGCACCCCTGTCCCTTCTACCTTCTCCTGGGTCTGCTCACTCCTTTCCCTCTGATCTTGCCCATCTCTGTGTTGGGAAGGCTGTTCCTACAGGGCAGGGCAGAATCTTCCAGGTCTGGGATGAGGCTGGTTCGTGCCAGCCCTGCGATCCAGACGTCTCATGCCCTGCTGCTGAGGAATTGGTCAGTGCCTGGCTTCACTCACCTCCTCAATTTTCTGTTCCCTTCTGCAGTTTCCAGATGTTTGGAGGAGATTCCTTAGCAGAGGAATGCTTTCCCTTATCCCAGCTTTGCAATTTGGTRTTAAAGTAGAGCCACAGAATCCCAGAGTGGTCTGGGTTGGGAGGGACCTTAAAGCTCATCTCATTCCACCCCTGGCCATGGGCAGGGACACCKTCCACTATCCCAGGTTGCTCCAACCTGGCCTTGGACACTTCCGGCTTAAGGTCCCTTCCAGCCCAAACCATTCCGGGGTTCCCTGTGGCCCCTGTTCCTTTGGGGGCAGGGCTGTGAAGGGCTCCTTGAATCACCCTGAGGGAAGTGAGCCTTAAACCCTCGCTGGGCTGCTAACAATAAGGATGGAAGTGCCTTGGCCTTGTTGGGAATGGCAAGAACTGAAATTTAACAGGAATAGGAGCTGTCCGTGGCTGGAACCAGCTGTGGTGGGGTCCAGGACCTGCATCCCGTTGTTTTGCCTGGACAGTGGTTCCCATTAGCAAAGGTGAGAACGTGAGTTTTCTGTTCTGGGAAAACTCTCCTGTCCGGTTTAATTGATGTAATTTGGCTCCTGGTTCCTGCTGGAGGTGAGGTATATCCACGCATTTACTGGATGGGGAATTCCCCGTTTTCTCCTTCAAGATGCTGAAACAACTGTGCAAAAACTCCAGTTCAGCCACCGGGGGCGGGGTGTGTCCATGACACCCATTCCCAGTTCAGCCAGTGGGGCTGTTCCCATTCCCAGCTTGGCCAGAGTCCCTGAGCTGCCCTTTCCCAGGAGCGGGGAGGGAACATTCCCTGGGGCTCCAGGAGCCCAGGCAGCCCCTCGGCTGAGCCCCCTCTCCCTGTSGGAAGGTTTTTGCTGCCAGAGGGACAGAGGACATGGGGCTGTGGAGCCCCAGAGTCCCATTCAGAGGGGCTGGGGATCCCAGCCCAGCCATGGAGCCTCCAGCACCCCGGATCGCCCCTCAGGATTCCATCGTCAGGGATGCACATCAGGGCAGTGGATCATTGCAACAGGATCTGCAGATTCCTGAACCTTCCACCCCTCTGCCTTTGTCTCCTTTGTCCTTGCAGTGTCCCTGCTGCAATTTAATGGAGACAGAGGTTGCTCCATGTTTGGAAAATGCTGGAAACTGCCCTGAAATAATCTGAGGAGCAGGCAGATGTTCTCCAAAGGCACTGTTTGCTCCTTAGGCCTCCCTGGCTCTACAGTCATCCAGAACTTCTCAGCAAAGAGCACTTCCATCCTCCCTCCCCCTCCTCAGGATTGTTTCAGAGTCAAATTTGCCTAAATTTAATCATAAACCACTCGGAGTGGGGGTTCATATCCAGCTGTAATTGCAGCCCAGGTTATGTTCAGTTCAGCCCAGAAGCTGATATTGCATCGTGACATTCCACTCGATCCAGGCTTTATTTGTATTCCAGATCCATCCATTGCAAAGGCTGCTCTTTATGAGCACAAAGAGCTCGAAAGCATAAATATTTATTCCTTAAAGGTTAAGATTGCCTTAAATCATTCCAGCTTATTTGGTGAGCAGCAGTTATAATTAAAATAAGCAGTTGAACTCGATCTGCATGTATGAAATGCATATATATGTGTGTATAAATATATATTTATATATACTTGACTCCGTTGCGGATGGAAGCCGTGGGATAATTGCTTCCATCACATCAAAAGATGCACTGATATTGTTCCTGGATTGGATAATAAATCAACATAAAGAAGCAGCTGAAATTATATAATGGCAAGTCACGTTTGAGCAGGCAGCAGAGAGCGAGGTGGGAGAAGGAGCAGAGCTCAGCTCGAGTGCTGGGTGCAATTGCAGGAGATGATTATGCAAGTTATGGAAATGAGTCCAGTTTTGGGTGTAGAGAACTCATGGAATCCCACACTGGTTTGGGCTGGAAGGGACTTTAAAGCCCATCCAGTGCCAGCCCTGCCATGGGCAGGGACACCTTCCACTRTCCCAGGGTGCTCCAAGCCCYGTCCAGCCTGGCCTTGGACACTGCCAGGGATCCAGGGGCAGCCACAGCTTCCCTGGGCAGCCTGTGCCAGGGCSTCCCCACCCTCACAGGGAGGAATTCCTTCCTAATTTACCCCAAAGCTGCCCTAAATGGTGGTGCCAGGAGCTGTGGTGCCCGGCCGTGCGTGGGCAGGGTTTGGATCTGTGTTTCCCAGGCTGGCCTGGAGGGTTTGGAGCTGCCTGAGCCCGACTGTCCCACAGGGACGTTCAGCAGCAGGAGGGGACAGGGCCAAGCCTGGCTGCTGGCACAGGCTCCCATCTGCAGCCTTGGCCTTACAGGACAAACTGCACATTCCCCATCCTGCTCACCGCTTGTGTTTTGGAATGTGTTGATATTTTTAAAGATTGTTGTTTTGGATAAATTCAGGATTGCTGCATAACCTTTCCCAAGGAAGTTGTTGTAGATAAGAGGGTGTTCCTGTGCACACCCCCCAAGCTGAGCTGATGAAACACCACTTTAATCTGTCTCTGATACCTCTGAAATCCACAGGATTAAAGTCTGCTTTTTATTGTYGTTAAAATTAATTTGAAAAGCCAAAGAAACCCCAAACCCTTTTGCTCTATGAAATATTATTCCTGGGATTAATTGCATGGGAATGTACATGTAAGTTACAGCTGGAAGTGGTCTCCAAGGACATGGAAAGCAGAGTTTGRGGCTGTTCCCGTGTGTCCTGCTGAGCATCCCTGTAAAACTGGTGGGGCTGTGGGGAGGTGCTGTTGCTCCGGATAATTGGAGACACCTTCGACTCCAGAGCTGGAATTGCTGGTTCCTCAGCGTCTCCCTGTATCCAGAGAGCTCATCCAAGTTAATGGTTTTGCCAGGGGCATTGACAGAAGCAGGAATAAGGAGCTGTCATTGCCTGAGGTGTGAGCGTGGGCTGGAGCTGGGAATGCTTCGCTCCTGGTTGGAGCTGGCCGAGGTACCGGTGCCTCCAGGGATGTTCTCCCGCTGTGGGGAGCACAACCACCATCACTGACCTGCTCCTCTTCCCTAAAGCCTTGATTTATCAGCCTTTCTCCCAGGCAAGTGTGGATTACATTCATCAGCACCTTGCTGGGTGATTTCTCTCTCGTGCTGCCGATCGTGTCTGGCAGGAATTTCTCTTCTCCTGGCTTAATGTTGGGGAAAAAAAAGAAGAGAAATAACAAAATGCTTTCTTTCCTGATGTTTTTCCTGCAGCTGCTTGTAATTCATCTCCCCCTATCCCAAGGAAGTCTTCACCTGTGAGGGAGGTGAGGCCCTGGCACAGGCTGCCCAGAGAAGCTGTGGCTGCCCTTGGATCCCTGGAAGTGCCCAAGGCCAGGCTGAACTGGGCTTGGAGCACCCTGGGATAGTGGAAGGTGTCCCTGCCCCTGGAGAGGTGGMACTGGATGGGCTTTAAGGTCCCTTCCAACCAAACCAGTCTGGGATTCTGTGGTTCTGTGTTGGAATGTTTTGCTTTGGCACTTGGAATTGTAGGGACACAAATCAATAGAGGGGTTTGGCATGTGTGAGTTTTATACCACACTGAAGGTTTCAGAAATGCTCCATATTATTCCAAAATGCAGAGAAGTTGGGATGGGAACTGTTTGATAGCCCATGAACAGGTAGTGAAAGGAAGGGGCAGTAAATCCTGCAGCTTGGATTGCACTTGGGAAATGTGTTATTCCCAGAGTCTGCCTTAAAGCAGGGAATGTCTCTGCCCTTCGGGAATGGTGACTTGTAAATAGGACATGGGGACTGCTGATGGGACACCTGGATTYACAGCTGGCAGGAGATGGTGTTGGGTGGCTCGTGTGTGGGTTTCTCAAAAATCTGTGCACAGTTAATGGGAAATTAATGCTCCAGACTGGACCTCAAATTTGGCAACAGCCACGAATTCTGCAGAACTGAGGGGCCTGGTTTAACTGGTGTGGTTCTGGYAGCAGCCCTGGGTTACTGATTTGTCATGAATAATGTACATGAGCAAACTGGTGATTTTCTGGTTTGGGCCCTGTCTGAGCAGGCTGCGATTCCCTGGATAAAGCTGCACTTTCAAATGATTGGCAAAATAATTTCCCGTGGATGGAGTGGGACACGAAGAATTTGTGATGAACAACAGTAGAAACCAGAGGTGTGTTATTTAAAATGAGAAAACTGATCTTGCTGTGAACTGCTCTGAGGGCATCAATCTATCCTGGCAAATTCTCATTTTGAGGGCCACGTTTTCATTCATTTCAAATTGCTGGCGCTRCTATTTGGCTGAGAATCTCTGGGCATCACAGCCAGGAACTGAGCTGAACACAAACCTTGTTTTAACCATGCAGTGGGGGTAGGGAGATGTGTTCAGCAGATTAATTAATTGAGTCATTAGGGTTAGAAAAGCTCCCTGAGACCCCCAAGTCCGAGTGTCAGTGCAGCACCACCATGGTSACCACTGACCTTGTCCTCGAGTGACAAGAGTTGGGAAAAAGCTGAGGTCTTAAAGGTATTTTGGTTTCCTGGGAAAAAACCCACCCTTTCCTTGTGGTTTGATGACAGGATCTGCCTCCAGGATGGACAGTCCCGTGGGGCCCTTGGTGCCAGCACAGGTCGCCCGTGTCACCGCCGTGGCCGCGCCGGCCGTCACCTTCGTGGCCACCAACCTGATGGAGCAGGCTCGAGCAGGTGGGTCCTGTTCCCATGGCCTCATTCCATGGCTGGAGCTCAWGTTGTGTGTTTGTGTCCTTCCGACCCAGCCGTGCTTCCCATCCTGCAGGGAGGCGGGGGACCCCTAGGGAATCCCCTCCGGTTTGAAGGGGTTTGCTGTGGTGGAGTTGGACTGGTGGTTCCTGTGCCTGAGCTGGGGCCCCTCAGCCAAGGAGGGGGTGCCACTCTCTCCACCTCGGAGGCACCGTGGGGCCCCAGGAGCACCTTCCCAGCACTGTTCTGTGGGAAAAAAATGGTGTTAATCAGGAATTCCTAGGGATTGGTTCAGACATAATTTATCTGACCCTGCACCCCAGGGATTAGACTTTGTTGCCCAGAGAAGTTTTGGACTYGCCATCCCTGGAAGTGTCCCAGGCCAGGCTGGAYGGGGCTTGGAGCAGSCTGGGATAGGGRAAGGTGTCCCTGCCCGTGGCAGGGGTGGCACTGGATGGRCTTTRRGGTCCCTCCCAACCCAAACCAGTCTGKGATTCCATGATTTTCAGGGCAATGGCAAACAGCACCTCTTGGCCATTTCTGGCTGTGTGCCTGGAAAATCCAACCATGAAATGAGTTTGTCCTTGAACTCCACACCAGCAAAGAATTTGTCTGTGTTATTCTCCTGTTCCCATTACCAATCTCCCGAACAGTAAAGGGGAGGGTGGGGAGTGATTGTTGCAGCAAGGAGAGAAGCTCAGCTCGAGGAGATTTGTTCTAAGAGGGGAAAGGAGCACCTGGAGGGCACAGCAAAACTGGTCAGAGCAGCAAACAGGCACCAGCTAAAGKGGAAAACGGCGTGGGAAGGCAGAGCTGGAGTGGGATCTGTGTCCCTAAAGCAGAGGTGATGCGGGAAGGTGGGATCCCCACTGCCTGGAGCAGGGCATGGGTGTGGCCAGCACTGAAATCCCACACGTGGGTTGAGCAAGAACCAGCAGAGGAAGAGCTGGGAATCAGGGAGGGTTTTAGGCTGATCTCAAAACCCAGAGCAAAGAGGTGGTGAGGAGAGACAGAACTGGCTTGTGAGATTCTGGGGGAAGATAAAAATGATAAAATCTGGAGTGCACTTGATTAAATCAAATTTTCAGGAGCATTTAGAACCAAAATTTTAAACTTTGTCGAGATTAATGGAGGTTTGGTCTTTACATATTTTTACAAAACAAATTTTTATAATGTCATGTCCACAGCTCCTTGTGGCACAAATCCACCTTCCCTCTTCCCCTCCCTCTCTAATTCTGCTTTTAATGAGTTGTTTGTGATCACACCCCAACATCATCYGTGATATACCCAAGGCAGTTTTGCTGCTTCCCCTTTCCTTCTCATGCTGTGAATTATTCATTCCCTGTGCCTGCCGAGGACCTGGGAGAAGCCTCTTTAGCCAGGGGTCTTTATCCTGCATCCCCGGCAGCCGAGCAGGAACTCACCGGTGCTGCTTGTGCTGCTGGGTTTGGGGGCAAGGAAAGGTGTTGGAAATGTGTTGTGGTGGCTTCACCACCAGGCTGCAGCTGAGTTTGTGCACYGGAGTGGAAGAGGGGGGGAAAAAGGTTAATTGATGAGGAAAGAGTAAATCTGAGCGAAGGTGTGCCCTGGTGAACACGTTGTGCTGGTCCTTCCCATCGTGGGCAGAGGAGGAAAGGTCTCCAGTGAYGGCAGAAGTGCTGACAGGGATCCCCTTGGGAAGCAGAGAGGCTCTCTGGGGCTCCATGGGCCCCTTGGCACAGCCAGCCTGACTCCAGGGTTGGATGCTCCTGCCCCGGCCTCACCAGGAATTCCTGAGCTGGAGGAGGGAGAAACAAGCTGGGATTATTTTTCTCTTTACATTGTACTTAGGGAAAACATTCAGTGTTCAGCTGCAGGTATAAAACTAAACGGCTCCTGCTGTGCACAGGGACCTTCAGGAGTTTCCTTTGTTATTTTATTTTCYTTGGTTTTATTCCCATCCTCTTTTCTATGTGCTGAGTGCCCAAGATGCTGTGGCTGTGTGTTCCACACGRGAACACCTAAGGAGCTGTAGGCTGCTGCTCCAGGGGCTCATCCACGGCTGCAGCACCCAAGGGTCTCCCCGGGGCCTTGGCTTTCCCGGGAGGATGCCGAGGGAGCTGTTCACAGGAGGGAAAACAGAGAGATCTGTTCACGGGAGGGAAAAGAGAGGGAGCTGTTCACAGGAGGAGAACAGAGACTGCCTCGGGTGTCTGTGCACAGTCTCCTTCAGGAGCTGTGTGAGGCTCAAGGGCAGAGTGGCTGCGTGCCCACCCCAGCACCTCCCYGCTCTGAGCCCCCACCTCAGCTTCAGTTACTGATGACCCAGGCAATTACCCCGGGCTGGACCTTCCTTGGCRTCAAACCAGAGCTCCTGCAGCGTGGTTTAGGGTCTGCTCCTGTCTCAGTTTGCTTTAATCTGCCACTTGACATGTGTGTGTTCCCTGGGAAGGGGGGCAGGCCCTGGCACAGGCTGCCCAGGGAAGCTGTGGCTGCCCCTGGATCCCTGGCAGTGTCCAAGGCCAGGTTGGATGGGGCTTGGAGCAGCCTGGGATAGTGGAAGGTGTTCCTGCCCATGGCAGGGGTGGGAATGGGATGACTTTAATTAGTCTTTCCCAACCCAAACCATTCCATGATTCCGTGATTTGTATTAACACTTTAAATCCAGGGAAACATTTTCCTGTTCCTCATGCCCATGTGCCTGTGCCTGGATATGGATGGAATATCTTGGCTGCTTTAAACCAGCATGACAGTGACAACTGTAAAAATACCAACGTTATCTCTGGCCATTACTTGTGGCCTCTGCAGGTGCTCCCTGTGGCACTGCTGGTCCTGGCAGTGTCCCTGTGCCATCCTCCATGTCCCAGACTTTCCTGAGCGCACTGCCAGGATGTCCTTCCCCTTCCCAGAGGCCAGGCGGGAGAAGGGCAAGGTGGGCATTGACACCGGGTGGCACTTCCCTGTGTTCAAGGACCAAGGTGCCCAGGAAAGCTTTGATTCCCCATTAGCAGATATCCAGGGAAGGAAGATGAATTCAGAGCCCCTTTTGATGTGTGTCAGCTGCTCCCTGCCCCTGGCTCCTTTAATGTGGAAATTAATGGCTCTGCTTTGTAAATCTCCTTTTCTGCTCCCCATAAAAACAGAGTAAGTCATCTTCTGAGCAAATGCCATGGATTTAATGTTTTATTATTCTGAGATATTCCAAGGGAAGCAGAGTCAAATGGGGACTTGTTCTGTACTCTGAGTAATCTTAAACTTAATGGAGTAGCATTTTGAGGCGAGTCTGCCACGTAGAACCATAAAATCCCACACTGGTTTGGTTGGAAGGACCTTAAAGCCCCTCCAGTGCCACCCCTGCCATGGGCAGGGACACCTTCCACTATCCCAGGCTGCTCCAAGACCCGTCCAACCTGGCCTGGGACACTTCCAGGGATGGCGCACCCAGGGATGCCTTTCCTGGGACTGTGGATCGTACGGAGAATCCATACACACCTTGTCCTCTCTGCTGCAGGTGGSATGGGCCAGGTGATCTTGGCTCAACCCCTCAAATACGTGTTTGAAGAGGACAAGAAGACAAAACCCCCCAAATTAAGGAAATACCTTAATTTCTTAATAAGTCTTAGTGTGAAAACTCCTTTTTTTGCTGGTTGGGTCTCTGTCTCACTCCTGCTGCCTCCTTGCCTTTCCTTGGTGCCCCTTGAGGCCCCTCTGTTATTGACACACACATTTTGTAGGCAGCAGAAACGTCAGGGTTTAGGATTTCAGGATGGAGACAGCTGTCTGCAAAGGAGAGGGAAGTGTTCCTTCCCTGCTTCCAGTGGAAATCAATCCAGCACTCCCCGAGGATTCCCAGAGCACAGCAGGATCTGCGGGCTGGGAGGAAGGGGGTGCCTGGTGGGTCATGGTCCCCAGGGAGAAGAGGATCGGAGAGTCCTTTGGGTTGGGAAAATCCTCTAAGATCCTCGAGTCCAACCATGAACCCAGCCCTGCCCGTGTCCCTAAGGATGTCCCATGGGGAACACCTGTGGGCTCAGGGAAAGCAGGACACCAAACTCAGTGCAATAAAGAGGTCTGGGAATGTGTTCCACTAAAATGTGGTGTTTGGAGAGGAGACACGTGCTGGGCACAAGGGGTGTGAGTGGGTAAGGGTGAGTGAGGAGGAGGAGGAGGTGGCCACAGGAGGCTCAGAGCCACAGGCAGCGGTTGGGGTTCATTTCACCAGCTCTGGCTTGTTGGGAGTTTGTTTCTCTCACATCACAAGGAACTCCTTTCCCCTCACAGATCGTGGCAAGGAATGCRGCAGATCCTCCTGCCCCCCGACGCTGATCCTGCACACGGAGAGGAAAAGTGTCCCCACGGGCAGTGACAGCGACAAGGTCTGTGCTGGAGCTTCTTCCAGAGCCTCTTCAAACCCCTGAGCTGCACAAATCCGGGTCAGGGAAAGGGACTGGCCTGSCTGGAGTGGCTCTGGAGATACAGGATTGTTCCCTGCAGTGGATTTTAAAGAGCCATGGACTYACTTTATCTTGGAGCTTTGTAGGAGCTCTGTCCCTGTGTCAGAGAATGAGGGCAGGGACACTCGGGGCTGGTTTGCTCCCCATGGAATCCCAGAGCAGTTTGGGTTGGGAGAGACCTTAAAGCCCATCCCGTCCCACCCCTGCCATGTCCAGGGACACCTTCCACTATCCCAGGTTGMTCCAAACCCTGTCCARCCTGGCCTKGGACACTTCCAGGGATGGGGCAGCCACARCTTCTCTGGGCAACCTCCCCCACCCTCACAGGGAAGAATTTCTACCCAATATCCCATCTAAATCTACCCACTTTCAACTTAAAGACATTCCCCCCTGTCCTGTCCCTCCATCCCTTGTCCCAAGTCCCTGTCCAGCTCTCCTGGAGCCCCTTTTAGGYCCTGGAAGGGGCTCTGAGGTCTCCCTGGAGCCTTCTGTTCTCCAGGTGAACACCCCCAGCTCTCCCAGCCTGGCTCCAGAGGGGCTCCAGCCCTGGGAGCAGCTCCGTGGCCTCCTCTGGACTCTCTCCAGCAGCTCCAAACATTCTTTTGCTGTTGGATGGAGACAGAGGTGCAGCAGGGGGATGATCCCTGTGGCAGTGTTGTGGTGTCCCAGAGGAGCTGCTGGGAAGGAGCACTGATGGCAGTGGGGCCCTGGGCTCTGGGGAGCACTCRCTGCTCCCTGGGCTCGTTTCTGTCCTTGTTAGTGCCACACACGGAGTTATCCCTTATCCCTGCTCTCCCAGGGGAGCTATTGGCGCGGACAGAACGTGTTGGCTGCTTTTTCATTTATACTGCTCTAAGTGGGCAGCATTTTTATCCCTTCCCATTTATCTGGGCTGTTCCAGAGGCAGCTGGCTGTCCATAAAGCCRCTCTTGGAATACTGGCCACAAGGGTGATCCGCTCCAGGCCAAAGGGGGGATTTGTACACCAAGAGCAGTTCTCTGCCCCAGCTTTGTGTGTTAACTGATCCTTCTCTGTGTCTTTCCAGGACCATCCCTTTAAACTCGTGAGTGAGGCTGACAGCACTTCCAGCGGGAACAAGCCCGTGGCATCCACTCCGGTGCCAGGATCCCCATGGTAAGGAGGTGCACTCAGAGCTGCCAGAGCCCTTCCCCAAAGCCCTTCCCTTCCCAAACCTGCCTGCCTGGGCTGGGACATGGGAAAAATGTGTGTTTTTCCAGGGGTGCTAAGCAGCATCGCCGGGTTCCTGGTCCAGCTTCTGGTGGAGCTTTTCCTCATTAATCATGGACTTAGGGAGACTCTGGGAGGGAGCCACACAGCAGCCAGACCCCTGGGATGTGCAGAGTGGGCTCTGCCTCACTGTGTCTCAGCTCTGGTGGTGCTTGCATCAATCAGAGAGGAAGAACAGGAGTTATAAGAAATGGTGTTGCTTTTTAGGGCCGGATCCTCTCCCTCTCCCAGTTCTTTTGGTGGCAGGGGGTGACTCTGATGGCCTTGCAAATGTGGGGTTGACTCCAGGTTGTGTCTCTGAATACTAAAGATTAGTAATACTACATATTATATATATGATATATATAGTTATATCTATATATATAATATATATATAGATATATATAGTTACAGAGATAATATGTTAGAAAGATTGTTAAAGATACTTATCACATGCATGTCACTGAAACTGGAGTGCCACAACTCCCATGGGTTTGTACAGCCAGTYCTGTGGGATGTCTTACCTGTCCTACACAGGCTGTGTTGGGTTATTTTATAGCAATACTCTTCAGTTTTCCTATTTACAGTCTTTTACCTGGACCAGACCCTTTTAAACTCAGCTTTACTCCCTGCTTTTAATAACAATTAAGCATCAGAGCTTCTAATTATAGGGTTTGTGCCTTCCAGGTATTTCTGCTTCAGAGACACCAACATTTTCCTCCCCTGTGTGTGTGTCTAAGGCAGGGTGGGTTTAGTTCTCATTGTGATTCAGAAAGCTCCAGCCTGAGATGGAAATTCTATTTGTTTATTTACATATRAATTTAGGGGAGTACATCTCCAGGTTTTTGAATGTCTATTAAGGATGGTGCAATGCTTCTTTTCCTATTATTTTGGCTGATTCCAAATGAATGTCAGGACAAGGAGCTGAACTGCTGCCGTGCGTGTTTTCCTGGCTGAGCCCAGGACTGCGGCTGGTGCTGCGGGGCTTGGTCACCTTTGTCAGATCCCAAACAGAGCCCTAAAAATCACCCTAAAGACATGGAGCAGGGTGCTGGGGTGGGGGTGGACCTGTCAGAGTGGGTGGGAGCTGGCTGGGGTGCCGTGGGGGTGGCACAGGGGTGCGATGGGGGTGCCATGGGGATGCCATGGGGATGCTATTGGGATGCCGTGGTGATTCCACGACAATGCCATTGGGATGGCCCAGGGATGCCATGGGGTTGCCATGACAATACCATTGGGATGCCATTGGGGATGCCATGAGGGTGTCATTGGGAATGGCAGGGGGATGGCACAGGGATGTCATTGGGGATGCCATGGGGAGGCTGTTGGGATGCCATGGTGATTCCACGACAATACCATTGGGATGCCATTGGGGATGCCACGAGGGTGTCATTGGGAACTCCATTGGGGATGGCAGGGGGCTGCCATTGGGAATGGCACAGGGATGCCATAGGGATGCCATGGGGATGGCACAGGGATGCTGGGGTTGCGCCTTTCCCCACCAGCACAGCAGATGAGGCTCCCACAGCCACTTGCCAGCCCGTGGCATCAAGGCAAGGGCCACACACCCCACGGCCACAGCTCCTGCCCCTGGCTGCTCCCAGCCACGGCTCCAGAACATGGAATGTCTTTTCCTGTGGTTGCTCCTGCTGGGAGCACCACGGCCTTCTCCTCACCAGGTCCTTCTTCCTTTCCCTAAAATAATATTTCCGCGCTGCTTTGGGGGGCAGTTTGAACCATTTCTGTGCCACTGTGTTGGTGAGGACAGAGGCTGTGCCCGGGGTGCTGGGATGGGCCGGCGGGGCGGGGCCAGGCCRGGGGTCCCAGGGGTGTCCCCGGGCGCGGCACCCAGGGCCGCGGTGCCCCCGCTGCGGGCGCGTTCCCGGTCCTCGGACGCGGTCTAAGGCTGGTTTATCACTTGGAGCAGGTGTGTAGTCTGGACCGGAGATGACCGCGTGTTCTTCTTCAACCCCACCATGCAGCTGTCAGTGTGGGAGCGGCCGCTGGACCTGAGGCACCGCGGGGACATCAAGCGGCTGCTCGAGGACCCCCCGCACAAGCGCAAGCTGGAGGCTGCAGCAAGTAACTAGAGCCTGGGATTGTTTGCCTCTCCCCAAACTCCAAGAGCCACTGGAACTTGGGGCTGAATGCGCTCGGTGGAGGTCTGATAACCGTAATGAGAGCGGGTGTCCCTGAGGCATTGCCGATGAAGTATTGCGTGAAAATTGATGTGTATTGCAAAATCCATACTTTCTCTGGAATGCTGAGCTGGGGGATTGAGCCTTCTCCTTCCTGGCACTGAAGAAGCAGGTGGCTTCTTCTAGGAGATGAATCTTTGATGGATAAAATACCTCTCAGAAGGCACCGTGTGTGTTTTATTACCCTCAGTTCCAAGATGTACATTAGGAATGCATTACCAGGGCATTACTCAGCTGCTCACAAAGCACATACTCTGTGGCTGATGATCATCCAACCAGGCTGCAGAGCAGGGAAAAATCCCAGGAGTAAATCTCTAATGGGCCTAAAAGGTTTGGTGGAAAGGCTCCCCTGTTCCTGGGAGCGGCTCTGTCCCGTGTCAGTGCTCCTTTTATTTCCTGGGGCTTCACACTGGGCTTTACTGGGAATGGTGTCCCTTACTGAGGGACATCAAGTCATGGCAGTCATTGGAAATTTTCCTGGACTTGGTGGGCTGCTTGGAATTCTTGGATGTTCTGGTGGAGAAAGAACAGTCACCATCCTTCAGCTGCTGCTTGTTCTTTAGTGGTGAGGGGCAAAAAAGTGAGACTTTGGTCATTGTTTTCAAGTTCAGTATTTTATAACTAAAGCAGAGTGGTGGCACTGCCAGCCTGGGGCAGGACCYGCCTGGTCCCCTCAGGCCAGCCTGCCTCGGGGCTGGGCACTGACATCGATCCATGGGCACAGCTCCCAGTTAACCACTGGAGAATCCCAGTTAACCACTGGTGAATCCCAGTGGACCGCTGCCAAACCCCCAGTTAACCACTGCGAACTCCCAGTCAACCACTGCGAACTCCCAGGGAACCACTGCAACCCCCCAATGAACCACTGCAACCCCCAGTGAACCACTGCCAACCCCCATTAGCCACTGCCAACCCCCATTAGCCACTGCCAACCCCCAGTTAACCACTGCCAACCCCCAATTAGCCACTGCCAACCCCCAATTAGCCACTGCCGACTCTGAGCCTGCAGGCAGATAAAAGTGAGCCTTATCAGCTTTTATGTGAGCAGAAAACAGCTCCAAGGGAGGGTTCTCTGGCAGTGTTGTCCTTATCGACACAGGCTGTAATTACATTTTTCACTATGAATTTCAATCATCAGATGCTTGTACATATATTTATATATAATTTTTGTGTATGGCTTGGAGAACTTTGGCTGTGTTTCTGATTCCTCCGGAGCCTATCTGCTGCAATTCATTCTTCAGGAGAAAAAGAGAGCTTTGTATTGCAGGGTGTATTGAAATCTCAGTGAATTCCTGACAAGGCATGGCCACAGACAAAACTGAGGGTCATTGTTCATGGTCTGTATCATTGTCCCTGCCCTGTAATTAATTAACACAAGAGTCTGAAGTCAGGGCTGATAGGTGCCACTTCAGAAATCTATTTTTGCTGTGAGTTCCATCCATTTTATTTATTATCTCCACCACAAAGATTTGATTCATGCGCCAGTTTTTTTATGGCCATGACTTTCATTGTTGCTAAATAGTCTTAATCTTCCCTGAGATAATTGGGCCTCGTGGTTGCTCGGTGTTTGAGCAGGTTATAATTAGTATAGATTAGCTCTGAGGTGAAAGGGATTATTTGTTACTACTTCTCTTAGCTTGTAATCTCCAGTAAATAAATAACACAAATGAGCTGAGTGTTCCCAACAATGCTTCCCCCATTTATTTAGCTGAGTGGCTGCTGCTGAGTTTTAATTAGACTTTTCAAATCAAACATATAAAAAAAAAAGTTGTCAAGCAAAGTTATTCATGGGGTGCTCTGGGTTATCTCTGCTGAAGGGTCCGGTGCTTTTTAAATTTGGCACAAATGAAAAATTGCTCATTTATCAATCACCCCTCCTCCACCAAGTGTTTGTTCCAGGGATTGATGGAGGTGTCGTGGCTCTTCCCTAATGGGTTCCCTTCAGGCCATCCCACAGGACTGGAGAAGAGGTGCAGCTCCTCTCATGTCCCTGAGCAATTTATCTGCTCTGATGTCTTCCTCTTCCTTCAACTGTTCAATGCTCTGTCTGGGTGCTCAGGCTGAGGAAGTTTTCCAGCTCATTAAAAGAAAATGGACATTATGGAGTCATCAAACCATGGAATGGTTTAGGTTGGAAGGGACCTTAAAGCCCATCCAGTGCCCCCCCTGCCATGGGCAGGGACACCTTCCACTATCCCAGGCTGCTCCAAGCCCCGCCCACCCTGGCCTTGGACACAGTTGGTAGAGTTCCTGCTAAAAACCAGTGATGATTTAATTTTCTGAATTCCCACAAATGCTTTGGACCCTGTGGCATTCAGACAAACCCCTGCAGCCCATCTCTAGGAAYAGCACATAAATATTTCTCAGCTGATGTGCTGGGGACTCAGGTCCAAGCACTGGAGGGATGTGACTTCTGGTGCTGTGTCCRTTGGGATTTTGGTGAGAAGTGCAGCTGGTAGAGGTGAAAAGGGAGTATTTCAGAATTCAGTATCTGCTCTGCATTCCTCCCCTGGGCTGTGACTGGAAACCCAAGCTCTGAGTCCCTCAAGGAGCCGTGTCCAGGCCAGATGAGGGGGGGACATTGCCTTTGGAGTTGCTCTCCAGCATCAGGAGTGTGGAGGCTGTGGGTATCTCCACAGCCCTGCCCCAGTGCTGCTGGAATTCCTGGGAAAGCACTGTTGGATTTGCTGATACAGGGAAGAGAAATGGGTCAGGAGGGAAGCTCTGGTGGGAGTTACCTCCAGTGAATCCTTAGGCTGCCAGCACGGAAATGATTTTGCAGGAATGTCTTTGTAGTCGCATTTTTCAGGGAAGGGAGAAGGGAGGATCAGGTGAAACAATAACAAGATTTACACCAATCATGTCATGAATGAAAAATGAGTAATTTCCCTGACTGAAAATGGTCAATTTATTGCTGTCCCTTCCATTTGGATGAAAGCAATGTGGAGGATCTGATAAAATAAGTGTTATTTTTAAAACCCTCTGTGGGGAGTGAAAGCCAGGAATTACCTGAGCAGCAAAGACAAGGGAAGAGAAGTCAATTCGAGGAATTTGTGTTCCCATTTATCTCATTCAAATCTAATCATGACTTATTTCTTTTTAGCAGACAAGTGTGTTAGTTCCTGTCCAGGGGATGAAAACGATGATCTGAGCATCAAAACCAAGAGGAATAAGTAAGTCCTGAAGTTTCCTTGTCTGTGTCTAATGGTGGGAAGGTTTGGTGCAGAGAAAGGCAAAGAAAATGCAGTTCTTTTGTTGGGTGTGGGTAAATTATGGGAGCTGTTCTCAAGGTGTCCAGCCCTCATCCYACCCCAGCATTCTCTGCAACCTCTGTTTCCCATGCACATCATCCATTTTAGCCTGGGTAACTCTTCCTTTGAAATGGTTAAAAACAGGACTACAAGGCTGTGCAGTTATTTCAAAGGCATTGGATGAAAGCTTTCCCTTCCCTGAAGTGCAGCAGAGTTTTTTTCAGTGGTCTCAGGTTTGCAGCTCCCAGCTCAGAAGTAGCCCGAGGTGGTGCTGTTATTGACCTTTATTACCATGTGTGCTTCAAATTCTTATGAAGTAACAATTGGAAAAGCAATTTCGAGGCGCGCAGACTTCCCAGATCCATTCCAGGTGTCCTTGCGAGTGGGCAGGCACAGGGTCTGTGGTGCAGATTATTACGGATTCGCTGAATTGAAGTATTTACTGTCATTTTGGAATTAAAAAAGGCTCCTTTAAAGCCTGCCCTCCTCGGCAAGGTCTGTACGAAGCTGTCGCTCCGCTGCAGTGCGAATTATCGTGTCACAGTCCCTGTGCTGGCCCTGAGTGACCACCCTCCCTCAGCAGGAGCTGCTGGAGGTGCCTCCCAGCTCCCACCAGCCCGAGGTTTCACACCCAGCCGCAGGTTTGGGGGAATTTCCCATCTCTCAGCGTCCACTCCAGCGACTCCACGTGTGGGAAGTTCTGGGATGTTCTAGAGAGGATTAACCCCCCCTCCTCCAGCTGACGATTGCTGACCCCTTTTCTGTGTTGCCTTGTTAAAGAACAGAAGATTCCCAGGCTCCCGCGCAGGGCAGGGCTGGAGCAGAGGAGGGAGGCGAGGAAGCCTCAGCCCCTCGGATCACGCCGCCCCTGGAGGAGCGGATCACGCACTTCAGGGACATGCTGCTGGAGAGAGGGGTAAGGAATGGGCCTCATTCCGGGACACACCACGCCTCTGCAGTCATTCCAGAGCTCTGGCTCAGSAGCCAAGCGGGGAATTAGTGATGGGTTTCCTGGCCCTGCACCCTGTGGGCTTGTGGCACTTCCGGTGGCTTTTCTCCCGTATGTGGCCGTGGGGACTGAAAGCCCTTTCCAGACAAATTCCCAGAGACAGACCCAAACATATCCAGGGGCAGCAGCTCTTCCAGCACAGGCTCAGCAGGACATGGGACTGCTCCCACAGGAACCCCAAAGAGCAAAGGATGTGTCCTGGTCACCACCCAAAAGGCTCATGAGTTGTCCTGCTGAGCTCTCGGGTGTCCATCACCACAAATTCCAATGGTTCCAGCAGTGGGGAGCCAAATTTGCTTACTGGCTGTCCAAAATCATGGAATCATGAATAGTTGGGGTTGGAAAGGGTCTTAAAGCTCATCCTATTCCACGCCCTGCCATGGGCAGGGACACCTTCCACTATCCCAGGYTGCTCCAAGCCGCATCCAGCCTGACCTGGGACACTTCCATGGATCCAGCGGTAGCCACAGCTTCTCTGGGCAACCTGTGCCAGGGCCTCCCCACCCTCATAGGGAACAATTCCTTCCCAATATCCCATCTAAACCTGCCCTCTGTCAGCACAAAGCCATGAATGCTTACCAAAATCCTTGGGAAAGGATGTTCTGGAGATGGCTCCAGCTGGGCTGAGCTGCAGGAATGTGGAATGCTCAGGGTTTGGGCTGAGCAGGGACAGAAGGTGTAAAATGAGCAGTGGATGCAGATTTTCCCCTCCCTCCGAGGCTCTGCAATGTTTATTCTATAAAGAGAATGTCATTTCTGTGCGAAAATAAAGCCCAAGGTGTCTGTTGTCAGGCAGTAAAGCCTATAAAATTTATCCGAGTAATCAGCAAGCTTTAAAGGGGGATAATTAGAGCTTCAGCAGCTCAGCAGTAAATTATCTCCACGCCAGCCCTGCTTTATTAATACATCTTGTTATTTATGCTTCACAAATGCAAAGGGCCATAAACGAGCCCGGGGTGAGGACTTTGCTGGCAGATGTTAACTTGGGGGTAATGAGTCAATATTGGAAGTATTAGGGATGTTCTAGAACAGGATCCTCAGGTGTTTCTATGTAAGATTTGCTCATAAAATTAAGAAATTTGGGGCATTTACTGTTTGTCTTCGCTATTGTTTCAAAATGGGGAGATAAGAAGCTATTTGCTCTTGCCCCGGGCGCTTTTGAACTGTCCAGCTCCGCAGCAGCTGYTTGGCACGGCTGAAACACAGGGAGACCATTAATGCCATTTCAATCTGATTATTTAATGCTCATCTCCTGCCCTTTCCTCACTCTGGTGTTGTTTCTCAAGGAGCTGCTCGATGGAATTACAAAGAGCCCGAAGCAGATGGAGTTTGCCAGTGGAGTTCTGCATCATCCTACAGAAATTATGTCAACAGAAGAATATTTATTGTAACATTTTAAAAATAGATGGGGTTTTTGGTGGAGCTCCAAGACACAGGCATTCTTTATTCTGAAGTCTGGGGCCAGTTTTCCTGGGTAAAAATGTAATTTTGATATTCTTCTGGAATTTTAAAAGTTTCCACAAAATCCTGTGAGGAAGGGGAAAATTTAAGGTTCTTTTTGCTCCCTCCCAGCCCCAGCATCAAAATATCCACATTGTAAATCAGCATTTTTAGGAAAGTCGTCTCCTTGCAGCCTGAACTTTGAATTTTCCAATGGCCTCAAATCTTCCCAGGCAGCCTGAACTTTGAATTTCCCAATCTCAAACCACTGTGAGAGGAAAATGAGTCCATTTAAAGCCACTTTGCCTCATCAGAGCTTTCCTGTTGGAGTGGTAATTACTCTGTTTAATTATACTTCACATCCTTGGTTTTTTAGTGAATTTACTCTTTTGTAATTAGATGGAGTGATTAGAATATTGTATTTCCTTCAGATTTTACTATAGCMAACTAATTACCAGGGATGTTGTAGAAGGTTCTGAAGCAGTGGGAGGTGTCCCTGCCTGGGGCAGGGGGTGGAACTGGGAGGTCCTTAAGGTCCCTTCCAAGCCAAACCATTCCATGATTCCATAACTCCATGAAGCTGGAAGAAGCTCTGCAGGATGTGACATTCTCATCCGGTGTGGCTTCAGGAATGTGACACTTTGAAGATGTTCAGTTTTCCCTGTGTGCCTTCCAGTCACCATTCCAGTTCTGGAGTCGAAGCTGAGATTGTTCCTTTGATGGAAATTGCTGCTTCTCCTGCACAAACAGCATCCCCAAATGGCATTTTSCTTTCTGCTGCAGATTCCTTCCGCAAAAAATGTGGAAGGAGCATCTCCCAGATCCTCGCTGAGGTGTCCTAGAGCAAATCGATCCCGAGGGCGTGGGGGCGACTAAAGCTCTGCCAGAAACATTAAAATTCGACTTCTGAGAATCCTGCCCGGGGTTCATCAGCGCTCTGAGCTCCCCTCTGGCTTCACCTGGAACATTTTCCTCTTTCCCACCCTCACTAAATTCCCTGCTGCCCCTGTGTGTGCTGCAGGTGTCGGCGTTCTCCACGTGGGAGAAGGAGCTGCACAAGATCGTGTTCGACCCGCGGTACCTCCTGCTCAACTCCGACGAGAGGAAGCAGGTGAGTGCTGCCCCAGCCCGGCCTCTGCGGCAGCCAGCTCCAGGTTAGCCAGGATCCCACAGGAGCTGCCTGGGGAGGATAAAAGGATGGCGTCAAATTCACAGTGCTTTGTGCAGCCTCAGAGTCCAGGCTCTGCCTGTCGGGAGTGATGCTCCCCAGGCACAGGGGGGACTTCGGGGTGTCTGTGCTGGGCCAGGAGTTGGACTCTGTGATCCCTGGGGGTCACATCCAGCTCAGGAGATCCTGTGATTCCAAGTGCTGTCTCCTTGGAAAAGCAAGTGCTAAAAGGAGGTTTGAATACAAGGACAGGATCCAGTCCCTTGGCTTGTAGGAACAACTCCTGAGGGTGGAAAGCTTGGCTATGGGGAGAGAAATGACCATGAGGGTTCTACCCTGAATTATTTCGATATTGTAGAGACACTGCTGAATGTTTATTGTTTAGAACATTTTCTAGGAGTTTGGCAGGATTTGCTGCTGTAGTTTGGAATGACAGAGCACTGGCGCCTGGCTGGTGGCTCTTTGGAAGGGCTGGGTTTTTCTGGAGGGCTCCAAAGGGATGTGGATGTTTTGCTGCCTTGAAAATTTGGGCACTAATTATCACTAGGGATCCCAAAGTCTGCAGATTAGTGTAAGAAATTCAGGAGAGATGCAGGGATCCTGCAGAGAAAGTGAACGCTGCTGTTCTCTGCCTATTTCTCTCCCTTGCAAGTCCTTTGTCATCCTGCAAAAGGAATAATTCTGAATTTGGAATTGTCCATTTTTTAAATAAATAGGATAAAAAAGGAACTTATTCCATATTGTCCCATGGTTCTCCAGAGAGCTTYCTGTAGGTATTTACCAAAGGATTGGGCACATACGTCTTCATTTACTCCCTTCCCAATGTTTTCTTTCCTAAGGAAAAAAAAAAGTGAAATAAAACAATAAGGAAATACAGGAATGAAAATGTCTGAGGAGCTGCCAGAATGGAAAATGCTTCTAAAGAGCCTGAGCAGGGAGTTTGGGATTTGTATCAGGGAATGGGCAAGGACAACACCTGGACCATGATGAGTCAATCAGGACACATTTCTTGGAGTCCTGGAGTCATTTATCAGCCTTGGAGCAGCCTGGGACAGTGGAAGGTGTCCCTGCCCACAGCAGGGGGTGGCACCGGATGGGCGTTAAGGTCCTTCCAACCCAAACCGGTGTGGGGTTCCAGGATTAATACAAACACTGTTACCCTTAACTGAATGTGCAGATCCCAGCCAGGACACAGGGGGGTAGCCAGGGGCGGGAGGGGGTACAATAGAAACACCTCCTGAACGCGAGGGGAGGGCASGTGGGAACTGCAGGCGCTGGGGCTGGCAGCCCTGCCGTGAGGCACAAACACCTCGAAGGCTCGGTAATAACTCCTGTGTCTGCTTCTCCTTCCCCGGCAAGATTTTTGAGCAGTTTGTCAAGACCCGGATCAGGGAGGAGTACAAAGAGAAGAAGAACAAGTTGTTGTTGGCCAAGGAAGAGTTCAAAAAGCTCCTGGAAGAATCCAAGTTATCCCCAAGGTGGGCATTGCCTTAGGAAGGGTTGGGAAGCTCAGCTTTGTCATTTAGGCTGAGCCTGTCAGCCCAGAGTACCAGAACACTTCAGAGCACGTGGAACAGCCACTGCTCCAATGGGATGGCATTTCTCCCCTGATATTTGACAATATTTTGTTGTATTACTGGGAGAGGGAATTCCACGTCTCTCTCCTTCCCTCTCTCTTCCCCTTTCTATCCCATTCCCTCTCCCTCTCTCATTCAGAATGTGCAATACTTTGCACAAGACATTTATTTTATATTCCTCTACATGCTGTGATTATAGAACGCCCATATTGCTTATATAAAATCATACCAGAATGTTCAATCTCATTATATTACACATGCAGGTGTAACTGCTCATAAATTATATTTAGGTTTGGGGTTTGGTAGAAGAGAAATACAATTTCACGAAGTTCCTATTAATGCCATGCCATTAAATTCATGGAATGTGGCCCTGCCCATGGCAGGAGGTTGGAACAAGATGATCTATGTGGTCTCTCCCAACCAAACTGTGCTGTGATTCTACAATTTTATGATTAAATTAAAATAAAGCGTGCAAGGCACAATTTGTTTTGTACATTGTTTTTAAAGTGATGGATCCAGACTTGCACAATGGCAAATGCAGTGCTTAGGGCAGTGTTTTCGCATTTGTAAATTACATGAAAATAAGGGGGTTTATGTTATAAATAATTTTTAATTGTTGGAACAAAGAAATTAGAGTTTTCCCTACTAAAATATTCAGGGAATTATTCAGCACGACCTGCCCGGGCACATAGATACAAACAGCACTGTAATAATTGTAATTATAGGAAATATTTTACAACAAGACTGGGAATATTCTGGGCTAATGTCCCACCTAAATGCTGGTTCCAGCCCTGATATTCCCAGTCCACAAGGGAAAAGCTGTGCTGGCCCAGAGGCCAGGGAGCACCTCACCCCTGCATGGTTTTGGGAGCTGACTAGGACACCAAAGCATCCAGGAAGGTCCTTTCCCTGCCTTGATTTAGGCACACAATGAGAGAAATAAATCACAAATATTTCCAATAAAAACAAAACAGTCACCTTGGGAAAGGGGCTGGGAGCGCAGCCTGAAAGGAAATGAAGGGAGAAAACACTGCTGGAAAAGTGTTTGCCTTGAACATATAGAATATCCAGGAGCTGAAATAAAAACTCCTTGCTACTGGTTTGTGGATGGCCTGCTGATGGTTCCGCATCCTCCTGCCAACCAGCACTGCATTATTCCAAATCCAGGAGTTAATCCTTCACCACTGCAGGCTGCTCCATGTGTGGTTCTGCCGAGCTCTCGCCTTCCTTCATCCCAGATTTACCATCACATTCCTGTCAGACATTCCCAGAACACTCCTCTTTTTAGTGTCCATGTCAAAAACTGAGATCCAGGTCCAGGAGCCTGCGTGTGGCTTGGGAAAGCCCCATTTTTCCAACGTTTCTGTTTCCCACAGGACRACCTTCAAGGAGTTCGCCGAGAAGTACGGCCGCGATCAGCGCTTCCGCCTCGTCCAGAAGAAGAAGGACCAGGAGCATTTTTTCAATCAGTTCATCCTTATTCTTAAAAAGAGGGACAAAGAAAACAGGATAAGGCTACGGAAAATGAGATAAAAGCAACTGAAACCGGCAATAAAGACACGAGCCCAGGCTGCGGCTGCAGGAAGGAATTCCAAGGAAGGCTGAAGCATTCGGGGTCCAACAGCAGCACCAGGAGTGGGGAATCCTGAGGGAAAAGTTGCTGTAGGCGGAGCTGATGGACGATCCATTGGATTTGGGAAGGCTGTTCTGCAGGAAGGGGAAGGATGTTTTGTTGTCAAAGAATTAATGTTTCATATTGAAGCTCTCTTTTGTACAACATCCAGAGTTCGATGCATTTCTAATTGCCATGATATGTCGATCCCTTAATTGTTTTAATTATGCAAATGACTTGTAATATACACAAGTTATGAATCCGGTGCAGATTTATAATTAAGCAGAAGCAGATGCCATCCAGAGCAGTCTCAAGGCATTTCCATCATTTAGGGGAATTATCTCAAGCAATCTTCGGGCAACTCTGCATTTCCACCAGGCGTGTGGGGTCTGGTGGTCTGCAGGACTCAATCCCGCTGCTCATACGTCTCTGTCAGTCCTCTGAGTAGTAGTAATCAGATATTAATTGTTAATCTTGGTGAAGAKTGTGAAAATCTTGGCACATGTTCCATAGGAGAACTCCCCGCTTCTCGTGGGCGCTGCTCCAGGAGAGCGACTCGTCCCCCTCAGCCTTCCGAACCCCTGTTCTTTGGTGAAGCCATCCCAGTCGGATTTGGGTCATGTTCCTGTGTGTGAAAAGTCTGCATGAGATTTTTCTCATCCTATTTGTATAAATAAATATTTAACTTTTGTAATGAAGGAGGATTTCAAGGCTGTTTCCAGGGGCATTTCAGGTGCGGAACTTTTTGCAGAGGTTTTTTTGCCAGAGCTCCGGGAGYGTTTGGAAAACGCCCTCAGGGACAGGGTGGGATTGTTGGGGTGTCTGTGCAGGGCCAGGAGTTGGATCAATGATCCCTGTGAGTCTCTTCCAACTCAGAATACTCTGTGTTTCTCTGAAATAATGGGTGAAATAACACAGGGCTTGTGATTTTTACCGGAGAGATGGAAAACCAGAGGGGGCTCCTGCCACTCATGATTAGAGTGCAAATGCCACTGAGATCCACTGGAAATCTGAGGATATTGGGAGCAAAGGAGTGGCTCTGGCTGTGCAGGAAGGATGTCATGGCTGGGGGAACATCAGGACACCTCTGCTTTGTGCTGCTTCAAAGACTCTCTGTCCGTCTCTGAGTGACATTTTTTCTCAGGTGCCCTAATTTTGAAGTCATTGCTCCTTAGATCCATAGATTTCTGCTTGCTTAGAGTGAGGGGGATACTTTCTCTAACTCACAGTACTTTTTATTCAGATATGTGCTGGATATTTTTATAATCAAGGGGATAAAGGAACAGCTGTCTTGGAAAAATGAACTCAGAATAGCTCAAGGAGTGCCAGGACACGGGGGAATGGCTTCCCACTGCCAGAGGGCAGGGATAGTGGGATATTGGGAAGGAATTCTTGGCTGTGAGGGTGGTGAGGGACAAGGAAAAGGGCTGATCCAGGCCTTGGAGCCGCTCCTGCCCTGACACACCAGCTCCTGCCATCTGTCCCAGGGCTGTGTTCAGGCACTGCTTTCCTGGCTTCCCACTGGAATCTGTGTTTTCCTTTGGTTGCTCCATGATTTCATCTATGTGATGGATCTCCTGGATGCTCTTCTGCTCAGGTAAGTGCCTTGGGGGTTTTCCATATCTGCACTTGTTCCATTTCCAAGTTAAAACAGTAACTATTAAAAGAGTGGGATGGGTTTAATGTTTTTTAGTGGTTTTCTGTTCAACGGCACAGAGAGAACAGCCCTGAAACCTCCCCAAATACCCAGCCCAGGACATGGAGAGCAGATTTCTCTGGAGCTGGTTGGATGATTGGGAAGAAGAATGAACACAGGGTATATCCAGATGGAGCTCTGGGTTAGCCTCTGTAGAACAAGACACTGAAAATTAGGGAAGTTGTAATTAAAAGCTAAATTGGGGTGGAATGGGCTGCCAAAGGCTCGAGCTCGTTCATTTTAGCTTCACGTGCCAATAAAACAGTAACAATCCCTTTCCTTGGATAGTGCTGTGTGAGGAGCAGTTTGTGTGGTTGCATCCCCAGCAGGATTGTATTGGTCTGATCCCGGGATGGACAGGAGGAAAAATGAAAGGGGAAAATGCTCTGTGGCTTTTTTTTTATTGGGGAAAAATGCAAAATCCTTAGGGAACAAACTCTGCACAATGTGGGCAATGCGAAGCTGTACAAGGGTGGTTGTGGGGAGGTTTTGGGGAGTTTGGGATGGTTTTTTTCTCTGCTTTTCAGCCTCCCAGCAAGGGTACAGATTTTTGGGTAAACCTTTAGTGGTTCAGCAACAGTTAAAGCCATTTTGTTTCTTTTCTGAAGTACTTGGTGACTGTTTTTTTTTAACTTAGTTCTTCATATTTTGATTGCTTCGCTTGAGTTTACTTGGGTAAATATTGCTTTCGTGCTGTTCCTGTGGGAACAGGTTTTCCATTGCTGTGATCATTGTTGGGAGAGCTAATCCCGAGCACAAATGAAGAGAAGTCAGAGAGATGAAAACAAATGATGGCACCGTTCCCAGGAGACTCCCAATTTGCTTTTCTGGATTCACAGCGAGATGCTTTGGGTTTGCTTCTGTGAGCAGTTCCACTTGATTTATCCCTCCAGGTGTCAATGGAATATCCATAGATTGTATTTCCTCAGCGGTGCCGGTGACACCCGGAATTGTTGCCTCTCCACTGGCTTTTCCCAATGAATTCACTTCTGGCAACTTTGCTTGTGTTGTATCCAGACAGTTTTTCATGGGTTTCTTCCATTTGCTTGTCTTGAGGTTGCTGTATTCAATTTAATATTTAATATTTAATGTCTCCACACTGGGAAGGAAAACAGGGAGAAGCTGGGAATGCAGAGTAATTTTTTCCCTTGGAAAGGGGACTGAGTTGTCCCCTTTCTGCAGAGAAAGACCTGGAGCTGGCTTGGAGCAATTTGCTTTTCAGGAGTTTGTGAGAAGTTCCTTTCAGACAGTGAACTGGGCCTTGACTGAATGCTTTCTATTTGTCAAAACTGCTGTAAATTGGACTTCTTTTTCCTCAGGGATCCTATTCTGTGTGGGAGGGAGGAGCCTACAGCTGCTTTTTGATCCATTCTATTTCCATACCAGAGTGCTCAGCAGGGTTCGTCTTTGGGGAGAAAAATGAAGGATTGTTTTTGTGTTTTTTTTTCTTTTACAGTTAGAGAGCTGATCCTGTCCTCTCATCGCCACTGCAGACCACAGCCCCATCCCCTTTCCTTCTCTTTCTCTTAATTCAAGTGGATTATTTGTCAATATTTGACTCCGAGAATAATTTTCAAGAAATGTCATCAAATCATAGAATGCCCTGGGCTGGAAGGGACCTTAAAGATCCTCTGCTTCCCCCACAATGTCTCCTGTAGCTGATAATTTTTGAGTTTGCTTCCGATAAAAACGAAGATTTTTATTAAAGAAATGCAAAAAATCTTTGCCTATTCACTGAACACTCTCTAAACATTCCTCTTCTTCCCGAGCTTGTTGTTTATTTAGGGATAAAACCCCCTGTCCTTGTAAGTTCTTGTTTGGGGTGCACGTTTCTGGCAGCTTCTGGATGGGGTTGGAGTCTCCAGTTCTGCTGTACAGAGGAGTTTCTGAGCTGTAGGGACTGGTCTAAATCCTTCTAAACGAATTTTCCACATTTACCTGTTGGAATCAATTTGGCCATCATTGGTTTGGAACCAGTGAAACCACTTGGGGATTAACCAGGCAAAATTCCCAGGGAAGCTGTGGCTGCCCCATCCCTGGAAGTGTCCCAGGCCAGGCTGGATGGGGCTCAGAGCACCCTGGGATGGTGGAAGGTGTCCCTGCCCATGGCAGGGGTGGAATGGGATGAGATTTAAGGTTCCCCCAACCCAAACCAGTCAGTTCTTGGATCAGCCTTTACCTGATGAAAAAAATATACCTTTTTAATATATTTCTCCTTCTTGTACTTTGAAGAGAGAGGCTTTTCCCTGGAATCACAGCAAAGCAGTGCTTCTGCTTGGAGCAGGCACTGCCTGAAAAACAAGAATATATTTAACTTTAAAGAGCATTTTTAATAAAGACCTTCTCCATCTCAGAGGGCTGTGATTGTGAGCACGGTGGGCTGAGACTTTCAAGGCCCATATTTTGTTTGTATTAAAAATAATTTCCCCCTCAGATGTGATATTTTTCCTCCTAAAAGAATAAAATATTGATTTAATAATTCAAACACAGTCAACTGGAGGTTGATATGTCTGGATCTTGCTCACAGATCTCCTTACAAATTGCAAACCGTATGTTTTTATGTTTTTATTTTCAAACAAAAGCTGCTCCTGTGTTCTCAGAAATATCCAGTGTAGCTGGGATGTTCCAAACCCGGGGAAAATCCTCTTCCTGCAGCAGCTCCTGATGCTGCTCCTGCCGCCCCTGCTGGGCTCTCACCAACGCTTGGGGTGCTGCCCTGGGGATAAAGGGAATTTCTGGGTGTTGCAGGGATGGGTGTGGGCTGGGTCAGTAATGACCAGGAAAGGTCTGAGCGCAGCAGGATTGATGCTCCCTCTGCCCCAGCAGGGAGAGGAGAGAAGCCCAGCTCAGGCACTGATGGGGCTTTGGCTTTTCACTAATTAAAAATCAGTAAATCTTTGGAATCTCTGCCGCTGCTTTCYGTTGCTGTGAACAAAGAGGGTTTGCTCCGTGTCAGCTTCTGAAATTGCTCTGCCGAAAACTGCATTGCCCTGGGATGCTTTGGGGAAAGCAGAGCAGTGAACTGCTTAAAAATTAAAGTCTTTGCTTTGGGCAAGTTTTGAAAAAAATCTATTTTGACTTTTAATTTAAAAAACAAAGGAAACTACGAATTCCAATATTGAAACGAAGGGCAGGAATACCCTGCTTGCTGCTTCCACGAGCTGCATGAGTGAGGCTTTTCTGTAAATTATTCTGTTTATTGTGAGTAGTGAGTCCAGAACTGGGGTTCCAACATCAGAAGGATGTGGAGCTGCTGGAGAGAATCCAGAGGAGGCCACGCAGATGCTCCAGGGGCTGGACCCCCCTCTGGAGCCAGGCTGGGAGAGCTGGGGGTGCTCACCTGGAGAGGAGAAGGCTCCAGGGAGACCYCAGAGCCCCYTCCAGTGCCTAAAGGGGCTCCAGGAGAGCTGGAGAGGGACTTGGGACAAGGGATGGAGGGACASGACACAGGGAATGGCTTCCCATGACAGAGGGCAAGGTTAGATGGGATATTGGGGAGGGGAGGGGATGGAATTCCCAGAGAAGCTGTGGCTGCCCCTGGCTCCCTGGAAGTGTCCCAGGCCAGGCTGGACAGGGCTTGGAGCAGCCTGGGACAGTGGAAGGTGTCCCTGTCCGTGGCAGGGGGTGGCACTGGATGGGCTTTAGGGTCCCTTCCCTCTCAGACCAGGCTGTGGTTCTGTGATCCATRTTTTCCTCAGGGATCTGCTCCAAGGCACTTCAGGTGGGTTCCAGCACCTCCTGGTGTCACCCACACATCAGGTTTACAGCAGAACATTTATTTAATTGTGGGCAGAAATACGTTGAAGGGAAAAGGGAAAGTGAGCACCCCCAGCACCCCCGTGCTCCTGGGGACTGTGGGGTCCCACAGGTGACCCCAGGGACAGGCAGGGACAGAGCAGCTCTTTGGGGCCTGTGCGATCCCATGGCTTGGCCTCAGCTCTTTCCAAAACACCTTCTGCTCAGACAGCTTTGTGAGTCTCCCCARGGCTGTCCAGGATGGAATGTTCCATGAAAAGAAGGGATTGCCCCTCCCAGCAGGGCTGTGCTCCCCCTCACGCTCAGCCTGGGGCTGGCCTGGTTTGTGTCTCATTCTCCAAAGTGAAGCTTGGAAAGAGGAAAGGCAACRCTTTCCTCTCCACTCTGCTGTGTCCTTGAGTATTCCACACTTGTCCTCTGCTTGGAGGAAAGCTTTGCCAGAGGGGGGATCCTGGGCAAAAGCAAACCAAAAAAGCTGTGAGATTGTTTACGTCGCACGCTGGGAATTAGAAGGGAGTTTATGCAGAGTGCCAGGAGAAAGCCAAGCCGTGCTCAGGAGAGGGAACGCTGGGTTCCCATCCCAGCACCAGCCACCACATCCTGGATCCTTCTGCTCCTCCCAGAGCCGGCCACACATTCCTCAGGGCTTTGGGCAGGAGTTTTCCTGCGTGAAACCCCCGTTTCCAGATCTCTGTCCGTGTTCCTCGATGCCTTTAATCCGGGTTGTCAGGTGTGCTCTGGGAGAAGGACTGGTTTTATTTCCCTCATGGAGTTGTCAGCTTGGGCTGTGTGAGGAGCTTGTGATTATCTCGCCACGATAAAACCTCCGTGCTGATATAGCCTTTGTGCTTCCAGCTGGAGCCGGGCAGGATAAGGGGTTTTCTGTAATATGTTTATTTTGAGGCAGCAGACAAGAGGATGAGAGTTCCTCCAGCCGGCTCTCTGGAATACTCAGCAAGACAAGACTTTGTGTCTCTAATCTCACCTGGTTCCTCCCAGGGGCTCCTCCRTGTGTATTTGGCAGTGTTCTCCCAGCAATGGGAGCTGGACCTTAAGGAATAGGAAAAATCAATGTATTCCTCCACTGGGGCACGACGTGGGATCAGCCCCGGATGGGGCACTGAGGGCCACACTTCCATAGGAGCATCCCAAGGGTTGCCAGGGAAACCTGCTGCACCAAGCTGAGTTCAGTCCAAGGSAACCAGAAACTGTTTTTTAGTGCAGACAGCTCCAATCTGATTCCCAATTACATAAAACCCAGCCAAGTACGACAGAGCGAGCCGGAGAGCCCGTGGCGGCCCACGGCCTCGCTAATCCCAGCCTCGGCGGTGCCAGCCCACGCCGGAGCCCAGGGCTGGGTGCCTGGAGCAGCTCGGCTCCCTGCGACAGCAGCGACACGAGCAGATGGCTGTGCACATGGCTCTTATGCCTCTTTCTGTAAACAAACACTTCCTCCGGCCGTGCCGAACGTCTGTGTCGGACGGAACGGTCGTTGCTGCCGCCGCGGGGAGCGGGGCTTGCCCCAGCCGCGTGTTGGGTTTCCAGACAGCGTGACTCCTGCGGGACAGCAGACGGGCGTGGGATCCAAGCATCTCGCAGATACAGGGATGTGGTGACATCACTCCGCAACTTCACAAATAATAACGGACGGAGCCACCTGTGGTTGGCACTCCACAGGCAGAGTCATTCCCAAGCAATCCTCCCGCTGTCTCCCGTGCTGCTGGGGGTCTCTGCCCTGAAATATTCAACAGCTCTGCTTCTTCCTGGTGCTTGTGACACAGCTCCTGTAATAGGAAAAGAGACAGGATCCCTTCACGCCGCATCCCTGCATCTTCCCAGCACTCCGGGGGAATGTTCCAGGGAAAGGAGATGTTCTCCTCCTGCACTGAGGAGGAAATCAGCTAATGAGGGGCTGGGGGAGAAGGGACGAGTGCTCAGCCTGAAGGACAGGGAGGTGCTGCTGGAGCCTCGGGAGCTCTGACAAACAAGAAAAGTGTGATGGGTCACTGTGGGAAAGGTAAGGGAGGGTGCCCCGGTGGGATGGGCAGGATTGTGGGACCCCAGCCTCCCCTCAGGGTGTGTGGGATTGGTGATGGGAACGTGGAGCAGGGAGTGTCACCACCCGAGCCACCTCTGTGCTGAGGGAGTGGCTGGAGGCTTTTCCAAAGCAATTAAAAATAACCTTTCCCACACAGACACTCTTCCCTCCACTCAGGCTCTGTTTGCCAGGGTTGGGATCCCCGGAGGTGCCCGCTGAGCCCTCGGGAGCACAGCCCCCTGTTTTCCCTGTGGCCATAGGGCTGCTCACCAATGCTGTGCCCAGGAACACCCGAATTGCCCACGTTTTACTTCGGGCTGGCTGGTTTTTGTCTTTAAGGAACTGATTTCAGGAAGCAGCACATCCCTTGGGAGCAGCGTCAGCAGAGGAGCCACAACTCCGGGCGCAGCCCCCAGTGCCGAGCTGGCTGAGCCTTATCCATGGAAATGCACATTCCATGGGACCCTGTGGTGCTGGAAGGGCTGTGAGAGGGCTCCAGCATGGATCCTCAGCCCTAGGTCGGTTCRTGTCCCCACAGTGCAGGTACCAGGCCCTGCCGTGGGAGAACTCTCGTGCCAGGCTCTGCTCTTTGGAGCACCTGCAGCCAAATCCCAGCGCTCCCACCCTCTGGAATTGCAGACATGGGACCCTTCATCTCCTGGGCTGGGCTGTGCTGAGCTGGGGCTGCTGGAGGAGCCCTTTGCAGCCCAGCCCCAGCTCCCCCTGCAGTGCAGTAACTGCGGGTGGGGCCCTGGCAGAGCTCAGCGCTGCGAGGGAATTGGACAAAGTGGGAATCGTTCCATGCTATGGGCACTAGCGGGACAAGTGACCCTGCCTCTGCCATCTCCTGTGCTTCCCTCTCCTCTCAGGATGCTCCAGGACTCATCAACAGCCCAGGGCAGGGGTGAGTCCCCATCCCGGGAGAGGTTTAACATTCCTTGGATGTGGCACTTGGGGACAGGGGCAGTGCTGGTCTCGGCACTGCTGGGAAYGGTTGGACTCGGTATTTGAGGGAATTTCCAAGCTAAGGGATTCTCTGGGGGTGAAATTTATCCTGGTGGGGGCTGGGGGTACCTGTGAGTGCCAGGGCAGGGTCCCACTGTGCCGAAGCTCCCGGTGGCTCTGCCATGATCCAGCACGAGCTCCCTCTGTTCCACAGCCCATCCCAAACCCGTCCCCAGGCAGGGAAGCACCGCAGCATCCAGCGGCAGCCCACACCACAGGAGCACAGGTACACGGGCCCAACAGACTGTGTGTGGTGTGAGACCAGCCCTGAGCACAGATCCTGCTGGGATGGGATTATCCTTGACTCGACTTTCCGGAGCTCTTTGTATTCTGCTCCGTGGAYGTCCTTCTAAACTGCAGCTCCTGCTTTTCCACTCTAATTCCTGAACTCGATTATCCACTCTCCCCTGTGTTTAAGCCAGTTTTGGTTCATTTACTTCACACTTATCTTTTTCAAAACCTGTTTGTGTTTCCAGTTTAACTCATTTCACTTTTGTTTTCCTCCCACTCTCCCGGCCGTTTCCCTCTCTCGCCACAATTAGGTGTTAGAGCTGATAATTTATGCTTGGGGGATAAAAAAAGGGAGATTTTGTTCCAGACCCACCTGGCCGCTCAGCAGAGCCATCTCCTTCCAACACGTGCCCTGCTGCTGGTGCAGCTCGTGCAGGACCACCTGGGATTCTGCATCCAGCGCTGGGATCCCAGCACAGGAAGGATGTGGAGCTGCTGGAGGGAGTTCAGAGGAGGCCCCAGGATGATCCGAGGGATGGAGCAGCTCTGCTGGGAGGAAAGGCTGGGAGAGCTGGGATTGTTCAGCCTGGGGAAGAGAAGCTCCGGGGTGACCTCATTGTGGCCTTCCAGTGCCTGAAGGAACTACAGGAAAGATGGACAGAGGCTTTGGAGAAGGGATGGAGGGACAGGACACAGGGAATGGCTTCCCACTGCCAGAGGGCAGGGATAGATGGGATATTGGGAAGGAATTGTTCCCTGGGAGGGTGGGGAGGCCCTGGCACAGGTTGCCCAGAGAAGCTGTGGCTGCCCCTGGATCCCTGGAAGTGTCCAAGGCCAGGTTGGCCGGGGCTTGGAGCAGCCTGGGACAGTGGAAGGTGTCCCTGCCCGTGGCAGGGGTGGCACTGGATGGGCTTTGAGGTCCCTTCCCACCCAAACCATCCCAGGAYTGTGCCCCACGTTTGCCCAGGGCCTCACCCACCACACGAGGTGTTGAGGATCCCATTTCCCACACCACAGCCCTGCCCGGGGAACTGTGGGAATTCCCCCCAAACAGGGATAACAGAGCACGTGACTGACTGAGGGCAAACATAAATTTCCCATTTTCCGGGTTCGTTAAGCAGCCCAGTGTCCTTATCCATGTGTACAGTCAACATTTCCAAAGGCTCCTCGTTCCCTCATCTCCTGATGGAGAGGGAAGCATTCAATTAGCAAACAGAGGCTGTAAAAGGGTGATTAACCAGAGCTCGGGAAATAACGAACCCGTTTAATGAGCAAGGCCTTTCCCAAGCTGCCATTTAATCTGCTTTTGTTCTTGGAGAGCAGGAGAGCCCCAGCYGAGAAACGTCCCCTGCTGTGTTATCCAGGGAGGTCTCTGTCTCCATGTGCACTCTGGGGCCGCTCCAGAGCTGTTTCTGGGGCGTTCACAGTCGCTGCCGGGGTCTTGGCTGCCTGGCTYGGGAATGGGTAAATGCCAGACCGCTTCGCTTGGACTGTGCTTTCCCATTGGGAATTCCAGTTTCCCTGTTCCTGCCACGGGGAAGGGGTGACCCAAGTCCCTGCTCTCTGTGGCCATTGCCTGCCACCCTCTCTGGAGGCTCATCCAGGGACACTTCTGGAAGTGCCATTTCACACCTGAACTGCGTCAGGGGAACTGTTCAGGATGAGAGGAACTTTTATTCTGTTATTATCCATGGACATCACAGATGGGCCCAGCTGTGCATGCAGACACTGGGAATTCTCCAGCCTCGGTTAACCTGGGCACTGATTCTGCAGGGCCGTGAGCAGCACGGATCCTCCTCAGCACCTTCAGCAGGAATATTCAATCCTTGGCCGGAATGGTTTGTGTCCCTCCTGCCCTTGCCCYGGGAATGCTGTGGTGTGGGAATGCTGKGGTGTGGGAATGCTGGGGTGTGGGAATGCTGAGATCTGGGAATGCTGGGATCTGGGAATGCTGGGGTGTAAGGTCCACTCCTCTGCTTGGGGGAGTGGAGAAGGTTCCTGGCACCTCCCACACATGGCTGAGGGTGGAAAGCGCCATCTGAGATCACAGAACTGTGGAATTGTGGAATGGTTTGGGTGGGAGGGGATCTTAAAGGTCACACCTTCCCCTAGATCATGTGTCCCAGCGTCCTGTCCAACCTGGCCATGAATGTTTCCAGGGATGGATCTGCCTGGAATCGTCTTTCAGACAACTTGAAATGGAGTTTATTTAATTCCACAACAATAGTTTTTCCCTGKAGCTGGTTGGAAAGCGTCAGGTTTGGGATCTGATGCAGGCTCATGCCACTGGAATGAGCAGGATGCTGATATCCAGGTGCCGGGAGAGGGACTGGCTCCTCCACCTTCCAGCAGGAGCCAGAAGGCAGGGCCTGAGCTAACCCCGGGCTTGGCAGGCTTGAGAAGAGTTTAYAAGCCCCAGCCCACAGGCGCTGCTCTGCAGAGCCAGATCAAAGGAAATTGGATTTTGTTATCGCTAAAAAGTCTCATTTTCGCAGAGAAGTGTCACTGTAAAAGTTCCTTTTTAGCAGGAGAAAATATTCTCCCCGGATTGACTGTGTGGCTAAGCCAAGCCCAGGGAGGGGAGCAGCTGCTGCTTTGTGGCAGTGATTTCTTTAATCTGGTGGGCTGCTGGAAGGCGTCAGCGTGCGTGTGAGGATCACAGGGAGCTGGGTTATTACTGCTGCTCGTGCTGATCTGCTCGGGCTTAGGCACTGCTTAGTGCAAATCCCATGTGCCTTTTCCCGGAGATCACATCTCCCTCATTAATCCTTTAATGTGCTTCAGTGAGAAAAGAGARCAAGGCTGGGCTTTTTGCTTTTGTACCAGGGTGTTCGGGATTCGTGTCCTGCCCTTTCCATGCACGGAGAGGCCCGGGTAGCAGGGCCTGGGCTCCTTCCCCTGCGCTGCTTCCCTGCACCCACTGAGCTCCCCCAGTTTTCCAGGGAATTTAATCAGGAAAAACCTCTGTTTCAGCCCCCGGCAGCACAGAGGGCTCCGTGCCCAGCCTGGTGTCCAGATCCTGAGCCAGGAGCTCGGCATTCCCAGGGCTGGGATCCAGCTGAGAGGGGCAGGATCACCTGGTCCTTTGTGGCCTTGGGCACTTCCAGGGATGGGGCAGCCYCAGCTGCTCTGGGCAGCCTGTGCCACAGGTTAAGAAGGAAATACACAATGTAATAAAAAGCTGTGAATAAGCAAATGTGAAATAGATTGAACACCCCCACCCCATGCTGAGTTCAGTTAAATGTGTCTCTGACCTCTGAGCCCGAGGGGCCTGGGAGAGTCTGGCCATGACCCAGAGCAAGGGGCAGCAGTGACCGAGGGTCAGCAGGGCCTGTGCTCCCACAGCTCAGCAGATTGTTTAATCCGTCCCACCATTGATTAGTCCCAACTAATGAGGATTGTGCCTTCCTTGCCCCTTTCTCCAGGAGCAGAGGGGATTTTGGGCAGTGCACAGATACCAGAATCACACAGAATCATGGAATCCCTGAGGCTGGAAAAGCCMTCCCAGCCCATGGAGTCCAAGCTGTGCCCAATCCCCACCTTKTCCYCAGCCCAGAGCTCTGAGTGCCACKGCCAGGAATTCCTKGGACATCTCCAGGRCTGGACACCCCAAAACTCCCTGGGCAGCCCCTGCCAATGCCTGGCCACCCTTTCCACGAGCAAATTCCTGCTGATGTCCAACCTGAGCCTCCCCTGGCACAGCTCGAGGCTGTTCCCTCTCCTCCTGTCCCTGTTCCCTGGGAGCAGAGCCCGACCCCCCCGGCTGTCCCCTCCTGTCAGGAGTTGTGCAGAGCCAGAAGGTCCCCCCTGAGCCTCCTTTTCTCCAGGCTGAGCCCCTTTCCCAGCTCCCTCAGCCGCTCCTGGGGCTCCAGCCCCTTCCCAGCTCCCTTCCCTTCCCTGGACACGCCCCAGCCCCCCCAGGGCTCTCCCTTGCAGTGAGGGGCCGGAGCTGGACACAGGATTCCAGGTGTGGCCTCACGCATTCCCAGTGCAGAGGGAATGTGCTGCATCCTGCCCTGTCCTGCAGCTCCCGTGGATTTYGCTCACTCATTGCTCCAGGGAGAAGGGGGAAAGTGTCCAGAATTCCTGTGGAAGCTCCCGTTTTTTTCCGGGGAGGCAGCAGAGGTATCCACAGCACAATGAAATGTTTGCTAATGGGATTGGTGAGCTTTGAGACACAGAGCCTGATYCTCTCCCTGGGGACATGGATAAATATGCCTTGAAGGGATTAACTTCTCCACACCCAACCTGCTTACACCGAGCCTGGGAAAGCTCCGTGAAAATGCTCTGTGCCAGGATTTTATTCCTCCTGTTGGGAAAGCCAGCGTGGAATAACATCAGCTGCAAGCACTGGGGAGGTGAAGGAGGAAAGGGAAAAGGCAGGAGGCAGAGKGGACAAGGGCTGGGATAACTTAGGAACTGGGAAAAGTTTAAAAAGAGATTTTTAAAAGGSTTTGCGTGCACACACCGGCTGGGTGTGACACTCACATGGCACAAACATGGAATCATGGAATGGTTTGGGCTGGAAGAGACCTTRAAGCCCATCCAGTGCCACCCYTGCCAYGGGCAGGGACACCTYCCACTRTCCCAGGCTRCTCCAAGCCCYGTCCARCCTGGCCTTGGACACTCTCAGGGATCCAGGGAGCCACAGCTGCTCTGGGCAGCCTGTGCCAGTGTTTAGATCAATAGCTAAATTAATTAGGCATTAATATTTAACCCCTGTCTCTGGAAAGCAGGAGAGGCTCTGCTGCATTCCCAGAGTCTGGGGACGTGCGGGAACGTCCTCCTCCCTCCCACCTCGGCTTCAGGAGCTGTCCAGTGCTGGAAAATCCCGGGAAAGCGGCACCCCGGGAAATCCAAACTGCAGAAGCTACAGTGGGAATAAATCTTTCCGATCGGCCAGTTTATCAGTGGAGTCTCAGTTCCTAATTCAAAACAAGGGAAGTAATTATTGAAAGAAAGTCATTAATTGAGGAGAGCTCTTTATTGAACATGCTGCTGGGTGGTGTTTGCAGACACTTGGGGACTGTGGCTTTGTGTGTGAGACAAAGGAAATCGCTGGGAGGTCACTGGAAGGAGTCGTGGGGTTGGAGCAGGTCCCACCTGAGCACAGAAAAATCACGAATTTGATAAAATCTTAAAAATTTAAAAGAAAGAGTTCAAGGCCAGGCTGGACGGGGCTTGGAGCAGCCTGGGACAGTGGAAGGTGTCCCTGCCCATGGCAGGGGGGCACTGGATGGGCTTTRAGGTCCCTTCCAGGCCAAACCATTCTGGGATTCTGTTTGTAGATCATTCCCAGGACAACCAAAACCAATGGCCTTAAGGGAAATGGGGAGTGTGGAGCTGCAGGAGGGGCAGGTTCCTCCCCTGCTGCATCCTGCCCTGCCCTCCTTCCAGCACGGGGCTCTCCCAGCTGGCTGCTCCTGCTGGGCACAGCTGGAATGGGACCCATGGTTTACATTGGAGTAGGAAATACTCTATACTGTTGTATTCATTGGAGTTCACCTGGAGAGGCCTTTACTCAGCCTCCAGCCTGGAAAGGTGACGCAGGGAGCGTGTAGGAATCTGTTCTGCCCACSCCCCCACACCTCCAAAATAGACTTTTGAGGGAAAGAGTAATTTTCTACTTTGTGAATAAAAGAAACGAGAGGATGAAACAATCTCTTCTCTCCTTGCAGCTCGATGTGTCTGGGGCTTTCTGCTGCTGGGCTGTGTTATTGAGCCAGAGTTTATTCCTAATTACCAGCTCTGCCTGGCTCCATTCCTATTTCATTGCAGCTGATGGAAGGCTCTGACTCATCCCTGTGTCTGTCCAATCTCTCCTTGCTCCAGCAGCGGGAAAGGCTGGGATGTGTCGGGAGCCAAGGGGGTGTCTGGCTGCAGCCAGGGCTGCCTGACTCCAGGGAAATTCCCTGTGYGGTTGGGGTCCCAAAGCCTTGTTCCTGTGGGAAGCAGGTGGATATTGCTCAGGGAGCACAAATCCGTCAGTCCCCAGCCTGGCATTCTGTGTCCTTTGGGATGGGCAGGGAGGAAGCCTGGGAAGGAGCAGCCCCTGGAGCGGCAGGGGGGGTTTGTCTGGAACCCAAACACACACAGGGCTCAGCCTGGCTCCGTGCTGAGAGGCTCCTCGGGGGACAGTTTGCTCAAGGTGGGTTTGAGACATGGAGAAATCAGTAACAAACTAAAGAKCCAGCCCCAAACAGCAGCTGGAGCAAAGCAGCAGGAAAATGCTGCAGTTATGAGCAGGTTGCTCGGGATCTCTGGCTCTGAGGCTGAGCAGGGTTTTATTTCAAAGGGTGCTGAATTAGGGGACACAGACATCCCACTCCATCCCTCGCTTGGCTGTTCCCAGTAGCACCAGGTCCGTTCTCCATTTGCTCTTTCAGAAATGTTTCTTTGTGCTGATTCAAGGCTCTGAATTGATTCTGCTCTCCTGGCAGGAGCTGCCGCCTGCTCCYCGATACTGCAGGGATCTGTTCCGAAATGTGGGATCGGGAGTGACACCGGGAGACAAATGCCCAGGGCTGGGAACGGCAGGGGCGGGCACCGAGCTCATTAACATAGACATTCCATGGCTTCCCGGGGCAAGGCTTTATGTGGAGGGTGGGCTGGAGAAATGAAATCATTTATTTCTGTGACTGTAATGGGGAGAAAAATGATATCATCAGCAAAATGGAATAAACACCAGAATGTAATTTAATGATGGCTCCAGTAATTCTGATCCATGCACTGGCAGACTGTGGCATGGTCACTCGTTCGTATTTCACGTTCCTTTGGCTAAAAGGGAATTGTTTCCCAAGCAATGGATGAAGGAGTGTGTGGCAGGATTTTGCAGGCTGTCCTGAGGGGTGTTCCCCCCTTCCTGCACCGACCTGAATTCAGGAGGAATTTCTCCATGGAAAGGGTGGTCAGGCCTTGGAAGGGGCCGTGGAGAAAAGCCTCTTGGTTGGGATTAGTTCCTACAAACCCAAGTAGTCAATCATGGAATTACACCCTGGTGCACGAAGGTCTGAGTGCCTGGTTTGCTTTAACCCAGCCCAGCAGGYTGGGATATTCCTGGTGCTCCAACAAGGGCTGCTTTAATGGGGTTGATTGATTTGATCTTGTAGAGCCTCTGTGATGTCCTGCTCCAAAGCATCCGTGGGACCAGGCCAGGCACATTCCCAGGGAAGGGCAGTGGCTGCCTGTGGGCTCTCAGGGTGATTTTCAGGTCCTTTTCCATGGATATCTCCACTGCAGGGTGATGTGCTTCACTCCATGGAAGGCTTTTTCTTCAGTAAAACAAAGCAAGTCAGAAGAAAGATTGATTTTGTGTTAGAAATTGGTGTTTTATACACAGCAAGAGAGATCAAGTGTCAGGTTTGATGTCTCTTGCTCTTCTCTTTGTAATTCCATGAGTCTCTGCAGGATCCCCTCTGATTTATTTCCTCTTGAATAGAACTGTCCAATCTTTTTGATTTTTCGTGTCTTAGCTGATTATGGCAACTTTCTGCTGCCCAACTCTTCTGAGGTACTGAGAAATACTCAATGCATTCTCCAAGTAAGGCCACTCCAGTTCCTAAAATACAAATTTGGGTTGGGACAAAGATCCTACAACAGGTCGGATGCAATCCTCGGTATTTGCAGTCAGCAACCCCGCACAGTGAGCAAATGAGCCTGAAAATGATTTCCAGGTCTAATCCCTACAAGAAATCTTCCCAGATTCGCACTAATGTGTCTCTGGCAAGGTGTGGGTTTCTCCACCAGCATCCTGCCGATTGACCTGGACTTGTCTGGTCCCCTCCAAGTGTCCTCAGAGTCTGTTTGCTTGGCCTTTGGCTGCTTTCAGGGGATTTGTGGCATCAGCACTTCCCTCACTGTAGCACTCAGGTTTTCCAGAGCTCACACAGCAAAAGATGCGAACTTAAACCGTAGGAAATCTCGGCCGTTCATGTTTTGACCTTGATTTGTGAGTCGRGAGGAATAAAAAGTCTGAAGCTCCTGATAAATTCCTCAGAAGTTTCCTGCAGTGTCTCTGGGGTCGGAGGGCTCGGAGCAGCCGCTCCTGGTGCCGGGAAGCGGAGCAGAGGGACCCGAGCACTGCTCCTCTCCCCCCGGAACCCCACGGCTGCCGAGCTGTTGTTCCACCCCCAGCCCTGGCTGCGGCTCCCATCTGCTGCCTCTCCCGGGAATTCGGGCGTTTGACAGCGCCGGCAGCCCGGGAAGCAGCAGCTGTGCCCAGGACAGCACCGGCTGCCACCTCCCTCGTTCCGAACCGCTTTTCGTCGGGATCACATCTCGTGACGGGAGCCCGAGCGCCCAGTGCAGCTTCATCCCCGTGTTCTGCTGCGGATAACGCCGCCCGGGTGCAGGCTGCGGGAGAACGGCCATGAATATTCATTCCGGGCTGTCGGGAGCATCCCCTGCTCCTCGGGGGAGCAGACGGGTTCTTGGCTGGCAGGGGCTGGCAGCGCTCCCCAGCYGCCGCCGCAGGTGACAACGGGAGAACCATCCCCATTCCCGGGGGAATGCACCCCACACCCCCAGCGGGGCACACGTCCCGCACAGCCCYGGGGGTTCCCTACCCCGAGGTCCCCTGGGCACAGGACCTTTTCCCCCTTGTGCCTTTCAGCTTCCAGTGCTGCTTTCCAAGGACCTCAGAGATGGAACTCTCAGGGAATTGTCCCACGGAGTCACATGTCGCCGGTGCCATCGATCCATCTCTCCTGCCACGGCACTTCTTCACCCGGCACAGGGCGCTGRTCAGGGCGGGGTGAACCTGCAGGGCCCGGAGCGGGCACTGCCTCGTTTGTGACCCCTGATATAAAACCTGTCCCACTTCCAGTCCAATTCCAGGCTTATATCAAACACTCAGGCAGGTCTTAACTTCCTTTTTTTAAAAATAATTTTGAACTTGTCTCAAATAAAAAGATTATTCTGTACCTGTTGAAATTGAAATTGGGAAAATTGGAGCCCCTCTGCCCTGGAGCCAGGCTGGGAGAGCTGGGACTGTTCACCTGGGGAAAAGAAGGATCYAGGGAGACCTCAGAGCCCCTKCCAGTGCCTAAAGGGGCTCCAGGAGAGCTGGAGAGGGACTTGSGACAAGGGATGGAGGGACAGGAGACAGGGAATGGCTTCTGTTCCCCAGCATCAGCCCTGGAACATCACATTTGATGRGAGACATGAGAAAGAAACTTTCAATTTAACCTTAGGACGTTTTGAGTTTGTGTGCTGCTCCATTCCTCTTCTGTGGGATATTCCCCTTCTCTCCCCACCCACTGCCATTCCACTCAAGGATAACACAGGATTAATCATGGAGCCATTTGGGGGCTCATCCGAAGATTTCTCTTGTTTCCCAAGAAGCAGAGCTCAGCCTTGTGCAGCTGAGTTGCCATGAATCACATCAGTGTCACCGCCTGGACACTGCAGAATTAATGTGTATTTTCCTTTAAAATCTGATCTTTAGGAGGGGAAATTCTTCATGCATTTTGTGGTGTTATTTTTATTACCCTTGCCACTCCAGCGTTTAGCTGCAGTGAGGGTTCTGAGGAGGAGGAATGTGGAGATGGAGCCAGAGCTGTGGGATGCAGGTGTGTTTGTAGGGATTGCTTGAGGTGCTGATTCCCTCCACAGAGCCAGGAGAAAGGCTGGAAGCACGGAATTTCCAAGAGAATTCTGGAAGAGAATCATAGAATAACAGGATCACTTAGGTTGGAAATAGCTTTCATTTGAGGCTGGAGCATGTCCCTGCCTGAGCCCTGCCCTTGCCCTCACTGGTGGGGTTCCCTGCCTGGCACRCCCCAACCCGCAGACCCCAGCCCACCTTTCTGGGCAGTTTTGGTGCCCAAGGAGAAGCTGTCCCAGCCCAGCTCCTGCCCAGCCCATTACAGCTCTGTATAATCTGCAGTAGGAAGGCAGCAAAAGCTCAGGCACCGAGCTCTGGGCTTTGTCAGGTTCCCATCCTCATAAACACAAGGATGCAATGATTTGTTAATGCAGGGAAAGTAATTTCCCAAGTCACTCAATGGTCTTTAGCAAATTAGCTTCAATTTATTTTTCCAAACTTGAAATTAAAGCCTCCACACGTCTTGATCATGGTCTGCTTTCCCTTCTCTCTATAACCACACTGTAGCCGAGCCGCCTCCCTCCATCCCTTTGGCACGTGCTGGGATCTAACAGGGCTCACTCACCACGTTGCTCTGCAGGGACTCACCAGAGACTTCCCATTTCCCAGCCTGGAGTGTCCTGGGAGCGATTCCCAGCTCGTGTGTGCAGCACAGCTCCACAGTGCAGAGCTGCTGCCTCCTTCAGCGCTCAGACCTCCTGAGCAGGTTTGATGACGTGTGTGTTCCCGTTGCGATCCGTGTTGGAACGAGGGCTTTGTCTCCTGCAGCCACAGCGATGGGAGAGGTGTTATCCATGCTCAGAGCCGGCTGGGCCTGCTGGCAGCAGCTTTGTGCCTCTGGGTGAGCCTGGAACAGGAACTCAGCTGCTTGGCACAGAAACACGTGAGCCTCGACAGAAGAACATGAAAAATGACTTGAACTTCAAAGTCTCCGAGATTAATCCGTGTTGCTCATAAGTTTTCCGGATCCCTCTGTACGACAGACAAGGAATAAACGCTGCTTTTCCCTTTTCCATCCTCTCTGTTGCAAGGGACCCGCTCAGTCCAAGTTTCCTGTGCGCCTTTGGGCACTGGAGAGCAGAGTTTGTTCCAGTTTGGCTCCAGCTGATGGAATATCCACGGCAGACCCTGGGCTGGGAAGGATGAGCAGCTGCTGCTCGGATGAAGATGGAGACGATGGATAATGAGCTGGCCCCTTCCCTTGCTTTGGAGGAGCAAAGACCTGCATTGCTGTTCTTTTCCCCCACCACCGAAATGGCAGGAATGTGTCACCACACAAAGGTTGCTGGCTGATATTTCTCTTTGCAATGTGTCCAGAATTAATTGGCTCCTGCGTTTGCTGCCGAGGACAAGGTCACTGAAAAATTGCTCCCTGCAGCTTGGGTTTGTTTGAGTTTTTCAGTCCTGAAGGCAAATACTTCTGTTTTCTGTGGGGAAGGCATGAAATTCCCATCACTTGTCATCATCCCATCTCCCATGATTTGAGGGGAACAAGTGCAGTTTCTGTGCAGAGCCCCTGGCCCAGCCAGGTGCCCGTGCCCGTCAGTGGCTGCTCTGCGAGTGTTTAACGAGGGGCTCCCAGCACCTTCCCGGCACAGAAACTGTTTGTTCCCCCTCCCAGCTCCCTGGAGCTGTCTGTTTGATGGGAAGTTTGGAGAAACCCTGCCATCCCTTGCTGAGATCCCTGTGTTTCCTGTGTGTGGGTGCAAACACAGCGAGCCTGAGCAGGGATCCTCCCTCTGACACCACCACCCAGCACAGGATCTTATCTCACTGTGGGGGCTGAGCAGGGTCAGATCAGAAAACCAGGAACAGGGAAGGGGCTTGTCCATCAAACCTGGGCCCCTGTAACCAGTCCAGGGCTTCGAGGTCTCTCCCAACCCAAACCCTGCTGTGGTTCGGTGATCCCATTCCACTTACGCCCATTTCCATTCGGCTGTCACTGTATAAATGACTCCAAATAGAAAGTCAATACAAATCCTCAATGCCCTAAAAACTCGGGAAATGAATTCATCCCGTTGAGCAGACAGAAATACGGGCAGGTCAGCAAAGGGCTGTGGAGCAAACCGAGATGTGTTGGCTTATTCCAATTTTCTCCTTGTTATCAGGGGCTGCTCTGACTGGAAAACTCCTGACCCTTGGACTAGAAACTCCTAYCCCAGCAATTCAGGAGTGTAACAGGATTATCTCAGCAGCACCTGCTGGGACAGTGCAGAGCAGGCAGAGCTCATGTCCAGGTGGCTCTGGCAGATACACTCTTATCTGTGCTGAAGCTGGAAGGGAAAGCACAGGAAGGAGCATCCTAGGGAGAAATCCTCTCCAGAACCCTCCTCTCCTGGGCTTTTTCTTCTCCAGCAGTACCTGTCACACAGAAATTCTTCAGCACCATGTCCTACCTGGCTGCTGCATCCATTTTTTAATACACTCTGCTGGAAAAATCCAAATGAGATTTGTCTACAAGTGGTTTTCCAGTTTTTCAGTCTGGATGGAGAAAGCTGATACTTCCATTTTTTCTGCATCATGAACATTAAACCTGGCCCAGTAGTGCAAGGAGAGGTTTCACCCCTCCCGCCGCTGCAATCTCTGAGCACAAGGAATGATTTGGGGTTTGGGATACTGCAGCAAGGAAAGGTGCCTGGATCCCGGAGAGCTCTGGGCTCCCACAAGGACTCTGTGCCTTCCCTGCAGTTGTGTCACGGCAGTGTTTATTCTCCACAAACTGCAGTAATTGTACTTTAATCAGGGAGCACATGGAGTGTAAATCTCCACATGGAAAACATTGGATATCTGCTTTTTCCTTACGTGGTTATTTCATCCTGATTTCTCCAGGCTCCGAACTTGCCCTTCTTTCATGCGTTTCCGGGCCCGAACCTTCACAGCCAAAGTGCTCCACAAAAGATGCTTTGCTTCTGCAGAGGTTCAGATGTGAATGCACCCAGTTCTGCCTCAGGCACTGCAAACACCAACCCCCACCCCAGGAGACAGAGCTCACAGAATCCTGGAATCTTGGAGGGTGGAAAAGCCCTCCAGGATCATTGAGTCCAAGCTGTGCCCASTCCCCACCTTGTCCCCAGCCCAGGGCACTGAGTGCCACGGCCAGGAATTCCCTGGACGCCTCCAGGGATGGGCACTCCAAACCTCCCTGGGCAGCCCCTGCCAAGGCCTGACCACCCTTTCCATGGAGAAATTCCTCYTGAGTTGARGCCAAATTTCACACACCRTCCTGGACATGGGGGTGCTGCCCCATCTCCCCACCTTTGGAAGCTACAAAGGCTTTTCCCCTCTTCCTTCCATCCTCCCCAAACGTCCCAGACTTGTTCCCTTCCTGGCACAGAACCACCACCTCATTATTTCAGCGCTGACAGAGCAGGAGTCTCCAAGCCAGGGGTAATAACAGGAAAAATAAATATTAAATCTTCCCRAATTAGCTGAACCCCACGTTCCCAGTAACATCAAAGCTGACTCTGTTAAATAAGAGGAATGTTACACTTTAGTCCAAGGAGATGAGAGGGAATAGGAGTGAAATGGAAAACGATCAATGACCAGAATTTCCTTCAGAGCCTGAGAGTGAAATATTCCATGCCCATGTTCCCGTTGGAGAGGGAACATCACGTGTTCAACCCGGCCAGAACCAGGCCCAGTCTGAACCGCACTTTGATTGAGGATTTCTTTTGAAGATCCACTGCTTTACTGGGGAATATCAGATGGAATAAATAAAAAGAGCATCAGCCCGGACCGGGAGCTGAAAGATAAATGTCAGAGGATGCACAGCCTGAAATTCAGATGATGGGGCTGGTTTAGGCAACTCYAGAGGAGTCTGGGAACACCTTCTTTGGAACATGGCCCTGAAATTCCCTGTGCAGGTTCTCCTGGAAAAGGGGACCTGCAGGAGCAGAAGGAAAACCAGGAAGTTGAATTTTTATAGCTSACGACCTCCCCCTCCCCTCTCTAGACAGATGAAAAGGCCTAATTGGTTTCCCTGGAAGGGAAAAGAGCTCTGCCTGGTTACGGAGCAAACAACAACTTGCTTTTCCCCTTTATTCAGGAGAAGTCCATCCAAACATTACAAGAGCACTCTCAATTCCTGTTTATATTCCTCATAAACAAGCCCTGTGCTGCTGTTTTGTGAGGCTGAGAAAGCACAAACCCCCTGCTAAATTGGGCCTTAATGACTGAATATATTAGAGGAGCTTCCCACGGTGCTGGGAGCAGGGAAGGGAGGCTGGGAAGGGGATTTGCTGCTCATCCCATTTGTACCTGCTGGGAAATCCCAGGGCTCCTGCTGGACACAAATTGGGAACAGCCCAGCTCTGCTCAGGCCTGGCTGAGGGTTGTGGTTCTGGTTGCAAACAAGAGCTCAGGGGTGGATGGAGCAGGAGGGGTTTTTGGGATGTGTCACATTCCCAATAATAAATGGGAATAATAATTGTTTCCTTACAAACAACAAATTTTCTCCCACAGTGTTTCTTTTTTCCCCTCTTCACTTCATTCTCTGAAGCACCACCCTGGTGGGTGGCCTCGCTCTGCTCCCCAGCCCCTGATGGAAAGCTGGTTGGGATCCTTGGAAAATCCCTGCAGACAGCAGTGGGGGAATGCTGCGGTGCGCAAAGGCTGATCCCACCTTTCCATCCAGTGTGTGACTTCTGCCTGGTTTTTGGAGATGTGTCGGGAGGTGCCACCCCGGCTCAGTGAGCGGGGAAAAGAGGGAACACAAAGCTGGGGAAGGGCCCCGGAAGTTGTTTTTCATCCGTAGGTGAATAATCCTTTCTGGAGGCTCCAAGGGCTGGTGGTGGCTGGAGCCGGCAGCCCTGGGCAGTGCTGCCTCTGCAGACAGGGAATTCATTTCTCTTTCAAGGAGCTGACACCTCCAGGAGGCTTCTGGAGCTCCACATCAAAAGCCAACCTGGAGCGCCGGAGGTGAGCTGGGAAAAGCCCAGAGGAGCAGGAACAAAGGCACCAGGCAACCAGGAAATGGGAGGAGAGGTCTGGAAGCAGGAATGCCGTTATTAACATTCCACGGCAGGAGCAGGGTGCAGCTCCTCTCCCGCCCTGGGAGCTGCCAGCTGCCTCRTGCAGCTGCCAGAATCCACGCCAGACAAACACGGACCCTTCTCCCTCTGCCTTTTGCTGTGCTYAGGCCTCCGCAGGACTTCACATTCTCACCAGTTTGCAGCAAAGGATTTTAAATGGATCTTCACACAAACCACGCTCTCCTTCACCTACCAAGGTGCTCTTGGCGGTGCCTCCATGTCTTGCAGGGTGAGGAAATTCCTTTCAAGCGAAGCAATGGATTCCTTTCCTCATCCCTGCGCTATTTCCCCACTTTCCGTACATAAAACCTCTCGATTTTGTATCCCAACACCAAAGGTTGTTGCTTTTTTCTTTCTGGAGATTAAAACCAGGCTGTCTGCGGAGAGGGTTCATCTCCCTGGGTCTCCGGGCCCAGTTCACATCGGTGTGCTGGGATCCGTGGCACCCTCCTGAGGAATCCAGTCGTTATTATGGAAATCCTGGATGTGGCAGCACAACTGCCAGGGGGGAGAAGGTGGTGGAGAAATATTGGAGTCCAGAACCACGAGCCTTGACCTGACTGCGTATTTCCTGTAAAGGTCAGATAAATATCGTTAAAGGAAAATCACATTCAATATTACTGCATGGTAATGAATAATTATAAATAYCTTTAATTGAATTAATATGCAAATTGTGGGCAAAGTAAGTGACACGTGTTCAGTCTCTGCTGCAAATGCTCTTTAGAAGGCATCCAGAGGGCAGGGATAGATGGGATACTGGGAAGGAACTGTTCCCTGGGAGGGTGGGGAGGCCCTGGAATGATTTTCCCAGAGAAGCTGTGGCTGCCCCTGGATCCCTGGAAGTGTCCAAGGCCAGGCTGGACAGGGCTTGGAGCAACCTGGGACAGTGGAAGGTGTCCCAAAGCAAAGCCACGTGGGAAGACTTTGCTCCTAAGAGCTGAGAGATTAGAAAAAGAGGACTTCATAAAATGAATGTAAGGATAACACAACACATATTTTTATGTATTTATATATATATAATTGCATGCACTTATATTAAAATTAATATAAAATATTTTTTATTCCAGTCCAAGTCTCTTAATCTGTCCTTAAAAGAGCTCATTTCACTTTGTCTCTGGACATGTCCTTAGAGTAAGAAAATGATTAATCTGACACAGAGGAGACCAGAAGAAAACAGGTAAATCACTTTCCAGTAGAACATTTTTTGTCCATGCCTTGTACGAAATAACAGGTCCAAACAGCCCAATTTGCTGTGGAACTTGTTGAATATCTTTTTTTTAAACTACATTTTAGATTTTTTCTAACCCTTCCTAGAGCCTTAACTCCAGCSTGGATGAAGTCCTTCTCTGAAATGCCAATTACCCTTATCCAATGAGACATAATTTTCTCACAGCCTGAATTTTCCCGGGAAAACGTGCCCCCATKATCCTGTTCAAGAGCCTCAGCCCCAGGCTGTGAGCTGAGGGATGAATCCATGCACAGCCGGAGCTGTCCTGGAGTGGGGACTGTGATGTCATCAGAACTGTCAGGGATGTGCTGGAGCTCTTTCCCAGACATTTATTACTTTTCCTGGGAATGTGGATATTCCCCTCCTATCTCGCTCTGTTGCCACTCTGTGTGATAAGGAAAACCTGGGATTTATTGCTGCCTCTCTCTTGAGGCTCTGCTAAAGTGTCTTTATTCAATTTATTTATTCAAAGTGCAACCTGAGGTCAGTTCCAATCAAAAGTGTCTTAACTTGGGTGAGAATAAACTTTACAAACCTCCATGGAAGTGCCTGATAAAATAATTTTTGGAAAGAGCCCTGGAGCTGACACATGTAATCCCCAAATGTCCTCATTATGGCTCAGACCTTTTTATTGAGTCTAATTTTGGGAGGTTTCTGTGTCATTTGCCTCACCACTGATTTGGAGAATGTCTTTATTAATCTGCTGAAGTAAGAATTGTTCAGACTGAGTAAATCCACTCAACCAGACGGAGAGGATTTTGATTTCATGGAACCACAGGATCCCTTTTGTTGTAAAAGCCCTCCCAGGCCACTCCAGCCATTCCCAGCAGTGCCAATCCCACCACTGCCCCTTGTCCCCAAGTGCCACATCCACAGGGCTGTTAAACCCCTCCAGGGATGGGCACTCCACCCCTGCCCTGGGCTGGATAWACTTTTCCATTGAGAAATTTTCCCGATATCCCACCTGAGCCTCCCCTGGCACAGCTCGAGGCCGTTCCCTCTCCTCCTGTCCCTCTCTGTCCCTGTTCCCTGGGAGCAGAGCCCGACCCCCCCTGGCTGTCCCCTCCTGTCAGGAGTTGTGCAGAGCCAGGAGGTCCCCCCTGAGCCTCCTTTTCTCCAGGCTGGGCCCCTTTCCCAGCTCCCTCAGCCGCTCCTGGGGCTCCAGACCCTTCCTCAGCCCCGTTCCCACAAGAGCACAGGAGAATTAAAATATAATTAAAATTAATAATAATTAATTACTGTTCTTTAAATGAAAATTAACACTTTCAAAAGCACTTAAGAGCTAAATCCACCAAGATATCTGAAGAGCAGATTTCTGACCTGCTTGAGTGGGGTCTGAATCTCAGCGTGGGTGTCTCTCCCCATCCTGGAKGAAGTTGTTGGGGATTTGGGAATGTTATTTCCAGAGATCCCTCGGGACATTTGGTTTCTTTGGGGCAGTTCACACCTACCAGTGCAGAGGTCACGTTCCCTGTGTGAGTTCAGCACCACCGAGGCAGTCGGAGGTGCCAACTCCGCTCATAAATATGCATGAGCCAGATGAGTGTGGAGCTGTGCCAGCCGTGCCAGCCGGGATGTTCCTGGCACACCCACACATCCCCCTGGGATATTCSATGGAGCCATCCAGAAATGCTGCTGTGCTAAATGTGTTGTTGCTGGGGGTGGGGGTTTTAGGGTCCAAGCTCTGCCCCAGAAATGTGCTGAATTTAGTGGGAATTCCCAAGGAAGAAGGAAGCTGGGAAGGAATAGGAAGCTGTCGGGTTCCTCCGGGAGCACCCAGAGGGTTGGGATGAGCTCGGGCACAGGGCTGGAACAGTTTCTCCAAGGCAGGTGGAAATGGGGGTTTGGGCTCTGTGGGAGGAGCTCCAGGGATTTACACAAGGAAAACTCAGGTGTGATGTTGAAACCTCCTGGGATTCAAAGGTGGCTTGGGATAAACTGGTGGGTACAATTCGGGGAGGGAGAGATGTTCCAACAGACTGTGAGGTAAAAATAAACTATTTCGCTTCACAATTGTGGGATGATTTTCCCTAATAGGCATTGAGCTAATCCTAAACTTACGGTCCTTGAGTCACATGGGAAGTGGCTGAGGGAGCTGGGAAGGGTCTGGAGCCCCAGGAGCGGCTGAGGGAGCTGGGAAAGGGGCTCAGCCTGGAGAAAAGGAGGCTCAGGGGGGACCTTCTGGCTCTGCACAACTCCTGACAGGAGGGGRCAGCCAGGGGGGGTCRGGCTCTGCTCCCAGGGAACAGGGACAGGAGGAGAGGGAACGGCCTCGAGCTGAGCCAGGGGAGGCTCAGGTGGGACATCAGSAGGAATTTGCTCATGGAAAGAGTGGTCAGGCCTTGGCAGGGGCTGCCCAGGGAGGYTTGGAGTGCCCATCCCTGGAGGTGTCCAAGGAATTCCTGGATGTGGCACTCAGTGCTCTGGGCTGGGGAMAAGGTGGGGATTGGGCACAGCTTGGACTCCGTGGGCTGGGAGGGCTTTTCCATCCTCCAGCATTCCAGGATTCTCTGATCCTGCTGCACAGGACATTCCATGGAGTTACTCAGGTGTTTCTGGTTTGTTTTGTTTCCAAGTCTTTGCAGCATCACTCCCGTGGGGGAGGTACCCCAGGTACCAGGGCACTCCCCTGTGAATCCCTGCCCTGCTCTCATCAGTGGGTGTGGGGAGAAAACGGAGTTMTTTCAGCCCAAGGAAATAATATTGCCTGAGATCTTTGTAAAAGACAAAACCTGCCTCAGTACCCACGTGAACCYGATCCAGAGACAGGGAGAGCGAAGGGAGTTGGTGCTTCCAGATTCCCACAGACCAAATCATCCATCCTGTCTAACAGGCAGGAGAAGCAGCCTTGGACCTCTGGAGCACTTGGCTTGATTGACAACCTCCCGAGCAGCCCAAGGTTTAATTTGGAAGCTGTCAGGGAGCAGGGCTCGGCTCCTCAGCACTGAGCAGACACGAGCTGGCAGCTTGGCACGGGGGGCAGGTTCCCTTCCTTTCACCTTCATGTGTTGGCTGCAGAGCCACAGACCCCATGTCCCAAACGCCACCCAGGGCAGGCACCTCCTTTGTGCTGGGCACAGACACAGCTCCTCGCTGGGGCTCTGATCCGTGGGGAGAGCTCTTTGGAGTGGGAATGCAAACCAAGCCCATCTCCAGCCCTGGGCTCTGACCCACGTGGTCCTGTGGGGTGGAGGTGGCCGTGGTGGCCCTTGTGTGGCACCTTGAGGGCTGTGGCCAGAAGCCAGCAGGGTGGCTTTGAAGGACTTGCTTCAAAACAAGCCAGTTCTATTTCTGTTTTGGCTTTAGCTTCTTCSCATCCCTTTTCCCTAATCTTTTGGGCTTGTTAAGCAGGCCTAGGAGGATTTTTTGGCTTTCTTTTGTCAGACAAGGACGCTTTGATAGATATCAAAACACTCCAGCTGCAGCAAAAATCGGGAGAGTTAATGAGGAAAGACCTCCAGGATCACTGAGCCCAACCCAGCACTGGGATTTGGGGAAGGGGAGGAGGTGCCTGTCCCAGGCTCTGCCCCTGTGTGGCTGCCCTTGACCAAGCTCCAACCTTTGGAGCAGTTGACCTCAGGAACGGGATGAGATCCCTCCCCAGAAAGCTGCAGGAAATGTTTGCATACAGCAGCTTTTACCTGCTACAAACAATCCCATAAATCCTCTCCTGAAAATAATAAGACCCAGTAGAATACCAGTGCAAGGCTTACAATTCCTGCCCAGGAGCTGTTTTCCATGTGAAAACACACAAAGCCCACGGAACCCTCAGCTCCAGGTTTTATGGGAAGGTTCAGTGTCGTTTAACAAAGGATAACAACAGCAAATCCATCAGGGTGGGAGAGGAGCGAGTTTGCTGTGCAACATAAATTACCTCGTTGTTGAGGTAATTACCTAAATTACCTGAGCAATATAAATTACCCGGCATGAATTATGCCTTTTAGCCTAATGAATCCCATTTATTCACCAAAAATGCAGGACCTTTATTGAGTCATCTGCCATCAGTCAGCGTCAGTCTGGGCTCTGCTGGAGTGGAACTGGGAGTTCTGCACGGGAAAACTCCCCAAGCAAACTCTCCTGTCCCACTTTGGGGCTGTCACGTCTTTGGGTTTGTTCTCTGTCACTCGGGGGACACTTCCCTCCTGCTGTGGGTGTGTGTTGGGTGGAACAGGGGCAGAATCCAGAAACCCCAGCCCGAGCTGGGGCTCTGAACTGCACGTGGTGCTTGCATTAACCTCATTTCTATAAAAAGACCGGGAAATAGGGAAAGAGAGCCACGAGGGATCACAGGTAGGAAGGTGAGTGGGTGGTGCTCGTTCCTGCAGTCGTTTCACACGAATTTAGAGGATGATTTTGGATGTGGGGAGTGTTGCAGGTAAATTCATGTGATCCCAGAATCAAGGTCAYYGAGTCCAAGCTGTGCCCAAACCCCACCTTGTCCCCAGCCCAGAGCACTGAGTGCCACGGCCAGGCCTKCCTTGGACACAGTAAATGTTCAATATTCATCTTTTCCACGGAAGTTTCTGTCAAGGTTTGGTGGGGCAGAGGGCAGAAACCTCAGCTTGAGAAAAAGCCCCAAATCAATTCTTTCCTTGTGCTCCAGTTTCTCTGCTGACTGTGCTCAGCATGGAACAAACACTAGGAAGGTGTTAATATTTAAAGGGGCTATAAAATCGTGTTTGCTTTAAAGGCAGAGCATATTAGCAAAGGGAAAAAAACTCTGCTCCTTAAGTAGTTTCATCTTTATTGACTTTGTTTTTTTGGAGTGAACTGACAGCACGGGGAGGTGACAGTGGCACTGTGGGAACGGATGGCGATCCAGTAACGTCTGGATTTTGAAAGATTTGGGTAAACTACCTCCTTTTATTTTTCAGGAGTTGTGTCATTAATTTTTTGAACAGGGCTGTTCAGAGCTGCCGTGGGCTGGGGACTCGGAKCCCTGCTGAGGTGTGCGTTGGTGTCGCACAGGGTGCTGGCAGCCAGCTCCAGAGCCCTTGGGCGCTGATTCATGCTTGGTTTAGCATAAAAGCCGTCAGCTCTGGGAGGTGTGAGCGGCATTCCTGCAGCCAGGGTTTCGCAGCCCGCGCTCCTCTCACGCTGTCCGTCTGATGCCCCTGGAAAACACGTTCCTCTCGTTCCCATGGACTGTGGGGGGAGCTGCTCCCAGCCCGCGGCTGTGTCTGCCAAACTGCATCCCCCGCGGCCAGGGACGAACCTCCCCAACCGCTCCCTGCCCCTGGGGCTGGGACTCACCCTCCCGTTGGAATTCCACACGCATTCCAGGGAATGCTGGCAGGGGGGAGTCACAGCTCCTGCTCTCCTTCCCGACAAATTCATCCTCAGCCTGGAAAGCTCGAGCTGGAATACAAACCCTGTAGTTATCAATAATGCACTTTGGGACGAGCCCAGAGCCACTCGGAGTCGGTGYCTCATTTTAAGGCAGTTTTATTTGGAGCAAGGCACAAAGGAAAGTTATTTCACAGTGAGATAACTTTTTGGAGCTGACATTTTTATTTTATTTGTGACCTCCTTGGGTGATCGCTTGAAGTGTTAAAGGGAATAAAAGCTGGCATCAGTCATCAGAGTGGAAGTGAAGTGGGGCAAGACTTCTATACACTTACACACATATATGTATATTCAATCAAGCGTATATATTTCAAAATGCRTATTGCAAGAGAGTATCCCGGGGAAAAGGTGGGTTGAAAAGCCAAATCAGAGCTTCCATAACCTCTGTTATTCCTAGGACAGGCCATCAGTGTGCAGGTGAACAAACCTTCACCCCTTGCATACCTGGAGCTGTCCCTCTGAAAATTCCCACCACTGCAGCCTCCACGGTGACACATGGAAAAACCCCAGCAGGGAATAGCTGGGGCTTTTTACCTCCTCCCTCCAGGGAAAAGGCCCCTGGAGACCCAGCCCTGGGCTCGTGCCCAGGGGCTGTTACAGGCTGAGGGTCTGTGGGGTGTGGGGTCCAGCCCCTGGCAGGGATCGCCCCCAGCCCCTTCCCCATCTACGCCCCAGGATCATGGAAGGGTTTGGGTTGGAGGGACCTTAAAGCCCATCCCATCCCACCCCCTGCCACGGGCAGAGACACCTTCCACTATCCCAGGCTGCTCCAAGCCYTGTCCAGCCYRGCYCTTCCCTGGAGCTGGATGAGGCAGGACCAGGATTGGTGCCCATGGGCTGAGGACRTCCCAGTATTCCCAAGCACATTCCCAGCACTGCCACAGCTGCTCCTTGTGGTGTTGTTCCTCATGGGTTGCATTCCAGCCCCTGGAAGGGCCACATTTCMGTTCTCTCCAGGCTAATGAGGGTCAGGAATGCTGGCTCTGGAAGGCAGGGTCGTTTTCCTCCCTTCCCAGGGCACTCTGACGGACACCAACAGGGAGCTGGAGCCGTGTYCCTGTCTCTCCTTTGGACAAACAGCTCCTGCTAAACGGGGGAATTCAATCCTGACACCCAAAGGTGTCCATTGATCACAGCCCTCCCTTCATTGGGTGTTCCTGGCTTCTATGTCCTACAATTCCTGTTGCTTTTGCATTGCAGGAACCAGTCAGGAAGGAAGCAAAGAAATCTGGATAAAAACAGAATCCATGGGATCCCAGGCTGGGATTAATCTGGTTTAAAGTCGTGTTCCAAGGCAGGCATAGGGGCTRCATGAGCTCACACAGATCCAGGTGGCCTTTTGGAGTCCCAGGGGGTCCTGCAGGAGCAGCAGGGGCTGTTCTGGGGACTGTGACTGCAGGAAGAGCTCAGGGGTCAGAAAACGTTGTCAGAACATGCACATCAAATAATAATTCATAATAAACTTATTGAGTTGCCTTAAATAAAATCCCATCGACATCCTTTATTTTCTAGTGGGAAATCAAGGATTTCTGGTAGTATCCATTTTTTATTCTTGGGAGATGTAACATTTGCAGGGCTCTCATCTCCACAGCCCCGTGGCAGAACGAGGATGGAGCAAAATCAGTCCTGGCCATGTTTTTGGAGATTAAAGATCGTCATCAACCAATCCCTCTGTGGGGGCTCCTGCTGCTGCTCCACAGCTGTGCCGAGCTGGGGGATGGGAAGGAATGGGGGATCCCAGCTGGGGCCAGCTTCCAACAGGGAATTCCACGGGCTTAGCCCTCCAGCCGGATTTGTTATGCAAGGAAGCAGAAAAGCTCCTGGATGGAAAGATTCTGGGATGGGCAACGACAGAAAAAGGCACCAGTTGGAGACAGTGGCAGCAAAGAGGGAGGAATTTTTGGGTACGTTAGTTCTGGAAACAATGGAAAATCCCTTATCCTGTGCTGTCAGGAGCCACAAGTCCTGCAAAGCCCAGAGCCAGAAAACAAAGGGATTTTTTCATAGCCTGGGTGACAGAGGTAATTTTCTAAAGGAATTTTTCTTTCCTCCAGCATGTCCAGCTGTGCAGAGGGAAGTGTTTAACCTAGATGGATGGATGGATGGATGGATGCATGGATGGATGGACGGATGCTGGGTGGCCATGGAGTGCTGGGCAGGACAGGGAAAGGATCTTGGGGTCATGGACCTGCCCCTCCCCTGCTCTGCCTTACTCTTGCAAGAAAATATGCTGCTCCTTATTATATTTAATTATATATTTTATTATATTTTATGGAGCTCTCCTGAGCACACTGTCACTGCTCTGCCCTTCCCAAGGGAATCTTACGGATGATAAAACTTGGAAAAATACGATCTAAAACATTTCAAAGATGACAAATGTTCCTGTTGATTATGATGGGACTTCAAGGGATTTTTATCAGGAAATCCTGGTGGTGTAATTTTAATTTTTCATCAACTGTACCCCGGGTGCAGCTTCATAACCCAGAGCGTTTGAGCACCGCTGAGGTCTCTTTGTGTTTTCCAAGCTGTTGTGGGCAACAAATAATATTAAAATTAATATGGAAACTCTCACACTCATTCCGTTTCCCCTCTCCTGAGAGACAGAACACATTCCTCGTTTCCTCCACGGTCAGAAATTGTGATGTGAAACACTCTCGGGGTGTGTGTGATGGATGGATTCCATCTCCCAGCCGCAGGATTGTCTCAGCACCGTCTGCACAGAGATTTCCTTGCAGCTGGATGGTCGATGTTGGAATGGGATACCCAGGGAAATGATGGAGTCCCCATCCCTGGAGGAGCTCACAATCCGTGTGGATGGGGCACGTGAGGACATGGAGAGTGGTGCCCATGGTGGTGATGATGACTGAAGGTTGGGCTGGGTGATCTCAGAGGGCTTTTCCAACATGAACGATTCTGGGATTCCATCCCAAGAGGAAGAGACCGGAGGGAATGGCCTCAAGCTGTGCCAGGGCCGGCTCAGGTTGGACACCAGGAGGAATTTCTCCATGGAAAGGGTGGTCAGGCCTTGGCAGAGGCAGCCCAGGGAGGTTTGGAGTGCCCATCCCTGGAGGTGTCCAAGGGATTCCTGGATGTGGCACTCAGTGCTCTGGGCTGGGGACAAGGTGGGCATCGGGCACAGCCTGGACTCGGTGACCCTGGAGGGCTCTTCCAGCCTCAGGGATTCCATGGTGAGAAGGTGACAATAGTGCCCTAGAAAGGAATGCAGCCTGTCTGCAGTCATGGGGCAGAGTTTGGGGTCTGGGCAGGCCCGAAGGGAGACCCTGCCTGGGTGAGGCCCATCCTCAGCTCAGCTCAGCTCAGCTCGGCTCAGCTCAGCTCAGCTCAGCTCAGCTCAGCTCAGCTCAGCTCAGCTCAGCTCAGCTCAGCTCAGCTCGGCTCAGCTCAGCTCTCCCTGGGTGGCTGTGGCAATGTGTCTCTGGCTTTAATTGTTGGCAGTAATTAACCATGGAGGCAGCTGTCTTTGATTATCCCTTGTAATGAGTCAGCCTGTCCTGGAGGCTCCTGCCAGCGGTGAACTGCACATCTGGGAGCTCCCAGCTCACCTCTGGCACACCCTGTGGCAGCTGCTTGGTGCCAGCCTCCCCCCCCTGCTCTGTGAGACAACCCCACCACCTTCCCAAGCTGCTGTGGGGCCTGAGAAATCCTGCCAGGAATGGCTGGGAAGGTCGAATGCTGTGGGAATCATTTACGGAGTCGTGCGAGCACCCTGAGGAGCAGAGAGGCAGCAATAACACAAGGACAGCTCTGCCATGGGAGGGGCCAGGCTTGCAAACTGATTGTGGGAATTGCCAAGTCCTCAGTGCTGGGATGTGTTACTTCCCTTAAAAAGTTTTGTTGTGCTTTTTCAGCCTTTGAAATGTTTTGAACAGTTTATTCTTCCATCACAGCCGATCTTTTCCTTCCGCAGTTTGCTTTGCAATTTTTTTTCCGTGGAATTCTGGTTGGCATTTGTTGTGAGACCCTGGATAACAAAGCTGTGTTTCCTTTAAATTTGCTGTAGCCATTTGCATGGCTCTGCACCCCCCGAGATCGTTTGTTCAGGGAAGTGTTTTACGCAGGGAGATCCATCCTCATCCCTGCACAGAACCACGGGCAGAGTTAATGCTCTGTGTCAGCGTGGTGCCCCCCAATCCTCAAACCAGCAATATTCTCAAAAATATGGATGTGCATGTTTAATAGGTGCAACTACGCCTGGAAAAAAGAGAGCAAAATACATCAAATCCATCAACCCCTCTGCTTTGTGAAGATGCTAAACAGAAGTCACTTTATCAAATAAAAAGCGATGGCATTTTCATAACAGAGAGTAATAGGGAATTATTTTATTTACTGCAAGGAATGATGGCCCGTCTCCTCCAGGATGATGGGAAGTAATATCGTGTTGTAGAACACGAACCAGCCCGAGATACAATCACATTACTGGGCTTGTTGGAGCATTTGTTCCAATAAAGCCGGAGCGGGGCTGCCATCGATCAYGGAGCTGGGAGCACGGGAGGTGTCTCCTCTGGCACCTTGAGGCAGAGCAAACCAAGCTGGTTCAGAGCTGCTGCTCACCGGGAGCGGGGCCGTGCTCTCCCTCGGAGCAGAGATGGAGCAGCACTCCCCTTTCCCATGGCTCCGTGCTGCACTGGAGCCTGAGGGTGATTTATCGTCTGCGGCTCAAAACTGGGAAATGAATCCCGAGTCTTGGGAAGGGCTTGGAGCAGCTGCTGGGGAAGCTTGGAGTTCAGCAGCGCTTCAGTYGCCTGCCTGGAGCTGCAGTTGGACAGCTGGGCTCTGCCACTGCTGCCACACAGTGTAGGGAATTCTGGATTCTGCCCCTGGGCTCAGGTGAGACCCCACCTGCAGAGCTGCCCCAGCCCTGGGAACAGCACAGGGAGGATGTGCAGCTGCTGGAGAGAGTCCAGAGCAGGGACACCAAGGGGATCAGAGGGATGGAGCAGCTCTGCTGGGAGGAAAGGCTGGGAGAGTTGGGATYATTCAGCCTGGGGAAGCTTTGGGGTGATCTCGTTGTGGCCTTCCTGAAGGAGCTGATGAGAAACATGGAGAGGGACTTGGGACAAGGGATGGAGGGACAGGACACAGGGAATGGCTTCCCACTGCCAGAGGGCAGGGATGGATGGAATATTGGGCAGGAATTGTTCCCTGGGAGGGTGGGGAGGCCCTAGCACAGGCTGCCCAGAGAAGCTGTGGCTGCCCCTGGATCCCTGGAAGTGTCCAAGGCCAGGTYRGAYAGGGCTTGGAGCAACCTGGGACAGTGGAAGGTGTCCCTGCCCATCTCTGTGAGAGCTGGGATGTGGCAAAATGGCATCGTTGCTTTGATTCCCTATTTTTGGGGGGTGGAATAGGAAACAAACCCCAAACCATGTCCCTGTTAAATGTAAGGCTTCTGTTCAAGTGTGAACGTTGATTTTAGAGTAATGTAAGGCTTTGTGTTTTTTGGTACCAAAAGTGGGCTATGGAATTTAATTTCATAGAATGTCCTGAGCTGGGAGGGACCCACAGGGACCATCAGTGCAACCCCTGGCCCTGCACRGACCCCCCAACAATCCCCCCTGTGCCTCCCTGGGAGCATTGTGCAAACACAGTCTGAAGGAATCGCAGGTCCTTTGGCACAGTGGCAGACTCGGGAAGGTGAGGCTGAGAGCAGACCCCACAGACTGTGCTGGGAACAGCAAAGCCTCCTGCTCTGAGCAGGAATAGCTCCCAGCACAACTCTGGCTCTGCCTCGTGCTCCTTCCTGCCCCACATTCCCATCTGCTCTGCTAGCACTGGCATTCGTGGTGCTGGGAGAACGGGGAAATTCYGGGAAAATGAGATGATCCCCAGCCAGGACCAGCCTATTCCGTTGGAATGGACAGCAGGGAGCTGTCCCTGCACCTCTATCTGTACCCCAGGTGAGTGTGGGCAGGCCTTGGGTCGATGGACCCCTCTTGGAGCCGGAGCTGTGTGATCTCACCCACCGGGGGGGTTTCTCCGACAGCAAACGGAGTTTGCACGTGGATTSTGAGCATTTCCAGGGCGGGGGTTTTGCATTCTCGCCTTCCTCAGTTCGGGTGTTGACAGCCACACACCCGACAGTGATCCTGGCATTAAAGATCCCCAGTTCAATTTTTAACTGTGCTTTACGGATAAAAGGAGTCTCGACATCAGGGCAGTCTAATAGCATTGATTTCAGCACGGAGTCATCAATTATTATTCAGAATTCTCTGTTATCTCGCTGCGGTTCTGCAGSCTGAGCAGATAATTCAGTGTTTCATGTGATAGCCTTTAACTACCATCAATGTCAGCAGCCAATTCCTGGGTGGATCCCGGTTCTTCCGGAGTGTGCTGCGGGTAAATAAGGCATTTGCTGCTTTGACAGGGAGTGTGAAGCACTGAGAACACTCTCGCTGAGGATATCGTGTGCAGGATCAGCTCATCCGTAAATAACCCAACAACTCCGGCAGGCTCCGAGCTGCTCCCGGAATGTCTGTACTTAYCCCGTCAGGAGGARAGGGAAAAGCAGGAAAGCTCCACCRTTGCTTGGAAAGTTACAACTGAGGATCGATGAAGTGCTGAGCACACAAAGTTTAGTCTGTGGAACTGTAAATCCTCCATGCCTGGAAGTGTCCAAGGCCAGGCCAGATGGGGTTTGGGAGCAACATGGCTCCAAGTCTTCCAATTGGCTTGGAAGGGACTTCCTGGCTTAAAGCCCATCCAGTGCCACCCCTGCCATGGCAGGGACATCTTCCACTATCCCAGRKYGCYCCAAGCCCCRTCCAATCTGGCCTTGKACRCTTCCAGGGATYCAGGGGCAGCCACATCTTCTCTGGAAACCTGTGCCAGGGYCTCCCCAATATTCCCTCACCAAATATTTCTGCTCTCCCAAAAGAAAAGCTTCCAGCACATCAATTATTGTGGTGGAGGCTCCTGAAAATATTGGCACAGAAGGACGGAGTGGCAGCTCATCACCCTGCTGACATTCCCAGCCCTGGCTTTCCCTGGATTCCCTGCTGGGTGATGGATGGTGTTGTCCCTGTGACTGCAGGGAGATCCTTAATGGCTGTGACTTGGAATTGCACCCTCGGGAATCTCACACCAATGCAAGAGCACTAAACCCTCCACCTCCCCCATGTCCTGKTATTTTCTGATTCCAGGACCATGGGGCTGTTTGGAGGATCCCACCCTGTGTGATGGCTCTGGTGCTTCCACTGCCCTCGGACAGGAGAGCTGTGATGATCCAGACTCCAACCCCTAAGGAATTACAATTCCAGGGCCCTTGGCTGCATGGCTCAGGTAGGTGACGCTGTCAGGCCCTGCCTGGGTGCCCGGCGAGTACAGCTTGGTGAGGAGTTTGGAATAAAAGTGTCTCAGGCTGGAGCCTGGGCTGTGAATTCCATGGCTATGTGTGCACAGGGATTGGGAATGGTGTCTGAGCCTGACACTGTGCAACACATATCAAATGTCATTGTACATGCAATTATCATACAGTTCTGTGTAATAGCTATTATCTAATTATTTCATATAAAATCACTTGCATGCACATGTATTAATGAATGGCACAAAAAGAAATCCCCTCGTTCCCCAGAGCAGAGGTTGCACCAAACAGGTTTCCACGAGCACTTTTTGGAAGCTGCCTGAATGTTTTCAGTGGTTTCTCAGCACTAATTGTGGCTTCATTTCACACAACTGGCTTGGAAAACTCTCTCCCTTCCCAGCCATCCCGGGAAGTTCCCTCCCAGCAGGGCTTTGGCACACACAGAGTGGAGTCCCCATCCCTGGGGGGATTGAAGGGATGTGTGGATGTGGCACTTGGGGACACGGTCAGTGCTGGCCTTGGAGTGCTGGGGATGCTTGGACTCGATGGGCTGAGAGGAATTTTCCAACCTGAACAACTCTGTGTTTCCTGCCTCCACATTTGAGAGGAAAACTTCCACTTCACTAAAGCTAACAATGCCTTCAAGGCTTCCCTTCTTTCATATTTTCTAATCCAAGCATTACAAGTGGAGTTTTACACCGAGGCAGCCCAGAGCTCGTGGCTGATGAGGTAACCCAGGAATCATTTCGGTGATTTAGATTATGAGGAGAGCAYGGGAAGAGAATGAAAGCGAAATGTTATTTCCCACCTGTGTAAATCTGCAATTGCTGCTCCAATTTATCTCACTTTAAATGTCAGTGTGGTGCGAGGAGGAGGAGAGCACCCTCAGGCTTTTATCTGAATTGTGCCTCTGCCTCTGGTTCATTCCACACAACTTTTGCCTCTTCCAGGCATTTCCTCTCCAGGCAGAAATTTCCAGGGACGGGGAGGGATGTTCCTCAGGGAGAGCTGTGCACTGGCACAAAGTTAAGGCTGGACAAATTCCCCAGCAGCATTTGGGTGCAGGAGCTTCACATGGAAAATATTGAACGTCTTCAAAAGTGAAATATCTGCATTAAGCAGCAGTGGAAATCATGTGCTCGAGAACACCAATGAATTCATAATCCAGATTTTTTGTTTTGATTTTGTCCTTCACCCTTTCTGAAAGAATAGTTTTAGGCTAGAGATGAATTTTGAATTCGAAGATGGTCTCTAAGGTCCCTTTCAACCCAAACCATCCCAGGACTCCATAATTCTATGACATTTCTGGGCATTCCAGCACAGTGGTTTTCCCTGTGCGGGATCTGTGATCCAGCTGCTGTAGCTGGGGGATGGCAGTGACTGGGCCAGCCCAGGGCCAGGAAGATGTGAGGAAAACTGATGATTTTAGAGCCAAAGAGGGTTGAAATRAATGCTGTGGGAGCAGCCTGGCTGCCCATGCCAGCTCCTCATGAGGACACGGATCCAGGAGCTCCAGGTTCCGTCTTGGAGATGTCTTTCCTCTGCCCTGAGGGGATCATGGAATCATGGAAAGAGTTGGGCTGGAAGGGACCTCAAAGCCCATCCAGTGCCACCCCTGCCATGGGCAAGGACACCTTCCACAGTCCCAGGCTGCTCCAAGCCCTGTCCAACCTGGCCTTGGACACTGCCAGGAATCCAGGGGCAGCCACAGCTTCTCTGGGAATTCCATCCCAGCACCTCCCCACCCTCACAGGGAAAAATTCCTTCCCAAGATCCCATCTAACCCTGCCCTCTGGCAGTGGGAAGACATTCCCTGTGTCCTGTCCCTCCATCCCTTGTCCAAAGTCTCTCTCCACATTTCCTGTTGGCCCCTTCAGGCACTGCAAGGCCACAATGAGGTCACCCTGGAGCTTCTCTTCCCCAGGCTGAACAATCCCAGCTCTCCCAGCCTTTCCTCTCAGCAGAGCTGCTCCATCCCTCGGATCACCCTGGTGGGATGGAGTGGTTGGCACATTTGGGATCAGAGGGCTCCGAGCCTGGTGATTTGTCCCCGAGCTCAGGCAGTCCCGGGTGTGACAGCAGCCCCGTGACGGGATCATTCCTCGGCTCTGGCTGTCGGTGAGAGCCATAAAGCCCTGACAATGCCCTGGGGTAAAGCTTTCAGAAAGGCTTTTTAATAAACTGTGAAAACTGTTGTTTCAGCAATTGGAAAATAATTAAGGAGCAATTATGGAAGCAAACAGAAATCCTGAGCATATAGTCAAGCTATTAAAATATGTTCTTTAGGAAATTATTGCTGTCACGCTGGAAAGAAAAGCTGCCTTTAAATAAAGTTATGGTTACAACAAACCGAAAGGAAGGGAAGAAATGCAAGGAGTAATTCATGCTGGAAAGTGGAAACACTCCCTGCCCTCAGCACAGCTCATCTATGGACATTCCTTCCTTCAGTTCCTTATGCAGAAACAGAATTTCATATTTCCATGGCAGTGTCCAAGGCCAGGCTGGAGAGGGCTTGGAGCAACCTGGGAAGTGCAAGGGGGTGGGACTGGATGGGCCCCGTCCAGCCTGGCCTTGGACACTTCCAGGGATCCASGGGCAGCCACAGCTGCTCTGGAAAATCCATTCCAGGGCCTCCCCACCCTCCCAKGGGACAATTCCTTCCCAATATCCCATCCAACCCTGCCCTCTGGCAGTGGGAAGCCATTTCCMCTCGTGCTYATATATAACTTTTATTCCTRTTATAACTTTGCAAAGTTTTGATGCTGAGAATCTTAATGAGGGTCTCTAATTAGATGAATTTTCTCGCTGCTCCAGCCCCAYGCAGGTTTAAACAAATTACCTCTAAACAGCGAAACAAAACTCCCACTCAACAGATTCCAGTGATTAAGCAGCACTTTCCCTTGCCTGCTCTTCATTTTTCACCCTGGGGAAGAGTTATGTGTCCTTTTATTAGCTGGAGACGGAACGTTGCTTTACAGCCTCTTATCCCAGCCAGTCACACCGAAATGGCCAAAAGCAGTCCAGAAAAAGGGGATTTTTAGGAAAACAGGTGCTGTCTGTATGTCTGGAATTGCTGGTATTACAGGACCAAAGCCTGGGAATTCTCAGCACCCCCGAATTGCCCCCGTGGCTGAGGAGCTCCGTGTCCCTTGGCATTGCCTCTCAACAATGTGACTCTCACTGGGATAAATCAGGAATGGCCTGAATTCCGCTTTCCAGGGAAAGCTTGGGAAGCTGGGTGCCCCCTGAGCACCTTTAGAACTGAAGAACATTCATCATGTAAAAAAATCTCCCTTTTCTGCGAGATGGATTGTGGAAGATGCGCTGCCGCTTTGGGGGTATTTGCGCCCGTTTGTGCTTTTATAAAATATCAGTGATATTTTCCTGTGCCGTGGTGCAGCCCAGGGCAGGGARGGCTGTGCAGGGGCTGTGGTTTAGGAGTGGTTTGTGGGATCGATTTCTGCCTCTCAGCTGAGATAATGGGCACTTTGCATGGAGGATTTACAGCCAGAGACTTCCCCCATATTGGCACCTGGAACGGCCACGACTTTGATTGCTGCAGGATTTCATTGATTTTGCAATGCTCTGCTCAGCTCCAGGAGCAGCAGGGTCTGATTCTGCCCTGCCTGGGAGTGGGAGTTTTCCCACAGCTCCACAGCCAGGATTTAACTTCCCAGAACCGTTTTACAGCCTGACTTTCAGAGCGCTTTTATGCCCATCTGACTTTGTTAACACAGCATAAAATGTACCCAAAAAGAAGTGAAGAATGTGACATGAAGGGCTTGAAATGTGTGTTAACACACAGGTTGGTGGGAGGCAGCAGGGAGGATGCTCCGAGTTTGGAGTTAATCAGTGTTTCCTTTTGGAGAAGATGCACATGAAGGATGTGCTCAATTCCAATAAAGGAGTGACTTATTTGACATGGCAGGGGTTGGAGCAGATGATGTTTAAGGTCCCTTGCAACCCCAGAGTTCTACAATTCTAAAAACTCTTCGATTCTAAAAACCCCTCCAGGGATGGGGACGCCACCCCCACCCTGGGCAGCTCTGCCAGGGATGGACAGCCCTTTCCAGGGAGGAATTTTCCCAGTCTCCAATCTAAACCTCCTCTGGCACAGCTCGAGGCCGTTCCCTCTTGTCCTGTCCCTGTTCCCTGGGAGCAGAGCCCGATCCCCTCACTCCAGCTCCTGTCAGGGAGGGCAGAGCTGCTTTGCCCCACTCTGAGCTGCCACAGAGCTGCTGGTTCAATTAAATTTACTCAAATTAAAAACCCCGAAGGGAAATGCAGAGAAGGCTCAGCCTGGAGGGCACCAGCACCACGACAGAGGAATTCTGCACTAAGGCCAGAGGTAAATTTCCACAAGTTAGGAGAGAAGGGAATCATTCCCTGAAAAGGGAATTGCAGCAAAGTCAATTTTGCCAGCTTGGATGTTACTCCAGCACCCAAAAAGTGCTGCCCTGCCCAAGGTAAGGCAAGAGCAGACAGAAAACTGCTCTGGTAGGCAGCAGGTACCCAGAATATTCCACTTCACAGCCCTGGTCCTGCTGCTRCCCCTGGACAGGCCCAGTGTGAGCTGCTGCTGCAGGAAATGCTGGATGTAGGGACAACATCAGGTCACAAAAAGGGTCTGAAGGTCCACTGAAACCTTACATCTCTTTTAATGCACTACACATAAAAGCTTTCCCCCTCTCTTTGCCATACCTTCCATTCAGTTCTCCAGACGAGTTCATTTGTTAATGTTCCTGATGCTGACTCAGCACTTGGGTTGTCTCTGTGGATTGCATTCCAAGCCCAGGCCGAGCCTTTTTGTGTCTCCCCTGCTGAATAAATTCCAAATGCTAATTTCTGCTCGGGAGAAGGGACAATTAAGGCAGCAGAACAGACAGGGATGCCAAAATATTTATTGAACGAGTTGTAAAAGTGAAACAGAGCCTGTGGATTTCCCACTGAGCTCAGAGCAGGATTCCAACCCTGAATTTAAGATCAAGTCCCTTATTTGCCCACAATCCAATTTAGTGCAAATATTTATATCCAACATCAGTGTTCTGCAATGCACTGCTGAATAACCTTTGAAAATGTTATTTTCTCCCATTCCTGTGTGTACTTGCACACGGTTTTTGCTAAATCACAGTAATGACCCTAATTCCACATGAAGGACCTAACGCAAACGGTGTCCCTGAACTGATCTCCCACTGCCTGCACAGCAGCTCTACGAGGTTATCATTCATTTCCACCCCTGCTTCCATCCAGCCTCTTGTCAAATGAGCAGGGAAAACAACCACCTTCGAGCCATTATGGGAATATTTGCAGGAGAACACATGCATTAATGCCTGTTGGGGAAATGGGAATTTCCATGGCAGTGCTCAGAGATCCTGGGAGGTGTTTGCTCCTGGTGAACCAGCAGGAACAGGTTCAGCATCTCCCAYAGCCCTGGGCAGCCTGTCCTGGGCCTGACGGCCCTTTTGGGGAAGGAATGGTTCCCAATATTCAACCTAAGCCTGGAAACACCACAGGGAACTTCAATAATATCACTTGATACCATGGGCTATAGAACTTCCTTTTAGTTCTCACATATTTTGAATTATATTTAGAGGCGTTTGTAAAATCCCCTGTATTTAACATCTATAAATATAAATGCTACATTTTATTCTACTTTTGAAAAATAACTTCTGTAGTGTCAGATTCATTTCTGCAGCCACTGGAGAGCTGATTTTGCTGTCTAAACCGATCAATTATTCTGCATAAAATAGCAGATATTTGCATTAGACAGGTGATGATCTCCTAAGATGATCAGAGGGATGGAGCAGCTCTGCTGGGAGGAAAGGCTGGGAGAGCTGGGATTGTTCAGCCTGGAGAGCAGCAGCTCCAGGGTGACCTCATTGTGGCCTTCCAGTGCCTGAAGGAGCTACAGGAAAGATGGAGAGAGACTTTGGAGAAGGGATGGAGGGACAGGACACAGGGAATGGCTTCCCACTGCCAGAGGGCAGGGTTAGATGGGATATTGGGAAGGAATTGTTCCCTGTGAGGGTGGGGAGGCCCTGGCACAGGTTGCCCAGAGAAGCTGTGGCTGCCCCATCCCTGAAAGTGTCCAAGGCCAGGTTGGACAGGGCTTGGAGCAACCTGGAATAGGGAAAGGTGTCCCTGCCCATGGCAGGGGTGGCACTGGATGGGCTTTGAGGTCCCTTCCAACCGAAGTGAAATTTTTGTCAAAGGTAAAAACCGAGTTAGAGCCGTTCATAGCCTTGGTTTGATGTTCCCTGAAATCCCCTGGCAGAGGGATGCGCTCACGGGTGCCCTGCCCAGCCACAGCCCTTGCAGCTGCAGGTGGAACTCACCTGCAAAGTCTCCTTTGCACCTCCACACGCAAACAAGATTTCAACTGTGATAATTTTAACCGTTCCCACCAGTTTTCTGTGCTCGTTCTGAATTGGAAAAGCCCCTTTTATACCCAGGCTTCCAAGCCCGCGTTTCCCCGCTCTGCTCTTCCCGGTGCTGGGAGCGGATGGTGCTCCGCGGGCTCCTTCACGGAGCGCTGGGCTCACGCACCGAGCGGGGCCTCGCGCACCGAGAGAAAAGTTGTCATGGAAACAGAGCACTCGGAGCTTTAATTCCACTTAAGTTCCCGCAGAGGAGGAGAGTGGAGGGGCTTTGTGGGGTCAGGGAGGCCTGTCCCTGCTGCCCCCACTGCCTCTCAGAACTTCGGGATAACACTCCTCATGGAAACGGAGGTAATTCCGAGTAAGTAAAGAAAAGCGGACATTATCCACCCAAGATTCCTTCGTTATCCACCCAAAGTTGCTCCTGAGGAGAGGGGAGGCGCGGTTGGTGGGGTTGTTCAGCCCGGGGTGTGTGCCTGGCATGAAGAGCAGAGCCATGACATTCTCCTGACAAGCACCATCAGCGTTAATTGGCTTCATTTCTCCTTCAGTGTCTGTGTCGTTAATGAGATTTGTGATCTAATTTCTCATATCTTTGTCAGATCAGTTGGGAATAATTTTCCTAACAAACATTTATGGACATAATATTCACACATCCATCGGATATGTCCTCTACAATCCAGCCTTCTGCAGAAAGTATTTCTATCTTGACAGATGAGTTTAATAAAAAAAATCTTGGAGCTGAGCATTCCAAAACTCAAGAATTCAATAATAATAAAAACTTAATCTCCCCCAAATCAGAGTGTTCCTTCTAAAGCGAGAGAGAACATCATATTTACCTCTCATCCAGCCACTGACGGGAAAGGGTCATACAAATATTATTCCCATTGTACAGATGAGGCTACAAAAATACACAGGAGCAAAGAGAATTGGCAAATTCAGCTTTCAGTTATCTTCTTTCATTTGCTTCCAGTTCCTTGAAAAAAATTTAAAAATAGAGTTCAAGGCCAGTTGGACAGGGCTTGGAGCASCCTGRGAKAGTGGAAGGTGTCCCTGCCCATGGCAGGGGTGGCACTGGATGGGCTTTGAGGTCCCTTCCCATCCAAACCATTCCATGATTCCATGATCTGGTTCCAACCCCATGCACAGGACACAGACCTCACCAAGCATTGAGGAATTTCTGGCAGACAGAGGGAAAACCCCTTGGGAATGTGTGAGGAGCTTTGTGCACTCCCCACTCCTCCGGTCAGGGCAAATCCCAGCTCTGGGTGCACACAGTGCTCCAGGCTTGGTGTGGTGTGATCCCAGGGAATTCCCTGCAGAATCCCCCTCCTGGGAGCACAGGAAAATCCCCTGAGGGCTTTATTTCCTGCTCATTGATCTTCCTTTCAGGCAAAACAAACCCTACAATTCACGATCGTGGCTGTTCTCCCTCAACTCCATCTGCTCCCCTGGCCACTCCAACGGCTCCCAGCAGCTCCCAGGGACTCGGGAATATTTCCTGAGTCCTCCTGTGAGATCCTGGCCCAGGGTTCCCTCAGTCCAGCAGTGTGTGAGGAGAGTGTCAGTGAGCAGGAGAGTTCTGCTGACTCTGGGGTAAAAACCCCTCGTTTAAGGTGCAGCAGGAATTTCAGCCTGCAGGGGATTCAGTGCTGAGAGGGCAAAGTGCCCGAAGGTCCCTGGACTTGCTGCTTCCTCGGGAATATTTGAATGGAGGGTGGAGCAGAGGGGCCCTGGCTCCATCTCCCGCCACGTGCACAGCCTGTCAGCCACATCAGCCACGAGATGTTTTCCTTCCAGAGCCATTTCCAGCAATCAAAAAGGCTCTCTGCTTCCTAAATTGCCTCTAACGAGATGGATCTGCATTTCCACGGGAGAGGTAATTCCCCGAACGCAGCGAGTTTAAAATAATTTCTAATTTTAGGATGCTAAGCTACTGTTAACCTTATAATCGTTTTCTCTAGGAAATCACTCCCAGAATTTACATACTCCTCTCTCTCCGTGCTGTTCCATCCTCYGTACAAATCACACATAATTACTTGGAGAAGGAGATCTGACCTCTCTGTTTAGTCTTTCTTCTCAATTACCCCTGCAATTACAGCCAATGGAGTCGAACACAACTTCTCTAACCCCCACTCCGCCACCGCGCCCGGGAGCTGGCAGCATTCCCTCCTCCAGGGAACTCCACGGGAATGCTGAGGCACTTGGGAGAGCTCCAGCCCCACTTCTGTAGGAAACAGCACCGGCTTTGATGGGTTTGTGGGGAAGTGCTCAAGGCTGCTCTTGCCTCAACAACGAAGGAAGGACATTGCTGAAGGGTCCCAACAGCCCCAACCCTGGGCTGTGGGTGAGCCTCTGGTGTCCCCCAGCAGTGACACAGCAGAGCTGCCTCGGCCAGGACGGACTCCGGGGATGGATGAGCTGGGCCAGAGCTGCAGGACCACGATGGGGTCAAAGGGGCCTCAGCTCCCAGTGGCACAGACATGGGGTTCCAGTAACAACAGAATCCCAGACTGGCTTGGGTGGGAAGGGACCCTAAAGCCCATCCAGTGCCACYCCTGCCATGGGCAGGGACACCTTCCACCATTCCAGGCTGCTCCAAGCCCCGTCCAGCCCAGCCTTGGACACTTCCAGGAATCCAGGGGCAGCCACAGCTTCTCTGGGAATTCTATCCCAGGGCCCCCCCACCCTCACAGGGAAAGATTCCTTCCCAATATCCCATCTATCCCTGCCCTCCTTTGGCTGAAGGCCATAAATAATTGTTTCACTCCTGAACTTCCCACAACTGTGTCTGCTTGAGTTTCTGTGTGTCACCTGCCTGCTCTGCATTCCCTTTTCCAGCACATCCAGGTATTTGAGGGGGATGATTAATTGSTGACAAGACAATGAGAGCTTTATGTCCATTATCACGGAAATGATGGGCACAGTTTGAGACCTGCAGTCACATTTGCAGGAACATATTTCAGGTATGCATYTCACAGATCTATGGGATGTGTGTGGGAATTGTTCCTCCTTCACATGGCTTCCATCCCCTTTCCAATATTAGTAAAACTGTCATGTCTCATTAGCTGCAGGTTAATTCAGGCTTTCACAGGTGATTAAAATACAGACACTGGAGCAGATGTCACCTTTTCTTTGGGTTGTCATAAAAAGGGAGAAAACCAACACGAATAAAATGCACATTCCAGGGATTTCTGACATGCTCCCTTTCAGACAGACACCCCAGCAGTGTGAAAGCACCATGGACAGGGAGAGTTTCAGTTTGAAGGTGACACTCAGGGACAGCCACACTGGCAGGGCAGGACACAGGAAAACCCTGTGTTCTGAAAATCATGGAATCATTTATGTTGGAAAAGACCTTTAGGATCATGGAGTTCAACTGTTCCCCAGCAGTGCCAAGGCCACCACTGATCCCTGTCCCCAAGTGCCACATCCACATGGCTTTTAAATCCCTCCAGGAATGGGGACTCCACCCATTCCCAGAGCAGCCTGTTCAACGCTTTACAACTTTCCATGAAGAAATATTCCCTAATTCCCACCTGAACCTCCTGACCAAACTCCTGACCGAGGTGGGAGCTGGCTCCAGGGCCAGGCTCTGTTTCCTGAGCTTTTACAAGCAGCAAAACATCCAAGAAAACGAGCTGGCAGTAATTTGGGCTCTTGGAGTRAGATTTGTGGAAAGATCAGTGTAAAACCCTTCACGCTCCAAAGCGTTCCCAAACTGCACTAAAATTTACAGCCAAGGGCAGCAARAGGTGGCTCTGCCCTGGGGAAAAGGCTCCCCCGAAAACAACCTGGATTTTTTAGGGAATTTTATAATMTTTTCATAGATTACTGAGTTATGTTGATAATAATAAATTAGAAAATAGATTTAAGCCCTTAAGGAATTCAGGCTCCTGATCCCAGCTGAAATAAAGAAGAATCAAGCACTGAATTACCTTTAAAACCCATATTTATTCCCTGCGATAGGATGTGACCTAAACAAAGGATCCTCATGTCCCTGCAGCATTAACTGTGGATCGCAAGTAATTTAAATTTAATTTAAATTTTCATCTTATATTTCAAATGTAACTTTTTTCAGCATATTTTTCAAGACACTGAGCTCCAGAGCTGTTATTGATGATTGGCAATGTTGTRCCAGTTTCAAGAAAATGCCAATGTCTTGTTGCAGTGACTCCAAAAAAAGGTTTATTTTGGAGTCAAACCCCAGCATTTGTTTTTTGTCTCTTGYACGCCTTGCAGGAAGTCTAAATCTTGGCCCTGTTGTGGTCAGGGAGGTGAAGCAGATGTGCAGAGGAGGACTGTGGGCGTGCTGGGAACCGTGCACAGCTCGGAGTGGGGCTGAGCAGGGCAGCAGCATCTCCGTGCTGGGCTCAGAGGTGGTGACCCTGCCCGAGCTTGCTGCAGATTTGAGCCCAGAGACAGCGAGGAGACCGAAATAGCAGAGACAGAACGAAATGTGAATGACCTGAGGGCAGGGCCCTGGGCTGGACAGGGGCAGATCAGGCTGGATGCAAGCTGCTCAAGGAGGAAGAGGGCTCGGGGAATGGCAGTGCTGGTGAGCCACAGACAGCAGCACAGCGACGGGGGCTGGGGGAGCGGCTGGGGGCAAAGGAGGGCTCAGTCCTGCAGCAGGAAAATCCTAAAGGTTTCCAGGGAGAAGGAACTGAGCCTGGCAGAGGCTGAGGGTGGAGCAGGGCTCGGAGGGCTCTGGGCCACAGCAGAGGCTCAGGGATGGTTCAGGATAAACTGAGCTTCAGTAATTCACTGCTCGGGAGAGATGAAAGAGACCAGAGCTGGGACCTCACACCCAAACCCTTCCCTGGCTTCMTGCTCCTCCTGGATGACATCCTGAAGATGTCACACTGCTCGTGGCACAGCGACACAGCCCGTTGGAGCTGCCAGGGCACAATGGGGCCACTGTCACTCAGGGGAGCCAGGCTGGTGCAGGGACATCACCCCAGCCCAGATGGACAAACATCCCGAGCYCCTGCCTGTTCCCAAAGGTCTCAAACACCCTCTCCCCGCAGCCTGAGGACACAGAGGAGGGGTCACTGAGGGTGTCAGGGGGGACGCGACCTTTGTGCCACCCCCCTGAGCCCTCTTCCCAAGCAGACACTCCTGGAGTCCATCCTGCTCACAGCAGAGACTGCTAAACACTCGTGTCTAATGGATCATTCCAGAGCTGTCTCAGACATCCTCCTGTGTTTGGGATGAGCTTCTCTCCTCTCGCGGCTTCCCTTCCTCCCCCAAGCCACACTCAGGCTCCAGGAAAGGCAGAATCAGGGCTGGCAGATGTCAGAGTGCCGTGGCACGGAGAGGAGCATTTTTCAGCTCATAAATTGGTTTATGACTTTTCATGTAGCAGTCGGAATAAAATAAATTTATGGACTCAAGAACAGCTTTTTAATGGAAGAGCAATGAAGCTGAGGCAGAAGTCCTTGGCACAGAGTGTTTGGAGGATAATCTGGACAAGGCACTAACACTGGCCACGCAGTGGGCAGGACCTGGGGCTTAACATGCAGAGGTGCCATCCAAACTGTGACTTTTTAATTGACTTTGACTCTTTTTTATGGATTTTCATAATGTTATATGAGTAATTATTAAAATGAACCTGCCTGGTAGAAACATGCCGTGAGAATTAAAGTGGGAATATTTTCCATGTAAATATTAGAAAGATGATGACTGGATAATTGCTTCACTTTCAATGCAGCCTCTGCCATGGCAGAACAGGGAGAAGTGAGGGGACTTAAACAGGACCCACCATGGGGACTGGAGCTGGGCCCACCATGGGGACTGGAATTGGACCCACCATGGGGACTGGAACTGGGCCAACCATGGGGATTGGAGACTGGGCCCACCATGGGGATCCCCCTGCTTTCCACAGCCTTTCCAGCGCAGGCTCAGGCAGCTTTGGCTGCTCTAAAGGGCTTTTTCTTCCCACGCTTTGCACACCAGAGCAGGACCCCTGTATTTGAACCCAGGCTTCGGACCATGCCCGTGAGGAGCACTTTGAGACACAGAGAGAAGCAGATCCAACAAAGGAAATGCACAAATTGGATTAACTGGTTGCCCAGAGAAGCTGTGGCTGCCCCTAGATCCCTGGAAGTGTCCCAGGCCAGGTTGGACGGGGCTTGGAGCAGCCTGGGATAGTGGAAGGTGTCCCTGCCCATGGCAGGGGTGGCACTGGATGAGCTTTAAGGTCCCTCTCAGTCCCTTTCTGTGATTCCATGAGAATGAAGATTCACAACTCACRGGCCTGACTGGGGCGAGGTTTTGCCTGATATTTCAGGAGCTGGGAATCCAAGTTGGAGGGAATATCTACCCCCACACCCCTTCCTCGTGCCTGCTCTGGATCAGCATCTGCCACCCGACTGCAGACAGGGTTTGGATGTTCACTTACTCCGAGATGAGGAATGATGGGAGTTCAGCAATCCCAAACCCCACAGACATATGCTTTGCTGATGAAAGATCTGTCCATACAAATGTGACTCTGGATAATTAAATGTGCCCTTCCATCAAGTTGGGGAAGACACGGAGCAAAGATTTAGAGGCAGCAGAGGGAATCTAAAATTAGATGCGCGCCATAAGCTGCATTACTTAGGGAAAGCAGAATTTATTTGCTCCAGTTGTGGAGTCACTAATATTCCCAGGGAGAGACTTTCCCCTGCMATACATTGAGAAGATGGATCATGTTTTAAACCTTCCAGGGTGTTTGGTGCAAGGTGCTTTGTTAGGGAACGGCAAACATCTCAAAATAGGGAAATTACCCATTCTTGGAGTTATTCAGGCTGAATACAGAATTCACAGAACCACAGAACCATGGAATCAGCGAGGCTGGAAAAGCCAAGCACCACCACTGCTTTTCTCTCTGGATATGTGTCTTCCATTGCCCAAAACGCGAGTCTTTGTCCCTTCCCCCGTGTCACACGAGCACTCGGGGTGAACCCCGGGCTTGGCTGTCTCACCCACCCCAGAGAGTCCCTGGGGGTGACAGATGCCAGGAAACAGAGCTGAAATCTGGGAGTCATTCCTCACTTCACGGTGCAGATCCTCCGTGGGGATCAGTGCTGTGACCAAGGCCATGCCCAGCTGCTTTTGGAGAGATGTGGTGCCTGGCAGATCCCACATCCCCACTCAGGGAAGGAAATCCAGCAAGAACAGTAAATCGTCAATGTCTGATCAGCTCCAACGGGGTTTAATTGCTCCTCTGTGCCCAGCACGCTCCTGCCTTCAAACCAGGAGGGTCTTGGAGCACTCCTAGGAAAACCACGCTCTCTCTGAAGGCTGTTTCGCACCACTGGCTGCCCAGAGCTCTGCTCYGTGCCAGGCAGGCTGTGGCTATGAGGGGTTAGGGATGGGCACTGTCCCCGTGCGGCCTTGGGAAAGGAATTGTCTCACAGCAAGCTGATCTTACACCTTCATGGGCAGAGTCACCAGAGCAGCAGACTCGGCTTTACCTGCTGCCAGCGAGGTGAACAGGASAGCTGGAGGAGAGAAGTGTGGCCACAGCAAATTGAGCTCTTAGTTAATGCCTCTTTACCCGTGCTTGGCCTGCTTTCCCCCACTATTCTCCTTCTGGCAGTGACAGGAAACCAGCCACGCTCGGGCTCTCGGCAGCACGGGGACAGCAATCACGGATTTGGGTGCTGAGGTCCTGGCTCCCATTCCCAGGCAGGGCAGTTTGATACCGGGAGATGGACACTGGCATTTCCTTCTCCTGTGGCATCCCCACCGGGATCAATCCCTGGGGGAGGCAGGGAAATGGGGGCTGGGGGGTGTGCAAAGGGACAGAGGAGAGGCGAGTCCCTCTCCCAGTGCCCCAGAGCCCTGAGCACGGGGCTGTGCCAGGAAAACAGGGCCCAGCTCCACGGTAACTTCTGGAACGGAAGCATCCAGTCCTGAATCCACAGCTAATTAATTAAAGGGGATTGATATTTCCTTGGACATCGAGGCAGCAGGGAAATGCAATGGGTGTCTGTGGCCGTATTGACAGATCCCAGCACATCGACCTCTCGCTCCCCAGGAGGATTTTCCTTTACAGTCTCCCACTTCAGCAGAGAATTTTAAGCAAAGGATGAAGCTGGGCTTGTTTGAGCTTCACTGAACTTGCTTAGAGAATAAGGCTTTGAGAACCAGGGAAATCTCTGGGAATTAATTGTTTTTCCCCTAAAGTGACAGGGATCAATCCAGCTTTTCCAGCTCCTGGTGAGTTAATACAGACAAATAATGAATCCATCTCCTCAGCAGGGGTTTAAACGCAGGATTCCCCTCCCATCCAGGAGATTTTCTTCCTTTCACTCACTCAACTCTCATGTTTTAACACCAATAATATGTTAAACATTAATGTATTAATTCCARTTTTCTCCCAAGCTTCTCCTGAATCAGGCAAAATTTAGCTCATAGAACAGAGCTGGAGGACAAACTGACAGATCTCAGGAGCCAACACACAACATTACYGGAAAAAAATCTCATCCTAAACTGGAGTGACTCCTTTAAAAACGGTTTAGTCATAATAGTGGATGCCATGGCTTGATTAATTGTGCTTCTTTAATATTTTGCCTTTTTTTTTTTTTAATTTAAATAAGCCTTCAAGACTTTTAAATACACACAATCATTTAATTTAATCACTTGAAGATGTTTGCCCCTTGGAGGGGTTTTTTTCCCCGTTCAAAGCATGAACTAAATGTCTTTAATGGCCAGGTCTGAACAAACACGAACATTTCACCTCATCCCAGCCTCTGGAAAAAGCTGTGCTCAGTAATTAAACAATTAACCGCCTCGGAKAGAATGGAAGAAAAAAATCTAACTCTCTGTATTTCAACCAGCAGCGCTTTCTGGAAGCATTTCTCCCTCAAGAATTAAATAAAGTCACAAACCCTTCCCTGAACTGCCCGCCCAGGAATTGCCTGGCGTGAGCTCAGCCCCCGGAGAAASGCCGGGAACTCTCCGGGGAGGAAGGCTCGGTGTAGCCATCAATCCAGCACAGCAGAGTGGCTGCCCACAGGTACAAGCCAGGCTTTGCTTTACACAATAAATTCCGTGTCCTCCTGCTCTGCCGAGGCTTTGCCGGAGAGAAAGGAAGGGAAAACACGGAAAGAAAGGAAGGAGCAAAAAGCAGGAGAAACACACCAGGGAAATTGTTCATACTTCACATATTTCATACTCAGCTCAGTAAGTTATATAAAGAAATATCAATATATACGTGCAGAATAATTAATTTATCCACCCCCTTCCTGCTGTTATCCCAGTTGCACYGCACAGGCAGAAATTACCTATTCTACCCAGGCATAAATTATCTATTCCTGTGAAAATATGCTCTAATTCTGTTTCTTTTATTGGAATTCTCATCCAATTCCTGCGAGMTCTGCTATGTGCAAACATTAAATAACAATAATGGGGAGCACATTTGGAAAGGAGATGTAAAACTGCTCGTGCAGAAATCCCAAATTCTGCCTCCTTCCAAAGGATGGGAAGGGAAACAGCTGCCAAACGGCACAGCAGGTCCACTGGCACGGGGGCCGAAGCCCRGCTCATTGAGGAAACTCATGAGCTGTTTCCAGATAATTTATGAACAAAATAATCAAAAAGAGCTAATTGAGGAGTCTGGGTTAAATGATTCACCCCCCCTCCCGCAGCACTTTAGTCTGTACATTGTTCAGCAGACTTCAGTATTTCCATACTCAAAAATCAGCCCTTTTTCATAGGAAATTTTATTTCCCCACGAATTTTCCCCACCCTGTGCTGTGGATTTCCAAGTGCCAATCCCCCAGCACAGGGAATTCAGGGTTTCTTGCTGTTAGATTCTCTCTCACCAGTGGAATCAGGGGCTCTCCTGCCTCTCCTACAAACACATTTTCAAAGCACAGAACCTTTCAGGCTGGAAGCGACSTCCATGACCAACAAGTCCAGTCTTTGACTGAATCCCACYGTGCCCACCGAGCCATATCCCAAAGTGCCACAATCAATGGATCAAAAAAGCCCCAAACACAACAGATTTCAGTTCAAACCCCACAAAATTCCAGGTGTGTGATATGGGCCGTGTTAAAATTCATATTTCTGGAGTAACTTTATTTTTAACCCTTCAAAAGCAAAGGCTGTTCCTCAAAGATGCTTCTGAGGGAGTTTTCATTATCTTGGGCAATAAATGAGATGAGTAGGGACACCTTCCACTATCCCAGGGTGCTCTGAGCCCCCTCCAGCCTGGCCTTGGACGCTCGCAGGGATCCAGGGGCAGCCACAGCAGCAGCTCCCGGCTGTATTCCCATTCCAGGACAGCTCCCAGCACAGCCGGCAGGGCAGGGACACTCGGGTGACACATCAAGGACATTCTGCTGTAGCAGGAAAAGCCAAACCCAGCTTGGAGCTGGAGGGGAAACAGGAATTTGCTGGACACACTCAAAACTGAGCGGGATTTTGCAGTGACAGGAGAGAGGGAGACGGACAAAGAGATCCACTCCCAGAGGGAGAGGAGGGAACTTTGGGAACACCAATCCATCATGTCCTGTTGTGACTTTGGTTTCAGAGCAGGCTCGTTTGAGGCAGACAATGGGGCTGGGGCTCCTTTAGCTGGATCCACAATGGCATCATGAATATGCATCTTCGGGGATGAAAGCAGCCCCTTTCTCGGGCTCTGACACACRCAACACCCTGGCTGGGATTATTTCAATTGCACTCAATTATCAACGCAATTATCAGCCAGACAAAACAAGGGGATTGTTATTCCGTGCCATTCGCTTTGAAATGAATGGGGGAGAGACAAAAGGAAAGGGAAAACCATCCTAACCTTCAAAGAGGAGCTCCCAACCCATCTCCTGTTCTCCTTCAATTTCCATCTCCTCCTTGCAAGGTGAACTCTGTTGTCCCCAACTCCCTGAGCTTTATTTCTCTCATAAACATCTCCCTTTTCCCTACATTCCCACACTAAMGATGTTCACAGGCTGCTGGGATCCATTCTGAACCTTCCAAGCCTTGTGTCCACGAGAAACTGGGACACTTGTCCCTGGAGAGAAGTCTCCAAGGACACTTGTCTGGCCATGGTGCCAGACATTCCCAACCTTCCCACTGCTCGTGGGGAAGCAGAGGTGACACCAACGAGGTGCTGAGCCAGGTACCCCCCAGGACACCCTGGTTTTCAGCCTTGCAACCCACAGCAACTATTCTTCCACGCCAAAATGAGCCCAAATGGCATCACAGAATCCTTAAGCTTGGAAAAGACCTTTAGGATCACCCAGTCMAACCAAGAAGCCACAGCAGCACCGTGGTCACCAGGACACCGTGTCCCCAGTGCCACAYCCAYGGCTTCRRACACCTCCAGGGATGGGCACTCCACCTGAGCAGCCTGGGCCAGGCTTTGACAACCTTTTCCATGAGGATATTCCCTAAGATCCAAGCTGGCCCTCCCCTGGCACAGCTTGAGGCCGTTCCCTCTCAGTTCCCTGCGAGCAGAGCCCGGTCCCTCCCTGCTCCAAGTGCTGAGGTTCCAGCACTGGTGTCCGTGCTCCTCACTAAACCATTCGGGTTGGAAAGACCTCTCAGGCCAGGTCCAGCTTTTACCCATCCTGGGAGCCAGGAACCAGCTTTTCCCTGGAGACTCCTCAGAGCTGGGAACTGGTGGCATGAGCTGAAATAAACCTTCGGGAGTTGTTCCCAAACTCCTCTCCCAGTGCCTGGATCCCTGTTGTGGGGGATGGCAGCCGGCCGGGCTGGCAGTGGGATTGGCTCCATCACAGCACAAGGAATCAGCCCAAATTCTCTTCAGCTCAGATTTCTACTGAATTTTCCATTAACTTCTCTTCCCATCAAAGCAATTCAAACAGAATTTATTCCCACRATTTGCCTAGAGCAAACACCAGGCTGCCATCAGCTGCAGCAGCTTCTTAATGTATTTATTTCGTTATTTGATATGGAAGAAACAATAACCAAAAAAAAGAGAGATAAAACCCTCCCAACATTAGCCATGGCAAGCTTATCAGCAAGTTCATTAACAAATTCATTTCGCTGATTAAACCCAATAACGAGCCTTCAATAGAAACTGGGAGATAACAGGAAAAATGAAGTGGTGCCAGCACGTCCCTGTGCACGAGCAGTTTATGGACAATGGGGGGGATGCATGGCTGGATTCAGGAGCAGGGCTGGAATATTCCTCTGCTGGGGCAGTTCTGGGGGTTTGGGGCAGCTGCTGTGCCAGGACAGGGGTTTAATTACAGCTCAGCATTTGGAAATAGCTGTAATYGCCCACAGAAGCTGTGGCTGCCCCACCCCTGGAAGTGTCCAAGGCCAGGCTGGACAGGCCTTGGAGCACCCTGGGATAGTGGAAGGTGTCCCTGCCCATGGCAGGGGTGGAATGGGGTGAGTTTTAAGGTGCTTTCCCACCCAAACSTGTCTGGGATTCTGTGATTCCACGAATTGCTTGTACCTCGACAGCCCCGCACCAAGCACGGAGCTCTGGAATCCACCCCTGGACACATCCGTGCTCCATCTGTTCACTGGGGCACATGAACAACTTATTTGATTTCACATAAAGAATCCCAGAATATCCTGAGCTGGAAGGAACCCACAGGGATCATCCAGTCCAGCTGCTGGCCCTGCACAGACACTCCAACAACCCCACCYCGTGCACCCCTGGAGCATTGTCCAARYGCTCCTGGAGCTCTGCYGGGAAGAGCAGCCGAGAGCATTGTCCAGGAAAACAAACCCCAACTGCTCCCTCCTGGGCACCAGTGACTCCAATRCAACTTTGAGGTGTAACAACTCTTCATCTTCCTGCCATTTCCCCATTTTTCTGGAGATCACTCACGGAAATAAACCCCGGCTGAGCGAGGAGTGACTGTGGCAATGCTGCCAAAAATATTGATAATCATTGGGCTAAWAATATTGATATTCATTGGGCTAATAATATTGATATTCATTGGGCTAAAAATATTGATAATCCTTGGGCTAAAAATATTGATAATCATTGGCCTTGCTCCGCTCCTCTTCCATGTCCTCCACGTGGGAGAGGCAGCCCTGAGCACAGGGTTGGCAGGGGAAGCAGGGAAGGGCAGGGATGGGAGTTATCAGCCCAGCTTTACTCTCACAGGTGTCCCAAACCCCAGCACAGATTGCTCCATGTCCCGCTCCGGAGGTTCCTCCTGCCTGGATCCCCTGCCCGAGGCAGGGCAGCTCCTGCTCCCGGTGCCAGCGGAGCTTTCTCCGGCCCTGGGCCGCGGCAGGGATCGGAAGCACCAGCTCTGCAGGTGAGCGTCCTTCCAGGCAACCCCAGGCTCGCAGGGAGAAGGAGCTGCCGTGCCCGGGGCTCTGCGGGGTTYGTGGCCCACGCTTTGTCAGCTCTCCACTGCTGCTGCCTCTGGTCTCGGACTGACTCCTTCCACCTCTTCTCGTGCTCCGTGGGCTGGTGCTCAGTAACTCCCTGGGAAAGCACAGGATTAATGAATGTCCTCGTTCCCAGCCTTCTCCCGTGGCTTAACCAGTGTTAAAAACGACAGTGCTCCAGGTCACCTGCAGAGCAGTCAGTCAGCTCCGCTCGGAGGGTTCAACGTGTGCTGATGGATTGGCTGGATTGCTGCAGGTACAGCCGCAGCTTCCTGTGGAGAAATGAACCCCAGGGCATTGAGATGTTTGTATAGTTTCAATTTTACTTTATGGAAATCTTATAAATACAGTGGTTGTCACTCCCCAAACAGATGTTATTGTCAGAGATTTCCGGTCGAAGCCAGCATGAAATCAGAGGGAATGCCCGCATTCCCCACACCCGGGGTCTGCTTTCCCAGGAGACTCCTGGCAGTGAACTCCCCAGTGCCCTGATTAGGATCCACCCAGRGAACCTCTCCAAACTCCTGAGGCTGAGCTCCTTTAGCAATTCCAGCCTGAACAGTCCTWACCAGTGACCTGTGCATTGGAAATAACATGGGAAAAAAAACCCCAAGCCCATTTCTGGAAATGGCAGTGTCTGGATTTTCCCTGGCTGGAATGTGGGAGRCAATCAGCACGTTTGCATGGTCTGGGCAGCCTCGTGCTGCACAGGCTGCTCGGAGCAGCTCTGATGTTCCCAGGGGGCTCTGGGTCTGGGCTCGTAAACTCACGAATGGAGGCAATGACCCAAAAAACTGGAATATGTAGGAACTGGAATAAAGCAAGGTGGGTCACAGTGTCCTGTGCTATCACAGGCAGCAGAACGGAATACAGGCAGGGACTCAATTCCTACAGAAATGCATGGCAGGGTGTCCCTGATCCCAGACTTCTCCCCAGTGTGCTCTATTTTCTATCCACGTCATCCAGATCATTTCCCTGAAGCTTCCTCCCCTTTGGGGTGGTGCTGGAGGCAGCGAGGGCACGGCTGGTCCTTCAGCCTGACCTGCTCCTCCTCCTCAGCCTCCTCCCAGGCCGTGTTTGGGATGAGGGGCAGGGCTGGGAAGCTCATGTTTGCCACTGCGACAGCAGATTTGGGTCATTTTACCAATATATAGTGGTTATTTTCACACAGTAATCACGGAATCCCAAAATCCCAGAATAATTCAGGTTGGGAGGGACCTTAAAGCCCACCCAATGCCACCCCTGCCATGGGCAGAGGCACCTTTCACTGTCCCAGGCTGCTCCAAGCCTCATCCAATGAAACACGAAGGTTTCCAAAGAGTACAAAAAATACCTTGCTTGCTGTGGYGAATCCTACAGCCTGTGGTTATGGAGGGGGAAAAGCAGGACACAGGGATGGCTGGGATGTGTGGGATCCCTGGATGCTGTCCAGGGAGGGGACAGGAGAGGGGATGAGGCAGCAGAGACAGAGAGCTCAGAGCAGGTGAGTCCAGGCACCAAACAAAGCATTTTCTCTTTGTTTCTCATTAAAAGATTATTGCTTCCCCCCATGCAGATGGTTTTGTCAGAGGATAAAACACCTTATTGAATTAAAGCCAGAAAAAYTGTATTTTTCATTTAGAAGTTTTGATTTCCACTCTCTCTAAAAAAAAAAAGAAAAGTCCATTCCTCAGACCATTCAATGCTTCCTTGGGTAATGCCAGTGTACACAACAAGCCCATAACAGTTCCCGGTGATTTGATGAGGAGATGCTTTTCTATTGACAGCTATTCCAGCTCACTGAGCGGGGTATTGCAGCCTATAGAGCTTGGAGAGAAAGAGGAAACCATAAAGCCACACAAGAAATAGATTCAGTTTCTTGCAAGTAAATGACAAAGCTGCAGAAAATTAACATTTCTGCCGTGGACTGTCACACTCCTGACTCCCCTCTCTGCCCATTTCCATTCATCAGGAAACACACATGCCCTGGGAAGCGCTGCAGGGCTGTCACTTGGATCTGAGAACGGACGTCTGAGCACCTCGAAGGGTTAGAGCCTATCTTTGATAKCTGAGAAATAGAAAATCAGTCCATGGAATGGATGGTCTCTCTGCTGAGCTCGGGTTCCGTGATCCAGAAATGATACTCCTCCTCATTCCTGTCCCTAATTCCCACCAACACCCCACTCACCGCTTTGGAGATCTGCACAGACGCCAGGGAGACAGAGGGGATCCATTCCAGGATTGGGGAGGAGATGGAAGGGAAAGAAAGAGAAGGGAATGAGAACCTCATCTCCTGTGCTGGCTGACAAGGAGAAGTGATAACAACCCCAAAGGAGTTACCTGGGGACTGGGACAGGAGTTCAGGCTGTGCCCTAGCCCCAGTGACCTTCCCTGGAAAACTGATTCTCCCTGACCTTTCCTTAAGGAAAGGCTGAAGAAAACAGGAGCTCTTTGCCTTCCAGCAGCGGCTGAGGTGGGGAATCTCCTCAGCTTCCCCAGGATGGAATTATTGAAACTCTCAGTGCCTAAACCCAGGGAGGAATTGGGGAATCTTCTCAGCTTCCCCAGGATGGAATTATTGACCCTGTCAGTGCCCAAACCAGGGAGGAATTGGAGAGGAGAAGGGGTCGGAGCTGGAGCACAGCCCCTGCACCCCTCGCTGGGGGATGCCAGCCACACACCCCTGGCAGTGGGTGCAAGAGGAAAGTGTTAATCCCTGAACACTGGGAGACTGGGACTGGCCAGGACAAGAGGGGGTTATGAGGGTAGACTTGGCACTGGTTTAGCGCTGGACATGGTGCTGGTGCTGGGTGATGGTTSGACTGGGTGAACTTAAAGGTCTTTCCATGATTCCATGATTCCATGATTCTGTGATATGCTCGAAGGTGAACAACCAAAAAGGATGCCCCCACCCTGCTAAACAGAAACCCAGGAGAGATGGTYGTGTGTAATGACCCAAACCAGATCATTTGTGTCCATTTAGATTTCCAACAATGCCTCTGACTTTAATCCTTATTAGGAAGTAACCACAGTGCTTTAAACCTGACAATTCCTCCCGATGCCCCAACGTCCGTGGCTGTTGGAGCTCATCACAGAGCCCCAGCTCTGCTGTTCTCACAGCACTCACCTGCAGTTTGGGTAAGATCCAGGCTTTTGGGCACATCCCTCTGGATTCTGCCAGTTCCTGCCCAGGTGAGGAGCATCTGGTGCAGCCAGGAAATCACAGAGCGAAACTGAGACACAGGGATTGGATCTGCTCTGGATTCTGTCTTGGAATAGCTTGGAACAGCTCAGCTCTGTGAGCTCAGACAAGAACTGCATTCTTTCCAGCCAGAGGTCAGCCTCTGGGGTCAGCCTGGCTCTGTAGGTGTGGAGTGGTCAGACAGGGGCACTCTCACTCCCCCTGGCACCTCCTCCAGGCTCCATCCCCACGTGGGACACCAGGAATGGGATATCACAGAGCGTGGGACTGAGGCGCAGCACTGCAGCTCCTTTCCAGAGCTGCAGGAACGACAGAGCAGGGCAGGAGTCCTGGCAGGGAAATATGAGATAACAGGTAATAAAAGGAGCTGATTCCTCAGAAAAATGGCAACAGAAGAAGGTGGAAATCAGGAACTGTGACCTTTAAACACGAGCCCTCTGCAGAGCCTTGTGGGAGGGCCCAGCAGCCAACTCGGGCACGATCCAACGTTGTGTCAATGCTCAGCTCATTGTGACCTCCTGGCACAAAGCCCAGCCTGCTGTTCACCTTTTAGGGGTGGAACTCAGCGTGGAGAATATGAGGATGAGTCCCCAGGCTGGAAAAGGAGGGATTCGTGCCCACGCTCGGCTGTTCAGTGGCTGCTCAGGGCTGGAGGCAAACGGCACAGAGAGAAACCCTCGGAGTCAGTGGCAAATCAACACCTCTAATCCACTCTGGAACGAGTTCTGCAGAAAGGGCTGCTGTGTCTGTCAGAACAGGAAAGAAATCTCTTTTATAAATCAAATCCTGAAAAAAACAGGTGATCAAAAGGTGTGTGGCAAAAATAAAGCCCATGGAGGTGTTATAATTGGTATRAATACAAAATTGTACATGTGTCACTCTGCTCGTGGTGGCGGGAGGAGCCTTAAACCCGGGATGAACTAACAGGTTAATGGGCAATGGGAGAATAGGGAGAATTCCTTCCTGGAAGGGCTGCCCAGCCCAGGGCAGGGCTGGAGTCCCCATCCCTGGGGGGATTTCAAAGCCGTGTGGGTGTGGCACTTGGGGACGTGGGGCAGTGGTGGCCTTGGCAGTGCTGGGGGATGACTCAATGGGCTCAGAGGGATTTTCCAGAATAAATGATTCTAGGAATGCATTCCTGAGTTCCTGCTTGGTGTGCTGCTCCCTGGAATCATGTCCTGGACTGCTCCTGCTCCTGCTCCTGGTCCTGCTCCTGGTCCTGCTCCTGCTCCTGCTCCTGCTCCTGCTCCTGCTCCTGCTCCTGTGGGGACTTCCAATCCCTCCATGCCCCATCCCCAGCCTGGCCAGGAGCTGTGCTGGTGTCAGACTCTGGTTTGTCACATGTGAAAGAGCCACAAAGAGAACATTTCCTCATGGCTGTGCAGGAAATCAATCCCAGAGTTAGCAAACCCACGGCAGGCACTGAGCTAAGTTAGCTAATTCCCTGGAAGAACTGCTCCAGAAATCCTCCACCACCCCTCTAATGGTGACGGATGGCAACGTGTTCAGAGAGTGAGCCCAGAGCAGAGTCCTGAAGCYGCTCAGCCAGTGCAGTGTCTGTGCTCCACCACTTCATTCCTTCCTCTCTTTCTTCCTTTTTTTGTCTTTTTTTCCCCCCAAACTACAAATCAATCGTTGGTTATTTATTTGTTATTTCATATTTCTACAAGAAAGAAAGAAATGTTTTTCCCACCTACAGCAAATCGAGGGTGGAATAACACCCTGGGAAAGGTCAGCATCTCTCTGGTTTGTTAATTGAATCTGTCTTCAGAGCCACAATTCCAATCCTTCAGGGGCAGGAAAGGGCAGGGATATCATAATAATGGAAGCAAATGTCTTTGTAGGAGCTGGAATTGATACCGGATAAGGACAYGCCAGGCGCAGCCTCTGCCTCCAGTCTTCTCCCACGGAACCATCAGCCCTGGGAGGTTTTGTCATTTTCTCAAGGTAAATGGTTCCAGGAGGTTTTAATCCTGCAGGGTTGGGCCCAGGGGTGTAAATTCTCCTTAATGCTTCCATTATTTACAGCCCGCGCAGCCCCCAGCACGAAGATCCTCCAGCAGCTTCAGGTATTTTATTAAAATTGGTTTGGACTATGTGACCATGCGTAAAATACCCGATATTCCTGAGTGTCCTGCTCTGCCAATGGATCTCTGAGGGAAAAACGGGGGAAAATCCCTCTGGTTCTGTGTGGGGCAATGAGTGAAGCGGCAGCGAACCAGCCCCACTCTGTGCTTTAATCCAGCACAGCTCCTTGGTGACTCCACCCTTCTCTGGGCATCCTGCTTGTGCAGGATTCCTGAACTTTCCAGGATTTCTAACCCCCAGCAACCAAAGCTCTGGGAGGAAATCCAATACAAACTGCTGGAAGGGTTAAGATGTCGCTCACCAAGGCTGAGGGTGGGAGCCAGGGTTTGTTCAGCAAAGACCATCTGATGCTGTTTTTGCTGTACAGWCCTCAAGGAAAGGTCTCTGCAAAAGAGAACAATTATTTGATTTAGAAATTAACTGAACAATCCTTTAATTTAGAAATTAACTGTTCTCCAACCAGAAGAGTTGTGCCTTCTGCCAAACCTGCAATTCTGACAACCTTTACCTAAAATCAGTGCTAATTGTTTGGGGATGTTGTTGACTGAATAATTGGATGATTTGGGGGTTATCAAGGCTGTTTTCATGTTAATTTAGCTGGGCACATTATTACTCTGAGGGGCTCAGAATTGCAAATATCTCATAAAGAATCTAAGGCAATTAAATAAAATCCATTGACAAAACCCATTGCTCTCAGTAAGAAATTGTTGAAGGAGAGCTGCTGATTTTAGACAAGACTTGTGCAACAAACATTACTCTTGAAAAAATGAAATTGAAATATTTTCCTTTTGTTTTATTCAGCAAAGACCATGAATGGCTGATTTTTTGCACAACAAAACAAAGAAGTTGCTGCTCCTTTAGTGTGTCCCAGTGCTCTCCAAGGGGTTAAAGTCATTGTGAGCTGTAGCCCTTAACCCAGACACATTCCCTTTTCAGACAAAAACAACCCTTGCATTGGACTAGGATAAGAAACTGTGCTTGAAACATCCAACCTTAACAGCAGGAATTAAAAACATCCGAACAAACCACATGGGCTGGGTTTGGAATATACGATGATGAAAAACATTAAAATGAGGAAAAAACCCTTCTTTTGAGTTTGGATGAGGCAAAAGCCAGCTTTCCCATAGGTTTCCTGTCCTTGGCTTTTCTCCACCAGCCTAATTCGGATGTTTCTGGGAACTGTTCCTGGTTCTCCCATAACATTCCCACCCGAGAGCAGCCTCGATGTTGTATTTCCCACTGGCTCCCCTTTGGTCCGTYGTTAGACACCCCTGATGGAGGGGGGGGAACACTCCCAGCTGGCACTTACAGGGGTTGGAGTTTTGTGCAGATCAGCCCCAAACCCGATGGAAATGTGGAATTCTGTGCCAGGCTGGGGCTCCGTGTGGGCAGTGCTGCGGGTGAGTTACTGCTCCCTCCCACGCGAGGCTGTTCCGCGGCCGAGGAAACCCAACACCGAGCGTGGCTTTATTGTGCCATTGCTGCATTATTCTGACAGCTTTATCGCCCTCAATCAAGAAAAATCGCTGCTTAGGACTCGGCGTGCAGAGGGGTGGTGCAGTCGGGTGAGATTAAAACAAAACAAATCGGAAGTGCCGGGCAGCACGGG